>VZRZ01003103.1:5118-51285 GCA_013398175.1 Climacteris rufus
CTGCGCGGGTGAGGCTGGAAGCCGCTGGCCCGGCCGGTGCCTTCGGGTGCCGGCGTGGCGGCTTCCACGGGGCGGGCTCCAGCCGGGCTTGCGCGTTCTTCCTTCTCGGGCCGAGCTGCCTTGGGCCAGTGGTGATGAAAGTCCTCCTTGACCCGGGCGCTCGTCCGCGGCGAAACCTCCGTTTTACCCTGGAGCACTGCAGACCGCAGCTTCTGTTAAATCCAATAGGGCTTCCCTTCGAACCCCTGTGTGTTCTCTGCAGGTGCTGCAGGTCACAAAGTGCTGCTTTGAAATACTTGGAGAGTTCAGCTCTGAGGCAGCAGTCAATCTCAGATATCTCCCAGAAACGATGTTTAACTATTGTATGGATATTTCAAGGACCAGGTGTTGCACTTCATGGTGCTTCTTACATGCAGAGTTTTGAAACTAAATTATCCCTTTACTTTTTATCGTTTCCTTGTCCATACGAGCTTTAGTGGTAGGTTTCCTATAACAAGTACATTTCTTCCTAACTGTTTATAAAGAACAGACCTATTACAACTGTGTCTGCTCTCTATTTCCTGGTTCACTGGGAGTAAATTTTGGGTTTTTGATTTATTTTCTAGTACCAACAGAACCTAATCCTATTGAAATTAACTTACTTACCTCTTACTACCTGGACAGCTCTTGATAGAGAGTCAAAATACTCGTCATTCTATTCAGAATGATCGTTTCTGCGCAGTTCATATTTGGGAAGTTATTTGACCAGGGTTGATAAATAGAATTTAGTCTGTAGTTACTCACTTTTCTCAAGAAACTTTCCTGGTTTTGTTGACCAGTGGTAGCACACCTTTGGCATGGAGTCAAGACATAGGCTGGGATGCCACCTTGGGGTCTGGGTGACAGGTACAAAGCATAAGCATTGGTCAGAGGCTCAACTTAGTAAGTATCAGTTTGATTTACAATGCAGATCTCCTTATATTCATTAGGAGGACGTTTTCCTCTGCATCCCTTAATCAGTTGTGTGAATAAATGATATAACCTCAAAAGATCATGTAACCTCACAAAGGTGTTTTAGAAAACCTGCCCAACATTGTGATTTTTTTTTTTTAATTCTAAACGTTATCCTTAATCTTCCAGAAAGTATTGGTAAAAGTATATTGTCCTTGAAAAGAGTGTGCTGCCACTTTTGTGATGGTTTTATTGATCATAAAATGTATCATTTTGTAATGGAGAAAGTAAGGGAGCAAGAAAGAGGTTTTGTCAATAAACTAAATGCGTCATTCTAATCAGCCTAATCAGAATCACAGAATATTCTGAATTGGAAGGGCCCCACAAGGATCATCAAGTCCAACTCTTAAGTGAGTGGCACACATGGGGATCAAACCCACAATTGTGGCATTATTAGCACCATGCTCTGACCATAAATGATGCATGACAAAGCTGAGACTCAGATGTACTTCTGTGTGCTTTAGGTATTTTGGTGGTTTTTGTAAATTGATATTTTTCTGTTTCTTGTTTATTTCCAGGAGAGCCATATCGGCTTCTGAGTGGTATAGAATATGTTGTTGGACGCAGAAACTGTACAATTTTAATTCAGGATGATCAGTCCATCAGTCGAAGCCATGCAGTTCTGACAGTAAGTCGGCCTGAAACAAGCTCTGTAAGTAGCCAGCATTTTTCTGCATTATTGTTACACTGTGTGGAGAATTAGTCTTCCATGGCCATGCATACTCTCATTTTGCTCTCACCAGTGTTTTATGCTTGGAGTAGAACCATTGATCACCTGTCTTTTTTTTCATCTTGACATTTATTTTTTTTCCTTAGGTTTGTTTGCCTTTTTTGAGGAATTTAGTGGCATAATTTTAGTGGTCCAAGCTTCCTTTTACCCCAGCGTGAAGATTCACAAGGAATTTTTATTAAAATAATCATACCAGGAAAATCATGCAATGAAGTTTCATTACATACACAAGTTTTAGGTCTTGGTTCTGGGAAGTGCTGCAGTTGTTTTACTGCAGACTGAGTTTGTGTTTCGTTTCACATTGTAAATTCTTTATTTGCTTAGGGCATGGGAAATAAAAATGTACCGAGGAGAATTAGCAATCAGCAATTTACTGTCACTTAATGTTGTGACATTTACAGATGTTTTGAAGTCAGTCAGCAGAAATTTAATTTATGTAACCTTATGTAGTGTTTAAAATAAAATACCTGAAATGTCTTTGTCTTTTAAAAACTGCAAATATTGAGTGAGTCCAGCAGAGGGCTATGGAGATGATGAGGGGACTGGAGCACCTCAGTTCTGAGGAAAGGCTGAGGGATCTGGGCTTGTTTAGTCTGAAGAAGAGACAACTGAGAGGGGACCTCAGCAATGCCTGTCAGTATCTGAAAGGATGGTGTCAAGGGATGGAGCCAGGCTCTTCTCAGTGATGCAGAGCAATAGGACAAGAGACAAAGACAGAAAATAGAACACAGGAAGTTGCACCTGAACATGAGGAAGAACTTTACTGGAGGGTGACTGGAACAGATTGCCCAGAGGGGTTGTGAAGTGGAAATATCTCTGGAAATACTCCAAAGGAGCTTGGAGGCAATCTTGAGAAACATGCTGTAAGGAAATGTTCCTGTTCCTGCTTGAACAGGAAGGTTGGACTAGATCACCTCCAGTGGTCCCTTCCAACCTTATCCATTCTGTGATTGTGTGAAATAGCATATAACTACATGGCAGAATTTCATGAAAACAAGCTGTCAGTGTTCTCATTGGCTTGTGAACCACTTTGGAAATCTGACAGTGTCTGACCTCTTTTCAAGAGGTGCTGGTGTCTCCATGCTCTGCAGCCTGGGGAGGACTAGCAGTCCTCATGGAAGGAAATGGGAGAAGGTGCCCTCAGGTGATCTTACCCTCAGGCTTTTACTTGCTCTTCAGCCCTATGCCCAGGATGGGACTGCATGGTAGGTAAAAACATAAATAGTAAATCTCAGAGCCTTGTTAAATCACACTAACAGAGGCTTTGGGCCAGTGAAGGACTGCCATGCACAGTCTCCAGAAAGACAAAGTGCAGTCTCCAAAAAGAGTAACTGTAAGAAGCACAGAAGTTCTGAAGCTAAAAGCATGTATATTTTCTCTCATTCCTTCACAGTGAAAAGCAGAAGATGAACAATTACACATAGCCAGCCTTGTTGTCCGAAGTATTTTTTGAAGATGATATTTTGTGGGCTGCTTTTTATTTATCCACTGCTTTGATCCACAGTGAGAGTAGCTTGTTTCTGATAAATTTATCTCATTTAGATAAACTATAATGGCTTGTTTGTATTTATTTTCAGAGTCAGTCTGTCTCAGTCCCTCTGTTAACAGTAAGAGATACATCTAAGTATGGTACCTTTGTTAATGGATTAAAACTCAATGGTACTTCAGTGTCTTTGCAGTCTGGTGACAGAATCAACTTTGGAGTCTTTGAGAGCAAGTTTAGGTAAGTGCTTTGATTATAAAATAACAAGTAAAAAAACTCAGTTTTTGAAAAGAGTGTTTTAGCACATCATACAACTTCGCAAGTGATACAGCAATGATGAATTTTTATAAAGTAAAGGAGATGAGTAGTATTTTCCCTGTGTTCCACACCTGCTTCTGAAATAGTTTTCCATTATGTTTTTATAATATAATTTATTTTGACACTAGGGGATGAAAATTGTTGATAGTAAAGCATTGGCACTTTAGAAGATGATGTGTCATGTACAGTGAGGGTTTTCAGGCTCTCTTAGGCAAAGAACAAAATACTACACCAAATGAGAAGGGAGGAAGGTTTAGGGTAGGGGAGAGACCTTGTCTGAGCCCTTGTTAGCTGTTGATAATGTAATGAGAAAAGAACTGACCTTGCTGGAGGATGATTTGTACAGCACTAGCTTGTTCCTGTGATGTATGCCTGCATTCTCCTCAATGAACCCAAATCGCTATTTTTTTCCAAATTTAGCATGGCAACCAGTGCTGTATATATATAGGAGGTACTCCTTGAAATTAAGTGTCAGGTAAATAGAAAAAGTCTAAAGACCATTAAAATCAATGTTAAAGCAACCAGAAAGTGGCTTTGTTAAAATTTTATTTTATTACCGCTGCTGCTGGTATTATTTGTTGTCAGAAAAAAAACCTGTCATTCTCCTCTGATTATTACAAAAAATTGTAGGTAAATATACCTGAAACATGATACAGGGATCATACCATGAGACCAGATACATCATGGCTCTGTACTAGAAAGTCTATAAAGTAGAAAGAAATTTAAATCATCTAAAAATGAAATCATGGAACTTGATATGTTTTTACTTTGATATGGAAGTTCTAAGAATATATAAAGGTTATGGTCAGGGATAATGGCAGTGTTAGGAAAATGTTACTTGAAAATGCATTCTATGACATTTGCATTTTTTAAGTACTGATCTGTTGGTGAACTGTTCTGTTGAGCATACTTTTGCCTTTGGAGGCGCACACTCTAATTTCTTTTGATATTCCCAGACTTTGTGCAATTCTTGAAGCACCAATTCTATGTGATGTCTGTGAAAGTCCCATAAGGCCATAGAAATACTTCTGACATCAGGTCAAATTGGCGTTAATTTTTCTGAATAAAAATTAATATTTATTTTCTGCAGGAAATTTTAAGGCAGGAAGGTTTTGCTTTGATCTGGGTAAGAGTATGGGTTTTTTAATTTTTTTCCTTCAGATTTCCCTGAGGCACAAACATGATAGTTAAGTCAGCTCTGTTCATCGTAATGATTGGCTGAAATAACTTAAGCAACTATTTTTTACTTGTTATTTGCAGAGTGGAGTATGAACCTTTGGTTGTCTGCTCCTCCTGTTTAGATGTAGCTCAGAAAACTGCTTTAAATCAAGCCATCCAGAAGCTTGGAGGCCTTGTAGTGAATGAGTGGACAAAAGAGTGTACCCACCTTGTAATGGTATCAGTAAAAGTTACCGTTAAGGTATGTTGAGCTTTTGCCTATTGATAGCAGCACTTTGCAGTT
Source organism: Climacteris rufus (assembly GCA_013398175.1). Classification (NCBI taxonomy): domain Eukaryota; kingdom Metazoa; phylum Chordata; class Aves; order Passeriformes; family Climacteridae; genus Climacteris; species Climacteris rufus. The sequence goes on from VZRZ01003103.1 coordinate 10,102, forward strand.
TTCCCACAAATCTAATTGAATTCTAGATCTGTTCAAGATTTTTCTCTACAAAACCGTAGTCAACTCCTCTTTTTCCAAGTTTGGAAGATGTGTATGTCAACAGGAGGTTGAAGGGAAGGAAAATGAAAAAAGCCAGTATTGAAGACTTACTGATTTTCATCAGTTGCCTTCTACATTTTCATAACTTTAGTCAATTCACCAATTAAAAGTTAGGTTGTTAGGAGATGAACTATCCCAGAAGCAAAAATCAGTGTTTTTTATTTGTTTGTGTGACATTTTCCACATCTTAAATCTTAAAAAGCTAATGTTAGTCGAACCATATTCTATGTGCACTTTTTCCATGCAGTAAATGTATATTTTCTGACTTTTCAGACTATATGTGCTTTGATCTGTGCTCGACCAATTATAAAACCAGAGTTTTTTGCTGAATTAATCAAAGCTATTCAGTCCAGGCAACAGTTGCCAAATCATGAAAGGTAAGTTACCAAATCATCATGTTTACAATGTTGCAGAATAAAATTTATGGGAGTTAGATTATCAAATAACTACACATTTATCTGATAATTTTTGACATAATGTGTAATTCACAATAGTTTTATTTCTGGAAGAACGCTCAGTATGACGCACATTTTAATATTCTGGCAATTTTCTTGTTCTCATCCCTAGAGTTATAAAATGAGCTCTTGGAATTGACTGTGTGCTTAGAGATGTTACTGTCTCTAAATAGGAACTTGTTTTGTTGGTATTTAAATGTTGCTTCAAACACTTTGGAAGTTGATAGATAAAAATAAAGAAATTATACTTCTATAAAAGAAATGGTATCAAGTTTATTTCATTAAGTAGATGTATTTTTCCAGTGTGCAGTTAGTTACTGAATTTACAGTAAGCTTTGGTTAGAACAGAGTTAGCCTGACCATTGAATTCCCTGAAACATCAGAGGTTTTTAATTATCTGTTAAGAAATGAAGTGAGACTAATGTTCACTGGCCTTCATTAAATGAGAATAAAGTACTCATTGTGTTGTCAAGTGGTTAAATTAACTTCAAAACGGAATTCTTATTTTGGAAGAAGTAAATACTACAGAATAGCTCTTCTGGTTATTTTCTTGATATGAGAAAGTGTGTAATAGTCCAAATTTTATATGTGACAATTTCATCTGAGCCCATATTGCTACTCTTTTTACCTTGAAAAGGCAGACAGTTGTGTTTTGTTTGGGGGTTGTGGTTGTTGGTTTTTTATTATATGAAGACATGGTCTATGCAGTTGAGAATTTTCCACTGTTTGTATGCATTCATATGTGCATAAATATGCATGTATTAGGAAACAGCAGTGTATTTTCTTTAGTGAATATAGTGGTAGCCATTGGTAGAATAGCTTAAAGAATGAGGCTGTGTGGAAGCTAAACAAACTTCTGGTGCACACATGGAAATAGAAACAAAACTGGAGAGGATTCATGATAAGCTGTGCTTTGTATATGGTAAAATACATTTCACAGAACGTGACAGTACCTTGTTAGAACAATAGAGGTGCCAGTCTGGAGCAGTAGGTAGGAAACACTCTTTGGTTTTTAGATGCTGCTTTATATTTGCAGGGTTTAGGTAATATGTCGCATCAGTCATCCCTGAGTGGTTTAAAGTTCATTTGCTCCTCAATTTCAAAAGGGAGAATCTTAATGAGTTGTAACTTTCCCTTCTATTTAAACTTCTGCGTTGTTTTCTAAGGATGTAAGAAAAATAAATAAACTATTTAGTACCCTCTGAAATATTTTTCTGGCAGATTTTTCTTTCTTTTGTAGTACAGGTCACACAAGCCATCAAAAGCTAGTGATTGGTTGTGCAACCTGAAATTTGTTTGGTCTAACATTACCTGGTTGTAATGCTGCTGTTCCTGTCTTTTACAGTAACAAGTGTAGTGTCTTTGTCCCTTGAAACCAAGGGGAATGTTGTCCATTTAATATAGAAGTGACAGTATAATTGAGTTTTTAAGTGCTTCCTAAAAAAGAAGGAGATATTTACCTTTCTGAAATATTTTTGCTGGCTTTTAAGACCCTGAGAGGAACTGAACTGGCTAAAAGTTAGTGACACCAGCAGTGTATACATTATGTAGCTTTTCAAGAGTGTTCTGCATCAACCCAGATGAAACAGCTGGTGTAAAACACAGATCTGCGTTTAAAACAGTTGCTGTGTTTTAAATAGGTAATATTTTTGAGGTGTAGCTTGTGGGAGGATTACTGAAAATTTACTTAGCAGCTGTTTTCATTAAATTTCCAAAACCACTTCTAACTTTGATAGGGAATCTCTACGTTGTGCATTGTAGCTAGAGCTGACCTGATCTGGTGTATCCACAGGACACTAACCAGCTTGGGGCAATACTGGTTTGGGTGTGAAATAAGAAAAGTGAATTGAGATGGTAATACCAGGTGACACTGTTAATTAAATCTTCACTATAACTGTAGAGCTGGTCCCTCCCCAAAAAAATCTAGGGAAATACTATCTTGAAGTTCAAAAATAAAGTATTAAAGCTTCTTTTTCATACAAAGGCTTCACATAACTGCAAACCTGCAGTTCCTATATGAATGTGGGGCTTATTACTTGAGGGTTTTTATGGAAGTGCATTACCCCTGTCCTCTGGTACTCCTGACAACCTATGCAAGGAAGAACAATAACTGAATGTTTCACTAATGGCTGCATAAGTGCAGCCCTGTATGAAATAATGTGTTTTATTGCTGCAGTCCAGTGTAAATGGTGCAGGGCTTTAAAAAGTAGGAAAGTAACTGAGTTTTGAACAGAAACTCACCAAGAATCAAAATCTATTTATTGAGAGATTCAAGATTGTACAGGGTATTTTCTGGATAATGGTGTTGCTATTAAAAGCTTATGAGGCCAGAAAACAAGGAGTACTTCAGAATCCTAAGACTGAAACAGACTGTTGCCTTTTGAGCTTAGATCAGCATTGGATAAGAGTTTATAAGGAAAATCAAAGGTTGGTTGTTCTGGTTGTTTGTTTTGTTGTTTGTTTTTTTTTTTTTTTGAGGCAATCATCAGTTAAAGTTGTTTGCTGAAATGGAAAAACAGACATTTTTTAATATACTTATAGAGAAACCATAGTCCAATTTCACAGTAGTGAAGACTGCTGTTTTTCTATTTTACTCATCCTTTCATCTTAAAAGATGACTGTCCCTTGTATTTCTTTTTGGTTAATAATTCTCTCTATGGGACTCAGTGTCAGAAGTCTTCTGTCTTGGTAACTAAAGTCTGAATTGCCCAATTTCTGCCTTAAATTAGTAGGTCTTACCATATCTATTCAGTTTCAATGCAACAATATTTTTGTAAAGAGATTTGAACAGGCTGCTGAAACTGATCAAATGCTCATCATTCAAAACCTGGTGGATTTATGTTGATTAATTTTCATTGTGTACATAAAGCTTCAAGAACTGATTGGAAAGAACACATCAGAACAGAGATCATTTAAAAGGAACTGTAAATATATAGCACATTTTAGCCTGTCATAATTGAATTGTGTATTTGGATGAAGTACAAAATTTGTGTGCTTATTGTTGTGTTCAGCTTAAAGTATATGAATGCTCACAGTGTATGAGGGATGTTTTTCTGCTTACAGATGCCCCATTTTTTTCAGAAACTTCAGTATTTCAGCATTTTATTCATTCACATTCATGGAGTGGTCCTTGCTTAGAATCTGCCAATCTTTGCTGTTAAACTGGATTTTGTTAGTGTGTTTCAGCACTTTTTTTTCTTGCATAGTAGTATGAGAAGGATGTATAATCAGCAGTCGGAATAAAGATAAATAGTTCTGTGATCAGCCAAACAATGTACATAAACTGCTGTTTGGGTACAGATGTAGTATAGTATGGTTAAAACTGACCTATAGTTTCCTGCTTTCTGACATGTGCCTTCATCTTGCTCTGTCAGAACTGCTGTAGTAATGGATATGGGGCTCAAAGATCCTGTAAGTATCCTGAAATTTTCAGTTAGATAGATGCTTGTCCTAACTGTAGAGGCTTTTCATGCTGTGGGCATGCCATCATTAACTGGAGCTGAGATCACAGGCTGTGACAAAATTGAGAGCTTCAGGGTAGAATTTTACTTCTGCCTAATCTGTTTCCTAGCTCAACTTCTGCTCACTTCGTCTGTATTGGACAGAAAAGCAGAGAATCTGCAGGATAAATCCATTCAGTTCTCTATCCCACCAGCAAGAAAAGTGTACTTCTGTCATATTGGTAGGCTGTTGTCAAGCGTGGTGGTACACAATTTCTTGACACAGTAGAAGAGAATGAGGGTTGACTATCCCCACCTGGAGGGTAAAGGAAGCAAGATGACTAATTTTGTGTGGAGTTCTACTATCATCTAGAGTAAGTGCAGAATGAAGTTGTAGTCTCCATTTGTCAGCATTGTTGGTGAGAATGTGGATATGTGTACATCAGTTTGGTTGAATACATTCCTAAAAGTGTTGTTGTCTTAGTTACTGAAGTAGAAAGTCTTGGTCTTATCTTCAATGTGGAGAAATTAACAGTATCTTGAAAATTATTTATGTAAGTGGTTTTAACAGAGCAATGCAGTGTTTTAACTTCAGAGCTTTACTCTAGAACAGACAGGACTATGAGCCAGTACTGATAAGCAAATCTGAATTTTGCAACTGTAATTTTCTGTTCTTGCAGCTTTTATCCTCCAGTTGATGAGCCTTCCATTGGCACTGAAAAGCTGGATTTATCTGAGCGTCATGAAAGGAAAGAACTATTCAGTGGAAAAACTTTCGTATTTCTAACTGCCAAGCAGGTAATTAGGCTTTACATGGCAAAATATTGCAGGGGTAGGTAAGGACAGATTTGTTCTCTCTGAAATCTCGCTCCTTCTGGCTTAATCAGGAAGGAAGGATTTCTGTGTATTTAGCCTACAATACAGTGACCTAAGCAAGGTAAAATACAAAGCAGAAACAGGACACATTACATCTGCAGTAGCTTCAGTGAGAAGCACTATGCTGATAGTTCAGTATTCTTATACCTCTAAACTGACTGCATTCTAAGATTTCTTTTTTTATTTTTATTCTCTTTTTAGCACAAGAAACTGGGTCCAGCAGTTATTCTTGGAGGAGGGGTAGCAAAGTTGATGACAGAAGAAAGAAAAGAAATGCCTCTGCTACTTTCTCCTGAAGTTTGTGTAGTTGATGTGGGTGTGACAAACTCTCAGATCTCAGGAGCTGACTCTATGAGGAACTGGACTGATTCCGTTCTATCTGACTTGGAAAGGTACAGCATTGTTCTCTTGTACAACAGTAGGGTGATTTCAGAACTTATGCAGAGACTTAGTCGTGGTGATTGCATACATATTTAAGCAGGAGGCTGCTTACAAAGAGGGCATTTTTTCATTGTTCTAAGTATTAGCAGAGTAACTAAAATTTCTTGAAGCAGGAAAGAAGGGACTTGGTGGTTCTGTGAGGATTTGATGGCATTTCTGGTTTTTTATTTTTTGAAGACTCAGTTCACAATGAAGCTGCTTTGAAATTACAGACAGCAAGTATTTTTCTTCTACTATTTAAAATAAGTTAATATATTCTAAGGATGAAAAATACATCATTTATATTTTGTAAATATAGGTATTTCATGAAAGAGATGAGATGGAACCTTGAGGTCACGTGGTTCATTGTTGTGTAATTATTTGTATACAGTGTTTTTGAAAAACAGCTTCTGTTTAATGAAAATGAGGTTTGTTTTGGTGGCAGGTTTGTTTGAGAGGGCAGACTGCACATTTTATAGATGTTAGGGTTATCATTATGCCATTTTATTAAAACAATGAAACAAAATCTTAATCCTTAACACATAAACCTAGTTCCCCTAAATTTTTCTGCTAGATAGAGAAGACTGTACTCAATCTTTTCTCCTGGCTGTAGTACAGAAGAAGGGGGTGTGTATGTGCCTGACTTGTAAGAAGCGGTCAGATCTCTCAAGTCTCTTTTCACACATTTTTTTCATCTGAGGTAGAGCACAATTGATTAAATGCCCAAAAGTTAGGAAAGGAGAGATGTATTGGCCAGATTACTGGGGCTAGACAGTGGCTACAGAAGCAGGAAACATGGGTGTTCATATGTATAGGACATGGTTATAACGATGGATAACTATGCTGACTTAGTGTATTGTGAAAAGATTGTAGTGTAGACTGATGGTTTTTTGGAAGAGGAATGGAACATTTTGTACTTTGCCATACCTGTGCCTGTTTGCCTGTTTGTCTTTGAATCTGTACTGAAAAACTTTTTTTTGTCTGTATATTAACAGCAAGAATCTTAGGGCTATTCCAGAGGCAGAAATTGGATTGGCAGTTATCTTCATGTCTACAGAAAAATACTGCAACCCTCAAAAGCAGCCTGGTTCCAAAGGTAATTGCAAGAAGGGTAGTAATAAATTAACACCATTAAAGAGGCAGGGTTTTTTTTTTTGTGTAGGGGCACCAATTACTGCTGTTCGAGTACTTTTGCTTTGCAAGAACAGTAAAAGAGTGACACTCTTATGATAAATGTGCATGACTCCGAAGAGGTAATTGGTTTTTAATGGTCTTGCAGTATATTACTGTGGTAGTTTGAGGAGGGTCTGGCTTTTTGGGTGTGGTAGGGGCCAAAAGATGTCTCCTGTAAAGAGCTGCCAGAAGCTCCCACAGCTGTCCAGGCAGGGAAAAGAAGACAAGTAAGAACCTTCCTTTTCTCCCAGGAAGACAACATCTGAGGAATGAACTGACTAACTAGAAACAAAACCCTAGTCCTCCTTTCTTTCTGAGGGAAGGAGGGAGGGCTGTGGGCTGCTGCTGGTGGGGGGAAGGAAGGAGAAAGAGTGTTTAAAAAGATGTTTTTGCTTGCTCCTTTAACTCTGTAATTCACTTTATCACTTACAAGTTTTGAGCCTGTTTTAGCCTGCTTTAATTAGGGAGTTTTTTCTCTCTCAGTGTTCTTATCTCAGCTTGGTAACACATTCCTTTCCCCCTGTCCGGCTATAGAGGGAGGGGGGAAGGGGAAAAAGTGGCTCTCGTGGAAGCTTTGGCAGTCAGCCAGGGCTAAACCATGACAAGCAATGAAAATTAATTCAAGCAATGAAAATTATATGACTCTCAGATGTAAATAAAAAAGTAGATCTAAAAATAGCCTAAAAAGCAGACACATAGAACAGTGACCTTTAAAGGAAAGGTACTTCAAAAACATCTTCTGAAGTTCATATTTTTAGTGACCACTGAATTGGTATGTATGTGGCAGTTTGAATTCCATGCTATTCTAACTTTTCATAAAAGACTGGGGTAATAGGAAAGTAAAAGATGAATCTTAGAAATCAAGAGAATAAGAATGGAATTAATTTGTTAAGGCTTGTTTTTGTTTTGTTTTTTTTTCTGAAATGGAATTTGCTTTAGGAGAATTCCATCACCTCCCACACAGTTCAAAAGTAAAAATAATCTTTCTGTAAGAAATTAAAATAATGAGACATGATTGCCAAATTTGCTAAAGTAGTAGTTTGGGGGTGGATGATCCAAGTCTTGACTTGGAGCTTGTATTTGCTAATGCAGTAGTAATAAAAGTCTTTGAGATGCAGAAAGAAGTTTTGTTTCTCTAATTCTGTTTTCATGCCTCTTCATGTTATTCTATATTTTGTTGCTATAGAGTTTTCGGAACTATGTTTTATGGATTCTGTTTTGTTCTATGACATTTTGTATCAGGTAGAAAATCCTACCATTATTTAAAAAATCAAATCAAAAATTCGTAAGTTTGTCTTTACATGTAAGAACATTACTTATTGAAAATGTATTTTGAACAGAGAAAGACATAAATGCAGTACTGGCAGAGCTCTGAAAAATATTTTGGTTGACTGATACTCTTGTGTGAATAAATTGTATGTAATCTATTGTCTATCCAGTTATTTTAGAAAACATCACAATATTAATTCTCTGATTAAGTTTTAAGATTCTGACCCTGCAGATGCTAAATGAATCAGAAATGCTGATTCTTGTTTCCAATCTGAATGATTCAATTAGATAAAAGTTGTCTGATTAAATGATGTAAACAGACTGTGTATCAGACTTTTGAAGCGAGTTGTGTTTGCAACTGAAAAACCTTGCATCCCAGATACAATAATCACATTAGAGATCACCATAAAGGAGTAGATGTAAGGAATTTTGTGCTTTGACAGTTTTGCATAAAATATATATTGCATGATATATATTTTATTTTTTGCATAAGGTATATACCACATGATTTATTAAGTACATTATGTACATATTGATATATGATTTCCCATTATGCTTCATTTTTTTTAAAGCAAAATTTCATTACTTAATTCTGTGGAATATTTAACTAAATCTGTATTCCAGAATGTAATCCTTTAGAACTATTTCTTTCGGGTTTTTTTTAATTAATAAATCTACTTTTTTTTAAATTAATATTGCTTTAAGATTATTTTACAAATATTTCAGCTGATCAGGTAGTAATGTGTGATAGCACATGCAAAGAAATGCAGATTTGATATTGACGTTCTAATTCTTCTCTTGTGTTGGTCTTGCAGCTGTACCTCAAAGTTCTCCTGCATCAGTTGTTGTAGGCCAAGCCATTTCTCAGAGTTTGGCTGTGGATGAAACCATCATGCCAACTGCTGCAGATAGCAGCACATTATACATAGCTGATACAGAAGAGCAGACATGGTAAAGTATTCATAAAAGTTTCTAAGCTAATACTTGCAAATAAAGCAAACTTTTGTGGCAGAGGACCTGTGTCACTGCCACAGGCAGAGATATACAGTGTTAGAAATGGCATTTACCAAATTGCTGTCACTTGTCTGCAGTGAGATAATTTCTGCTTTTGAGTGCTAGATTACAGAAACCATCCCATAGACTTAGATGACTCTTTCAGATGCAGATGTAGATGGTGCGTATCTGTCTTGCCTGTCTGAACTATTACAAATTTTCAAACCATTTCACAGTTATAAAAATATATTGATCATAGCGGATTTTACAGTTTTGCGCACATAGTTTATAAGTTTGTTCAAAGCACAGGTACAGCTTTTTTAAAAAGTGATATTTTCAGTGTATCTCTGGTGACTTAGTGTGTGTCATTTAGTACTTTTTTCCCCTCTAATCTAGCATGGAGGTAGAGAATACTTCCCAGATGCAGAGACAAGGGCAAACAGCTTTCCAGGAGACAACTGCAGGAAAGCAAAAGATCAGCACAAGTGGCAGTGCAGCTGCAGGAACATCAGGATTGAGAGGGAACAGAACCTCTGGGTTAAGCCAAAGAACTCAGCCTGTCTCGCCAGCTAAACTTTCAGATGCCAGCAAACCTCGCGAGAGCGCTTCACGCCACCAGTCGAACTCCATCACAAATTACTTCCAGGTTGCTAGGAAAAGGTAGGTCGAAATGTTCTTGACATTACTTCCCTTATTGGGATGTTGGTGCTGTTCCTGGAAAAATAATTTTAATTCAAACAATGTACTTTTGATGAGACACATACTTAAATGGGTAGTTTTTAGATCTAATTCCTAGAATGGAAAGCTTGTCCTCAACGGTACTTCACATTTCACAATGCAGTCCCTAAAGCCCCAGAAGCTGTTATGTTGTGGATACAGCTGGTCATACTCAAAAATGCTTTTGTGATTTCTTACTTTGGTAATTTATTTCTGGCTAAGGGAAAGTGCTGAAGAAGAAGAAGAAACATCTGTACCCAAACTGGCAAAATTGGGGGAAAGGTCATCACCTCTTCCCAAGTGCACTGAATCCACAACTTCATCCATGGGCAATAAGGAAGCAAAACAGGATCAAAAGACAAGTAACATCCTGGACCCAGACCCAAATTCCACTGTAGAAGGCATGGGTATAAAGCCTATGAGGGAAAGTGTCAAGTTAACAAGTGCTGAAGCAGACGCTAAAACCAGTTCTCGTGAAAATCATGCACCAAAAAAGAGAAAGGAATTGGATGATTTATCTGAAGATGCAGAAGCACTAGAAATTGTGTTTGGAAGTGGAGACCTTGACTGGGAAGATCAAATGGCAGATCATGACCAGGAAGCTCAAGGAAATGCACGAAAAAAACGATGTTTGGAAGCTAAAGGAAGCAGGATTCATGAAGGGAATGTAAATCAGAGAGAGGAGAATAAAGTATTGGTAAGTTTTATATTCTCACGTGCCTAATCTTGAAATTTGCAACTCTGTTAGAAGGTTCCAGTTAGCTCCTTTAAGGCTGCCCGCATACGGAAAGTGGTTTTGTAAAATGTGTTTGCTTCAATCTCAGACATCAGTTTTTAGTTCAGAGTGCCTAATCTGTTACATGTGAACACTGCAGTTTTACACCTACCTAAAGGTTTTTTCATTCTTCTGGGCATTTTTTCTTTGTAAATTGAAAGCTGCTTGTATTCTGAAAACTTTTTCTTTTTTTTTATTTTATATACTGTAAGTAGAACAGCAGAATATATCCCTGGTCCAAGAAAAACTTCTCATGTTGCTTGGTGCTGTGTTAATTATAATGTTGTCATTTTTACTAAGATACTACTCAATTATCTTTATGTAATTAATTTTCTGAAGAAACTACTGGTTGACCTCTTCTGTTGAATACCACTAGAGTCCAACATCTTTTAAGTCAGAATCTTTTGCTTAATTTGAAAGATTATTAAAATTGCTGCATGAGAAATTTTAAAACAAAATGAAAACCAACAAAAGCAACAGCAAAACCAAAACACAGGTTGCATTTTCATTATTTTTCTATTTTTATTTTTAACATTAAGGGAATTTTCTAAGGGATGTTAAGAAAACGACATCTTGAGTTAACAGTGGTCACTTCGTTGAAAAAAAAGAAAAACAGATTTCTAGAGGAAAATAATGTTGAGAGTGCTAGACTATTAACAATACAAAGGGAATAAGAGAACAAGTTTGTTTTGTTTATTTAAAATATATACATTGAGGTTGCTGTCCAGTCCATTTACAGTGTAGGCAGTGTTTAAGTGTTTGCAAGTTTGAATGCATGGTTAACTTGAATTTGCAAGATACCTTAGACCACATAAGAATTAGTAATTGGCTGTGCATCCTTAGCTCAGACCAGCTTAACACTTGTTGATACTTTACTATAGCTTGCTTCTGGCAAAGTGTGAACTACATTATAAACCTCTTTTTTTTGTGTGTGTTACCAACAGGCAAACTTTCAAAGGCAAGTCCTGTAATTTAGAGAGTTTTGTTTCTTGCTCTTTATATGATCAGTGAAAAGGTATTTTTGTTTAGGTCTGACCATACTGAGAGACTAAAATTGCTGCTTGGAATAGTCTATTGAATTTTTGTTGTGGCTTGGAAAGTTTTTCTAGTCTAACTTCTTGTCAGGATTCTGAAGGAAAAAAAAATCTTACATACAACTAAAGTGATACTTCACCAGATATGCACTTAAAGATTTTTGCTGGAAAGAAGTCTTCTAATAGTTTAATAATGACCTATTTTATTAATGTAAAATATATTTCCAGTGGACTAGGAAGGAGATTCCATGATAAAGCTCCACAGGCAAATTTGTTAACTATTTTCTGTAAGTAAAGATGCCTGTTGAGTTTCTGGCAAGACAGAGAATGTGAGTAATTGACTCAAAACCTACAGGGTGCATAAAGGTGATTTGGTGTTTTATCAACTGTTGAAAATAATTTATGTAAGGCAAATCTGGTTTTAAACTATGGGACATAATCAGCCTGCAGAATACTTTCTTGTCCTAGTAAGGAAATGTCCTTTCTGCACACATGGACACTTAAAGTATCAAATTGAAAATGCTACCTTTTTGTATTCAAAAGCTTTTATGATTTTCCAGAACCTGTCAGGATTTTGAAGATTGTACAGTTGGGCAAAACTTGCTACTGTATAAGAAAGAAGAGAAAAAAACCCAAACAAGTGAGCAAATAATAGTGGATTTTGGATAGAGAAAAACCCCAACAACTGTTACAGTGTGTGTAAAATCATAAAAAAATTAAAGTACAGGGCAGTTTCTCTTCTGTCTAAATATTATATTGATTTGAACATGTTTATTCTACTGTAAAGAGCAAAAAACAATTTTATGTAATTGCCATTTCATTTCAGTTTTATATTTAAAATAACTTTTAATCAAATAGAAAGAAGAGGAACTTGGATCAGCTTTAACTTCAGAAATGAAAAGTAATATCAAGGAAGAGTCACCAGACTTGGTAAGAAACCAGCTAATTGTAAGTTTGAACAGCAAACTTTGAGAAGCATTACAAAAACACATCAAAATTTTGCTTTTCAAAACATTGTATTTTTTCGATCCTATTTCAGAGTAAAGGAGGTTTGGAAGATTGTATTCCTTAACATAATCACATGTAAATTTGAATCATGCAGTTCAGCTTATAGACTGTGGAACAAAAAGAACACCTGTAGTTCATCTGTGTGCATTTGGGTGGATACTTATGGTGACTGAGACTACAGTATTGTAATTGTATTAACCCTTCCATGTGGTTAATGCTTGTACTGGTGTTTTTGTTAGATTAGTACTTAAAGACCTACCAAGGACATAATCTCCTTGTCTGCTCGGAGGAGATCACAACTAGAATGGAAGAGATGGACTGTTGAGAAAATAGAGGTGATACACACTGATTCAGCAGCAGACAGTGTGCTAACTTATGATAGGTGAGATGAAGGAAGGAGGGGAGCATTGCTTGGAACGGCAGTGAGGCAGAGGAAAAGGAGACTAGGCTGAATGAAACTGAAATTGAAACATTCTGAAGAGATCGAGTGTAGCCAGTCAACAAAGGGCAGAATAATACCTTTTTACCTACATCCCAAAAACAGTCCAAGAGGGAATGCTGAGCAAGTGTACCAAAGTGCAGGGTCAGCTCAGATGAAAGGACTTTTAATTATACTTTGCTATAAAAACAACTGTACTGAGTCTGGGCTAGAGCTGTCTTTGAAGATAGTTTAATGTTACTTGTCAACTTGTCCTGCACCCACACTTTTGAATGCACATAGATGTAACCCCAGGCAGCAAAGGATGCATGCAAACTTGCTGGCAAATGAGCATTCTCATGTACAAGAAAAATTTGCTTCCTTGATCAAATTCAGCCCTGGACTTGGCTGAAAATCTGTAGGCTAGAATTGAGCTGAAGATGTTCACCTTTGTCTTCTTCCATGGAGTATTTAAATACATATTTAAATACAAGAGAAGCAAATTTACTCTATTCATGGTATATAAGGAGGCTGAGAAGTTCATGCATCTTCTTAGCTTCTAGCCCTGCTGCTGCTTCCCTTTGCCCATTTGTAATCCTAACTTGGCTCAGCTCTGCTCGTGGTAATTTCTCTACAGGTTAGAATGTTAGATATGCTGTATGTCTATTCATACACTTGAATACTTCTTCCTTTTTCTTCCCACATAAGAACCACAGCAAACTGCACGATGACCCCAGCAATCTTCCTAGCAGGCTTCTGTTGACGGAGTTTAGGTCACTGGTTGTCAGCCATCCAAGACAGAACAGCCGTCTTACTGGAAATACCAGCTATGGGGGAAAGAAAAACTTCAAAATGTTCAAAAAGGTTAGTGTAAGGTTAGTGTGTATTTGAAATGGTCACAAGATGGCACTATTGAAAAATACTAGAAGTTGTTGCCTTGAAATTGTAGAAATATGTTTTTTATAAAGCGATAGTAACTAAAGCAAGAAACAATAGAAATACCATATTATACTGTAAACAGATATTTTATTAGTTGACTGAAGAGGTACCAGGCTGACAAAGGCTTGCCTTGTGCTATATTGATCAGATGGTTGTACTTTCACTTCCATGCTGTTACTTGGAATAAGCTGTTAAGTGATGGCTACCATAACTTCTGGTTGTACCTCCAAAAGGTAGCAATTCCACTTCAACAAAGACCTATATGTAAATCATAGGCTGATTCAGAACCTTCTATTTTAATTTGTAAATCTTGGATTTCTAAATAGAACTAAATCTATATCTTACAAAAGTAAGGTGATTGCTTGCTTAGGTCCTGAAGACAATTTCAAAGAGTTTCTTAGTGTTCAGTGTAGAAGTACCAGTTCAGTTTATATTAAAAATTAAATAGAATTTAAAAATATATGACATAAGATGACTAGAAATGCATTTCAGTAAAATATTGTTTAGAGAATGTGATCACATAATGCTACTTCTTGGGAGTATGCTCTCATTTTTAGATAATGTTTTTTCTAGTAATATTTTCTTTTCCACCATTTTGTAACAGATGTTTCTGCAGTCAAAATACAAACTGATTGTTACCAATATTTCAAACTCCATTTAATGCACTATCAGATTTATTTAGCATATTTAACTTAGTTTAACTTATTTGTCAGTTTCTTTGATAAAAGGAGGGAGTTAACAGCTTTCTGTAAATGCTTTTTTCACTTCAGTGGCTTTTAAATATGATCTTTGAATGCTATTCCAAGAAAGACTGGCTGACTTTTCGTCTGTGATAACTGAACAGACTCCCTGAATGTTTTAAAACAGATCTTTTCCTTGCACTATGCTTCCCTTGTAATTGTAAGAATTTATTGTCCAACAGGTAGCTTACCCAGGGGCAGGACAACTTCCACACATTATTGGAGGATCAGATTTGATTGCTCACCATTCTAAAAATAATTCAGAACTGGAAGACTGGTTAAGGCAAGAAATAGAGGTAAGAAATTATTTTTTAAAATGTGATCAAATAAAAACTAGACTAATGTAAGTGGTCATATTAATCTGTGGTCATTACTGAAATACTTCAGGATTTTATTTTTTGAATGGAACCTCAGCCAGTTAATTGTCCACACATGCTCATGGGAACATTTACAGTAGGTAAAGTTAGTAAAAGTCAGAGGTCAGTGGTAAGACTCATCTTTTTCTGATTATTTGGATTAATTTTACATGCAACATTCATATAATCAGAAATATTTATATAAAGCAAAATCAATAATCTAAAAGAGAAATTTTTTTTCTTTTGATGAATAAAAAAAGTACTATGTAAATTTGTGACTTGTAAAAATGTGAAAGGGAACTAGAAAGAATTTCTATATGGTTATCTGTGTTGAAAGAGTTCTACAGTACAATTGATATCCTACTCTTGAACAGAACAGAAAATGCATGAGTAAAATTCTGTTGGAGTATTCTGAAGAGATGTAGTAAGAATACATTTAAGAATTTTTTTCTATTGTGAAAATCTTCATCTTTATATAAAGAAGTTCTAAAAAAATATTTTATCATAGCAGTTCTCTAGCACTTTCATTTTCCAATAGTTTCCTCAAAAATAATTGCTGATGAGTCATATTGTTTGCACAATATGGTGGAGATTCAGTTGCATCAACACTTCTTATGTAATTTTTTTTAATCCATTAATACCACTAATTAAAATTCCCTTTACACATGAATAATCAGATTAAAATGTCTCTATTTCTATAATGGTGCTTAAAACCCCAAAAACGTATCTCTGTCCAAAATTGATACCTTTCACAAGATGCTCCATTTCATTAGTTGGTAGCAGTAGCCAAATTCGAGTAGGGAAATAACTTGTCTAATGTGAATTTGCAATAAATGTAGTACTTAGAGAAAACTTATTTCTTTGGGAAGAACTGTGTTGGTGCAGGATATTGTTTTGGTAGATTGTTCGTTACCTTCATCCTTAACAATCAAATATTAAATAAACTTATTCTCTCAGGAACAGAACCGATATGCAAGAGAAGAATCACTTGCTGATGATCTCTTTAGGTAAGAGTTTTATGTTTGTACTTAGAAAAATACGTATTTTTTGCATCACATCTTTTTTTTGTACAAATTCTGATTTTGGAAAAGACTATTTTCACTATTCTTTTCAAAATTTCATGTATTCCCATGTATAGAATATAGTCAAAGTGATTCAACAATTTCTCTCAAATTTTTTTATGCCTTAAACTTTCAGTTTCCATTCAGACTTGCTTCAGTTTTTTAATAAGAACATTATCAAATAGAAATGTTGCAATTTCCTGTTTCATGTGCACAAGCTTGATTGTTCACAAAGGCTAGAAGAGGTTCCAGGGTAGTTTTAGAGCCTAATGAAGTGTTTTGATCTTACCCTTATGTCAGTCATCTGAATTGTGGAAAAAAATTATGGAGTCTGGCCATGGCACTCTGTCCCTGCGTTGAGTCACTTGAGAGAGCTAAAGCAACAGAGTATTAGTTCTGTGAAAAAGTGATTGGCAGGACTGCTTTTTTTTATTATTTTTATAGTAATGATTTACAGAATTTAAAACAAAAATTTAAAAAACCCCCAAAGATTAAGTATATCATCCAGTATGTCTCCTGTGTCCCTTTTCTTTGAGAGCTTAAGCTGCTTTCAAACTCATTCACAATGAAAGAGCTTCTACTTTCCATTAGAAACTCCCTCATCCTGGAAGCTTTGCCGTCTTTCCAGTTTTCACACAGAAGATATTTTGACACCAGTCATTCCATGCTCTTGACAGTGCAGTTGAGTCATTGATTCTGCCTTACTCAGTTCTTGTGTCACAGGAGTATGAAAGATTTCTTTACTAGGCTCAGGTCCTTCATGGCTGTTTGCCCTTGATTTTTCCATAACTCATTACATTTGTCTCTAAAACTCAGTCTGTTTCAGCAGTTTTCTTTCAATAACCTTCACTACAGTCATTTACCACTTTCACAAAAGTCTCCTTTGAAAGAGAGAATCATCCTACTCAGTTAATTTCCTGTCCAGTTTTCTTTCAACTGTAATCCTAATTAATGATTTATAACCACTTTTTAATTAGAAAGTGTTCTAAGGCAAGCTTGACATGTTATCCAGTTTTTACATCTGCATTATGGCCTTTAAATATGTATCAGTTATCATTTATAAAAACATGGTGCAGCTAGACTGCTGGGCTAGAATATTAACTGGTTTAAAATGTCGTGGTTGATTTTTGCCTTTCAGAACACAGCAGTGGAACCTTAGATAATTTGCATGACTGTAAGTTAGTTCTAAGCACAAAGTTTCCACATTCAAAAATACTAAAACACACAATTTAATGTTCAGCATTTCGTAACCTACTTCTAATTTTGACCTTAATCTCGAATATGTTTGGCATGATGCTGATGTTAACAGCTGCAATTTCCCATGAAAATTGCGTTTGAAGATGCTGTTAGAAAGAGTCAGGCAGGGTGAAGATGAGCTAGAAAGAAAAGCTGTGCTGGCAGCTGCTGCTGAGTACGTACTGAAGTGGAGGAGGAAGGGAAAGTACACTAGCTGCCAAGAGTACAGATAAATAGGTTATGTTCAGTAATGGCCCTTTGTATCCTCCACTCCCTGTTTCTATCAAGGTTTTATGCTTCTTTGTATATTCACTCACAGTAGTAGATTCTCTGTAGTTCTTTTATGATTTCAGACCACAGGCACTGTACAGTTTCCTTTCCTGATAATGTTGTTTGATTTCCTTCTCTCTGGAAAACAAACACCATCCAGGCTTCATTTAATGTGGAAAATGGGTGGAGGTGGGGTGGAGGAGATAACATGAGAAGATGTTCGTGACTGTCTATGTCAGCATCTCTGTAGACAGTCACAGAGAGGATTGAAGCTGCTGCTGTTTGATGAGAGGTTTCCATCATGTACCATCCCCTACTCCTATCTGCTTCTCTTCCCACTCCTTCCCCACTCACTCTTTCATGGAGTTTGCTGTCCCGGACACATTTAAGCGTTCATGTGTTTACAATGCTATTAAAATAAAATAAAATAAAATAATTTTTTGAGAGTTAATAGATAAACCTAATTTTCTTTAGGAAAAATTTCATTACTTTCTATGTTTTTTATGTGAAGAAGTAAATGACCACTGTTTGACCTTACCTGTCATGAATTTGGCTAACATTAAAAGTTGTGCATTTAGATAGAAAAATGTATATTGTGAAGGATGTTTTTTTCTAAATCCCTATCAAACAAACATGATGCTATATATCAAGACATGTAAAAGCTATTCAGAAAATCTTACTGTATTAACAACTTGCTCTGTTAATTAACAGTTAATAATGGAGCACTTCTTTCAAAGGGTATGCGTGTCACTTTTGCTGTAAGTCTGAGTTGTATAGCAGCACCAGTGACTTCTAATACCTTTCTAGTTATGTGGTGATGTAATTTGGCTCACAAGTTGTCACATTTTCCTGTCTAAGCAAAAAGTCTTGATGAATCAGAGCAGAATTAGTGGAAGTAAAACTGCCTGATCATTCAGTTATGTCCATAAGTTATTCATACATTAATACAAAATATTAGAATTTCAAAGAAATGACAGGATTTTGGGAGATGAAGCACAAATGGAGAAGGCCAAGGGATAGTAGTGTCAAGCAGAGTCAAACTCTGAGCCTGTTGAGGTAAATTAGTATATCCAGAAAGTAGCTCTGAATTTCTAACAGTCAATCAGCAGCTGTGTAAAGGGGAAGGTAAGGCAAAGATCTGCTTTGTGTAGGAGTAGAAAGCAACAAAAAGGTTTTGTCTGAATGAACTGTGGCCAAGTGTACACCAATGTAAATATGTAGGATCCCTTTCCCCTCCCTCCTCTTTTTTTTTCTTGGTATTTTTTTTCTAGTAGGGAACGCAGTGTTAGGACATTAAAGGCTTGGAGAAACTTGTCCATGCATCAGATTTCAAAGTTGTAAGTAGCTAGGAAATCTGTGAGAATTTTATTACAGGTTATTTCTTGTTCATACAAAGGTTCTGCCTTACGCATCCTTCAATCAAATTGTAGTAACTGTACTTAATTATAGGTGTGGAGTCAGGGAAAGGACTGAACCCTGGCTATTCCCTTGTTATGAATATAAATTGAAGCTATTTGCATCACATTGTATATCTATAGCTATATAAACTTTGAATATCGTTTTACTTATTTGTGACAACTTTTCTTTTTTGTTGCAGATATGATCCTAATGTTAAAAGAAGAAGATAAATTGTGACCTGGATTTACAGTGTTTGTCTAGCAAAACCTGCTTTCTGTTCCTTAGCTTTCCCGGTTACAGTGTGTATTATGTTCCTACATATGAGCATTTGAACTACCTGTTATTATAAGATATGTTTTCTAAGTCTTTCTTTTATTAAAGAAAAAGAAAAGTTCCTTTCACTGCTTGGTACTTAGAGATTGCACATTTTCAAGACCTTCCTATTATTTACTTCAGAGTAATGCTCAGTAAAATACTGTAGATACTTAGGATTTCATTTTAGGCTATTTCTAATATTTGGTTATCAGTACTATTTTGGGGAAGAAAAGGAAGTTGGCATATCAGGCTGGTTTTTTTCAGAAAGGCTTTGTTAATTAGGTATTTTTAAGGGTATTAAGAATTGAAAATCTTTTGAGAAAGGCGGAGATACAGCTGGTGTTTGATCATGATATGATTGATAATCAACCACTTCTTCATGGTTCATTATGTAGAGCATATACTGTTGTTACTGTTACAGAAGATCTTGGAACTGAAAAAAACAGCTGCTTTTTCTCTTGCTTAAACATATTTTCATTTACACCTTTAAATCAGCGTGGTTGAATGTTCATTTCGAAAAACCTACTACCAAGCCAGACAAAGTCTTAGAGCTGTTGCACTTCAGTTTTGGATTTTAAATTATTTGACCCATTTCTTTCTCTTGTGCCTTTACTTTTGCAATCACTGTAAAAATTTGGTCTTCGAAATAGTTCCAGTAACAGGGAAAGCTATGAAACAGCTACCTGTTTGTGGATTAGGAAAGCTCATCTTAATGGTCTGAGAACTAAATTTGCAAGATTCCCTTTGAAGTATAATGAGGAAAACTTTCCAGCCTTTCTGCTCAGCTGGATGAAGCCATCACATACAGGTAGATATGGACAGTAGCTCTATTGCATCCTATTTCGGGAGGGAGGATCTTCCTCATGTAAGGAAATAATCCGGTTGATGTGATTGAATTGACATGAACAAAACTACTTCCTCTGCCAAGAGCTCTGAGCATACAAGCAAGATGAGCTGAGCTATTTGAAGCTGCTCGTTTGTTATCAGATCTGAAGAACTGCATTGTGAGATCTGCATATATCAAGATAGCAGCTGTGCTGAAGTCAGCATGGTTGTAACATGCAGAAAGTCTCTGGTCTTGAAAAGCCAGCGTTTTCTTAGGTCTGTCTTGGCATCTTCTTGATCACCTGGTCAGCAATGTCCAGAGTGACACACAAAGTACAGCCCAATACTTCTGCGTTCCACAAGAGCTGTGAGAGGGTTTTGATATTGTAACTTGCATCAGGATACATCAGATCTTATCCACCAGATAAGAGCTGTTCTTAAACAGCTTAAAAAGGCTGTTCTTAAACAGCTGAAATTCTTGCTGGAGGAGATGTACTGACTACAGTTTGTTGTACCCTCAGGCGAGTTTTTCTGCTGTCACTCTTGAGAATTTCCAGGTTTTCTGGCTGAAGACCTAGGGGTCCAACAGAGCTTTTGTAGACTGCTGAGGTTTTTGATTGTTGTTAATAAATTCAAGCAATAACTTGTATAGCAGAATATCAATGAACAAGATTCTTCAGAAAGGTTGTGTTTTCAGTTGTAACAAACAGAACTGGAGAATTTCTGAGGTGAAATGACAAAATATGCAATGTACAGGGGCCTTGTACAAGAAAGTAAATGCTACGTCCTTTGGGGCTCAGACTGTAATCTGCTAGGACTCAAGGACCCCTGGTAGGGCACTCTTCTGTTCACATTTTATGATTTAGGGCTCTTCAAATCCATTTTCCCAGACAGCTGAATTCAGCAGCTTTGATACTTTAAAAAAATTTATTTAATATTTAAGAGTTGTGGGTCACTTTTCAGCTCAGAATATTCTGTGATTCCAACTTGAGGGTGCCTAGTAGGTAATATTGTGTGGTTTGTAATCCAGTTTCAGCTGCTGTCTGGTTGACGAGAAGCCTGTACATTAGTGCACCAGAGCTTCTGCTATTTCAACATGAAGTTAAGCTTGCATTAAAAAAGCTTAGATACACAATCCCTTTAGCCATGGCTTGAATTGTAACTCCAAATTCTTGTAACAAATCCTATTCGTAATTCTGAGGTCTTCCTTCCATTTTAACTTACTTTTGTCACGATTTTCAGCTCAAGACGTTAGAGGAAACATGCTTGTTAGCTTACTGGTTTGGCCTTCTGTTGCTGAAGTTTCTGAGGTAGACAGTAAAGGACATGGTTACATGATCCAACCCTTGGGAGCCTGAACATCCGGTAAATTACATCAGTATCTGCCTTATCCCTGGAGCTAGTGCATTAACTTCACCTGGGATTTCCTTTATTTTGCAAAACCTACTGTTGTGGGCTAACTCCAGTAGGCAGCTAAGCCCCATGCAGTCACTCACGCATTCTGCCCCTGCAGCAGGATGGGTGAATCATAGAATCGGAGAAGGGAAAGCTCATGGATTGAGATATTTTTATAGGTGAAGCAAAAGCTGTGAGCACAAGAAAGGGCAATCAACTTTGCATTCTGTAGTTCAGAAATTTTGCTGCATACTCAGTTTTCACTGTAGAGCTTGTGCTTGGTGGTTTCAATAGTCAGCTCATTTTCTGGGAGAACTTGTGTGTCACTGATTTTCTTTAGGCTAAAAAAGTTCAGTGACTCAGAGATGATATGTAAGGTTTCTTTCATCTGTCACAACCATGGTCTGCAAGTATACCCACCTTTTTGACAAAATTGTGCTCTTCACCTAAAAATACATCCAAGCAGAAACTTCTCTTCAGATCTTGTTTCTTGCATTTTTGTGTTACAGAGTTTGAGGGTTTGTTTGGGATGCTTTTCTTACAACATTTATTATCTTTGTTCACACTGCTCACAGGAAGGAGATGCACACAACACATAAGCTAAATATACTTTTTATTTAGCAAGGCTCTTAACATACAGTCTTGCATTCAGCAGCTTAGCTGATGAAAACAGTTCAAAGCAGATTGAATTGCTCCATGTACTACTTAAACCAAGGATAGGTGCTGTATTCCCTGCAGGAACAACATGCTTAATTTTCAGTTTAACTCACACCGATTTCAGCTGACTTCTCGTATTTCTACATCAGCTGAGGAAGCCACAGTTTTGTTTTTTTTGGGAAGACTACCAAGATATTTTCACTGTTGAAGTGTGATTTCTATTTCTGTCCATTCACATCTGTGAGTCTGTCCTTTTTTCTCCTACCCTTACTCCCCATCTTCTCCCAGAATGGTGGAGGTTGTGCTGCAGGGGTGGCCTCTCCTGTGTCATTGCACCAGTTCCTACGTGTGGAAAGTGTGTTGGAAGTCAGCTTCCTTTTCCTCCATCCAGTAACCTCCCCATCAGCTTCCTCTGAAATGCCAAGTTCCCTTCCCCGCCTTCATTCCTGATGCGTCTGAGAGGCTCTGTTCCATATGTTAATTCCTAACTGAGACAGTAGCTGAAGCTTGTACTATAGACCTACCTCTATAACCCCCTCCCACCTCTTGCTCCTGTCCATTTTATACAAATGATTTCTCAGTCCATATTTTTCCTGTCTCTTCCTCTCCCATAAAACTGGAGGGAGTCTTGCACCCTCTTCTCTTGCTCTTTTCCATTTCTTGAATCAATCCTCAGTCACATTTGGCCACATCTGGTTTGAGTCACAAATTCACAAGCTGATTTTTGTTTGACTCCCAAATGCCAATTGTGTTCTGGTTGTTCTGGTATCTCCTTAGAATTCAAGCCAAATGTGTCAAAAAATGAATCCTCTTCCTTACCATTATTCTTCCTTCTTCCTCTCGCCATCTTTGATCCCCATCCCTACGTTCCAGTGAGATAGTTGCAAAAATGCTACACAGTATCAGATATCCCTAACTACAACTTTTCCTGCCACTTGCTTTAGCGCTCTGCCTGTACCGCTCTGCCGCAGCTTTTGCTACCGCAGTCTCCGTCGGTCATTGGCTGCAGCACTGGATCCGTGCACAACAATGCCTTCTCCTTCCTGGTGAACACAGCAGCTCTCTGAATGCCTCTTCCTGCCCAGTCTGATCTTTCATTTGAGTTCCCCACTTCTCAAAATGAAAATAATTGACTTCTAGGTGACAGTGTTTTAATACTTCACTTTCAGTCCATAATCAGTTTTCATACATTAAGATAAAACAAGCCTAGCATGCAAACTTCAGGAATGTTTATCATCTAATCAAAATCGAGGTTTTTCTCACAAGTTGCTTACAGAAAATGTTCAGTACATGTTTACATTGCTCATCTTGAAAAAAAAAAAGTATTGCCCACGCATTCTCCAGCGAAAGCTGAAAGCAGGCACTGCCACACGCAGAGAAATGACACTTATATAGTATCTCCAAGTCCAGGTGCATTGTGTGTGAACAAACATTAGGTAGATGAACTGGAATTCCAGCATACAGCCCGCACACCACGTCTAACAGAGGGATGGGCAAAGTTGGAGTATTGACTCAGTAAATTGTGCCAGGGAGATGTTAGGTAGCAGGATCAGTTCTTGAACAGCAATAGCTCACTGTTCACATAGAAGCTGGTCCTAGCATCCAAACTGATGAAAAATATTTGTATTTCTAGTTAAAAAAACAACCTAAAAATGCCAGGATTCTATAATATTTTTTTAATACATAGCAAACCTAGTTCATTTTCTTTATGCTGGCATGTAAGTCTACAGAGGGTGTCTAGGGACATGAAGCTGAATTTTAGTTTATTGAAGCATCTACTGTAGGCTGGTACTTACACATTGCCAGTGATCTCAGAATAAAGAGACGGAGGAGGAAAGTGCAAATTAGAGTAACTTATTCTCCAGAACAAGTTGTTTCCTGATTTTGATGACTACTGGCTACCACTAAGTTTTAAGAGTTGGTTTAATATGCCTTGAAAGCACAAAATAATCAGTTAGAAAATGAGCTAACACACAAACAGGTATAATGTGAACTCAAGTTCAATGTTTGCTTGAGTTAAAATGTTCTAGTTTCTACAAAGACAAAACCTTTTTTAAAACAGTGCTTAGATTCACTATAGCTACTAAATAATACTAGAAATGCTTTTTCCCCTGCCCGTAATTCTTGTTCCCTACACCAAATTCATCCTTGACCACACAATTCCCTGTGTAATTCAAGGTTCAAAAATTAACTAAACTGAAATACCTGAAGTGTACCATAGTCCTGAAAATACACTTTTTTTCAGAAAAAGGGCTGTTTATGATTCAACATCCTCACTTCAGGTGAGTACCCCTAATGTAATCAAAGCCTCTTTCTGTCAAAAATGCTTCAATTTCTATTTTTTCTGCTAAATAGAATCAACTTTGTAGTTATTTCAAACAAAGCAAAACTTTTCTTCCAGGTTGATCATGGGCAAATGGGGGACATGTATGTACAAAATGCTCTCACATCAGTTGAGTGGTCCTGTCTTCCTCTCACCTTAAAATAAGAATCCAAAATTATGACAGAACATTGTTATTCTAATTCACTATCTAAATTAAGATGTAACAGTATAAACCTTTTAGCTATTTTTGTTCCATAACTTACTCAAAATGAAGTCATTACTATATGGACAATAACAAAATTGAGTAATCATCTGCCTTTAAGCCATATGTGTGCTACCTCTTGCTGTTTAGAAATGTTTGGGAGCACTGTACAGCCCAGATCCTGCTATTACATGAAGATACCTCCTTGCTTTTCAGAAGTAGAAAATACGGTAGCAGAGCAACCCAGCCTTATTTCTTGGCACACCACGTTGCTGATCCAGTCCTACAGCTTCCTGGGCAAAGCCAGTTGCTCGCAGGTGCATTTCTGTGCCCGTGAGTTTCCAGCCGCTCGCACATGGTCGGCACCGTTGGTGACCAGCGCTGGCGCAGAGCGGCTGTCCGGGACACGGCGCCGGACCCAAGGGGATGGGACACCCCCGGCCTACGGATGCTGCGCAGAGCCCCTTCAGCACCTGTGTGTTTGCACTTCATATTGCACAGGGTCTTCACAGCTTTCCTCCCATCACTCCTCACTGGCCATCCCTTGTCAGCAGGGAAGACTCATTAGAAGTTTGCAAATTACTTTGTTTCATTGGCCTTTTCTTTCAACTGGATATGCAGGTCAGGCCTGTCTTAAATTTGAGGTCTTAGTTTGATTTCCTCCAGCTGTGAGTACTCTGAATTTCTGGCTCTAGCCTTCTTTTCAGTTCTTGAGCTGTGAGAGAGAAGCTACACCTCCTTCTACAAAATTAGTATTTTTCATTATACAAACATCACTTTATGAAATTAATCATTAAAAAAAGGGTGCTTACACCCACCAGGCCAGAAGTAAAATACAAGAATACCTCAACAATTCCCTAAGTGCTGAGAACTAGGGACATGGAGCTGTGGGATGCACTTTGGTGCCCATTTCTCAGTGTATTATCACTGTCTCTGGGAGCCTTACGCTTTTCCTGCAGTCACTGGCAATCCCAGGCTGCTAGTCCAAGGCAATGCACTTTCCAGAGAGAGAAGAATCTGGTGTTACTGTCACCACTCTCTCTGGATCAGTCACAGAAAGGACTGCTGCATTTACTCATTTGGGTGAGACTTAGCCTTACTTATTTTGTGAAAAATGTTTTAAGCACAATTCAATCAGAAGAGGAACTGGAAAGGAGGCAGACTGTTAGGGAAATCTATTAGGAGAAATCTTACTCCCAGTTCAACAGCTGGATACTACTTAAAATACTCTTAGTAATAATTTAACTAGGAGACATTCACAGCATTAAGAACCAAATCCAAATGAAAAAGATGTTTTTCCACTAGTCTATTGGAAAATAGACAGTATGGGTTAAAACAACTTTACAAATTCTGTAAATCCAAATTAAATTACTTTGGCTAAAAATTATGTTCTTCCTGACAGTATTTTAGTAATAAAACTTAGGTAGTAAGTATCCTTTTAAGATGCATGATGTTTAAAACTTTATCCTTCTCACTGAAAGAAAAGCTGAAAGAAGCAGTCTCCCTTATGCAAATTATTGTAATACACAGGAAATTCAAATGTGTTTTTTTTTAAATCTGAGAAACAAGGTGTTTCCCCAAGAAACAACAATTCAGTGCCAATATCTAATTCACAACAAATACAGTAGTTTAGGTAAAACTATCTTAAGGCAAAGCCTGAATTTTTCTATCTCCTCCTCAAAATACTAAAGAGGAGAGAAACAGATATTTCTCTCAAAGTCAGAAAGGTGAAAATGAAAAAGTCCAGCTACAACTTTAAATCTAGCAATTCCTAGAAGACACAAGATGATCTTTTAGCAAAGCTTTGGTTGAAAAAAGTCTTTTTATACTGGCTTAATAAACACGACCACTGAGAAAATTTCTCTGCCCAACTAGGGGGTCTCACATGCAACCTTTTATCTCAAAAATGGTGGAAAGATTGATAAAGAGAATAAAACAGTTAAACCTCAAGTTGCTGTAAGACTGCAGTGAAAGATAATTGTGTAGTAATAGGTCAAAGACCCCTGCTACAAAATTGTCACTACAACACACAGCTTGTGAGCAGCTGAGGCTAGAAATGGGGCTATTTGAGGGTTTTTTTCCCTTTTTGCAAAATAACTCCTAAGTAAATATTCCTTTGTTTTGTTGGCATTTTAAATGTCTCGTGACAATTAAAAAAGCAGTAACAAGCGATATGTTATATTTGGACATTTATATTGATACAAAACTGAAGGCATTTAATCACAGTGCAGCTGTATTCTCAATAACTTAACTGCAATAAAGTTCTATAATCAAGTATTTGGCACGTATAACTGATTCTCAGTTAAAATTATTAGGTATCACAGGTTTAGAATATGTTTCTATATACACAGCTTCTGCCAGAGAAGGCAAATTATAGAATCTCAATTAAAATATGAAGAAAATAAGCCTAGACTTTAGCATAATTAAATGCAGCTCAAATATCAGTATAAAAAAAAGTATATTAACTAGTATTGACATTTCATGGTTAAAGACAGCCATGTGGGCAATGCAGAAATTGTTAGAAATGCTCCTTTGTGTTTTTGCTATTAAATGGCTCTAGACAAAAATTTATTAGTAGTAGTAGCATAATTTCATAAATTATTTTGGACTTCCACTGAAAATAGTAATTTTAATCCTTGCATACTTTACCTTTTCAACTTCTATGTCCAAAGTCTGCGTAACTTAGATGCATAAAGTCCTGCATTAGCCACAGAATTCTGTAATTCAGTAGGCACAGAAAACAGGCATTTAATGAATAAAGGTATCTACAACTTAGGAAAGTTAAGACAGCTGGGAATCCAGCAAGCACTAGCAGTTTCACAAAGCCTAAGTCTAACTTCCTTTTTAAAATCTGCTGATGTTCTAATATGGAGATTTTTAATCATGCGAACACAATACCTTAAACTAACATGGCATTCTTTAACACAAAAAAGGCCCAAACAGCAAAATAACATCTATTCCATCCCATTGGACCTGAATTAAAGCATTTGATAAAAAACCAGTTAAAACGAAGTACTTTTGTCTATTGAGAGTTCTGGGAGTTCACTGTCCTAACCAGCTGCTGCTTAACCTCACTATGGTATATAACCTATGAAGGTGTTTAGGTAAACCAACTACTGTAAAACCCAGCAAATGAAATCTAGGTCTTACATTATGGAGCAGAAAGGTGAAACTTGGATTCAGAGGTAGGTATAAGTTAAGTCTTTGTCATTCATAAGAAGCTTTAAGATTTAAAGGAACTATTGCATGTTTGTTTTGAGACTGGTTTATTTTTAAGCTGGCCATGAGATATAAGCCTTTCTTCAGTTTCAAAAACTGCAGGCTAAAATATTTTACTATCATGTACTACTCTAGAAAAGAAAAAAAAAAGAGAAAAAAACAATTCTTGGTCAAATGGGAGATAAGAAAATCTATCACCCACCCCACCTTCATTAGCCAAGTGATCCCATTGAGTCTTCCTGAGCTTGGAAGCAAAAAACCCTTAATTTTCTCATGTACTTAATTTTTCAGTAGTACACTAGATATTCATTATATTGACACTGTAATAAGAGCACTTACATCAGTACTTTATTGTTTATGTTAATTCGTATTCTCAGAAATTTACATATCACTGTAGGGGAACATCTCATGTTAGTCTTTGTGCACTCACCCAACTCTAGGCATAGTGTGAAGAAACATTAATGGATTGTGTCAGATCATTGTTAAAGATTAAATGGGAATCCCATCTTTTATTCCAATTACCAGGATAATCTAAAACTGTTGAGGAGTATTTCTTGCTTACAGAAATCCTTCTTGTAATAGAAATCATTTTACTAAGTATTCATTCCAAGAATTACTGTGGCAAATAAATAAAATCCTTGTTTCAAGCAGAAGACTCCAAATTTGCTTTGGGACAAAGAACCACTTTGTAGTAAACAAGCCTTCTGCTTTTAGAAGTTATTTCAATTTCACGGTAAGAGCATTTTTGTCACATTTGACACTAAAATGTAAAGCCACTCCAGTAGGTATTGCTTTTCACAGAGAAAGTGTGCTCTTGTAGTTGAGCAAGAGATGACAGGCAGGTCAAGATATGTTAGTCTCATTTTCTGTTTATCTGGAAGCAATTCCAGTTGAGATCAGTTGAAATAGCAATCAATTTTTTGTATTTTTAAAGTGTGAAGTATTGTAGTATCAGCATCCTTTACCAAGCAATACAAGCGCAGGTTACTTGTACACAACAGAAAGGTGACTGCTATCAACTTTCACTGCCAGTGAGTTTTCTGTTCAGACTACATCTGTAATCCTGGATGTGATTTTCTAACATCTCATTTATGGTACCCCATCACCTCCTCCATCCCCACTTTCAATCAATTCATGTTTCTTCTTTTGTCTTATTGCCAAGCATCGTGCAATGCCCAGTGCACCTCCTTTTAAAAACCGTACAAAGTTGTCTCCCACTAGAGGACCTAAAGCAAAGAGGTTGGCTTCTTTAGTGCATTCATAAGTGTATGGATCAATTTCTATAGGATTCCCCTTGCATGTGATGGGCTGGTTAGAGTGATGACCTATGCTATGTCCTTGGTCCTTTAAAAAGAAAAGATTTGGGTGAGAACCTATCAGAACTAAGGCTACAGAAAACTTCAGAATTTTCTTCAGTCCAGAGGCACTCTGAAGAACACATTTCATTTCAGGCTTGAAGGAAAGTACATTGTGTTCAGGGAAACTAGTGTAAGCAGAATGTTGATTAGAGTCCACGGTATGAGATTGAGTACACATCATATGATAGACCTTATGGTATTCAGGGTAAAGCTTTTTAGGTAACTGTTTGAAAATTAGGCTTGTATCAGTGACTCTTCTACGAAACACGTGGATTACTGGGATGTTGTTGTTATAGGCACATAGTACTGCATCAGCTGCTGTAAGTCCAGCACCCACAATCAACACAGGGTCTGCCTTCCCACGTAACTTTCCTTTGCTGATTGCAGCTCCAAAGTCAGACATGGAATGGAGGACAAAAGGAAAATCTTCTCCTTCAACTTGCAGTCGGCCAGGAGAATCAAATGTTCCAGTGGCAAGTGCCACATTTTCAGCAAAGAGGCAGAAGGGCACATGAGAACCATCTGTTGCTCGCTGATAACCTCTGACTTCCCAGTTTCTCTTAATAAGTGATTTCTGTCCATCTTCCATTTCCAAATGCTGTGTTGAAATATCTTCATTTCGTTGACTTCTACCTTCAACATCCTTTTCTCGGTAAAGCCTGGACACTGATGTTATGTAAACATTGTCTCTGAAATTCTTTTGGAGGCCCATGACTTTAACATAGTGTTTATAGTAACAAGCTATCTCCTCTGGCATTACTCGATCACTCTTTATATTTCTGAAACAAAATTGAATGGTTCCAGTTAATAAGCAGACCTTGACGGTAATTTGAGTATCAGATATGGCATACCATATGACAGGTCAAATTTATGAGGATTGAATCTTCTCAGTGTAACTGACACTGAGTTCAGCATCTTTAAAGGCATTTGGTTTATTTGTTCTCTTGTTTCCTGATACACAAGCTAACTCTTTTATATAGTTTAAAGTCTTTACAGAATGTAACGTGCTATGGTGGTTAACAAATTAGGTGTAACAAAGCTCTGGAGTATCATGGCAGCTCTGTATGAAGTGTTTTACAGAGTTTAACATCACAGCTATCAACAATACAATATTGGCTAAACTTGTACTCAGTGAAAATACACTTACTTATGATACAATTAATTAAATGTCATAGTTAAGTGCTAACTTTGAAATTCTAGGCTCAATATGTTACTGGAGCCAAGTACTCATTATACTTTACAAAAGACCTGGGTACAGCTAAGTTCACTGGGTATCAAATGAAGTAGTTCCATGTCACATGAATGAGCAAAGAAAGCATGACACAGAGTGTTAATGCAACTGTGTAAACAGGATTGTGATATTCAAGTGTCCAATAAAAAAACGTTTCTGCACTGCAAACCTGCTACTACATCTATGCTTTTCTCATGATACTGCAGCCTCATTTATTAAAAAAATAGCTGACAGTGTAATTATTTGAAACAGTTGCATGAATTTTGCTGCTTCTTTAGAAGAAAGCTCTAGGAAGTAGGCAAAATAAACAGTAGTGAACATCTGGATTGCCACTGACATACATTTAAAATCATATTTACAAGTAATCAGACTACTAATTCACTTAGATTAACAAGATAATAGCATATGTACTTTTAAATGTTTAGGTTACAACTCTGAAAAACCTCATGAGATATTTATTGGAGGAGGATAATGTGACATGTGACACCTCTTACAAGGAAACTTAGGAAACTATTTTACATGATTAGAAGTTTACATTATCATCAATCCTTTTAAATATGCTTGTTTAATTGTAGTATAACAGTATATAGCTTCAGATAGATATATATATAGCTATATATACATAGCTTCAGATATATATACCAATATATAGCTTCAGATAATAAACAGCTTATGGTATTTCAGTTAATAAGGAGGCAAGATTGCTGTGGTTATGTAAGAAAACAAATAAAGAACAAAACTACTGTTTCTTCACTTCAGGGGTTGTCCTGAAATGATTAAGAGTCTCCTCTTAAAGACATATGCTCAAGTGAATCTACTTCTTTTCCCATACATAGTACAAGAACAACTTCCTTTAATTTTACTAGAACTAAGTCAGAAAAATTAAAATTTTAGAAAAAGCTCATGTAGGGTGTTCCTAGGTTCATTTGCTGACAAACCTTTATGAATGGAAGTAAAATCAGTGAGCTTGCACAAGAGTAACTTTTCTTCTCAAGTTTGTTCAAGAAACTTACTGCAACAAATTAACACTGTGAAATACTGAATTATGCTCTTAAAATTCATAGATAACATTTCAGATGCTGCAGCTTTGCCTGTAAAAGCAAATGCTGAAATATAAAACTTCCTGAATTACATGAAAGTTAGTGTGCGCAGCAACTTCATCTGCGTTGAAAGAGGAACTTTCAATACTTTGGTGGATTTGAAATTCCTTCCTCCATCTTCCCTCAGCTCTGATCAGAACTGCTTTCAGTAAGTGCCTCTTTGTGAAATGCTGCTGGAACACACCGCTGCCTGTAAGTTTGCTTTCAGTGCACTCATGAGCAAGTATTCTGCCTGAACATTGTCCAGTTTTTTTCCACCAGAGTACACACAGCAGAATTGCCAGTGCCATCAGGCAATTTAATAAACAAAACAAAGAGCCCTACTGTGAACAGTGAAGTTTGAATGTTTTCCAGTTATCTGGATTTTTATAGGCACTAGGATTCCCAAACAGATTATGCAGTATCTTTACCTGCGTTTGCTAGCTGCCCACTCCTTAAAGCTGAGGCCAGGCAATTCCATCCAGTCTCCAAAACTGATGGTTAGCATAGAGCCTTCCATGGACTGTGGAGAAAACATGAAAATGCATGACATTTCAAATTTATACAAAAACCAGTGAAATTCTTCCTATTGTACTCATGTAGAGCAACAAAATACCAGAACACAACATAAAACCAGGACTTTACATGAAGCACTGATGAACTATTTTTTGTTACACTTAGATAATGAGCAACCACATAGCTAATAAGGAAGAAGGTGAAGAGAGAGCATGTGAAAGGGAAACTAAAAAGCAAGTTCTTTAAAATACAAAAGAGGAAGAAAAACGTGATGGCAGCATCATATAAAGATATCAAGGTTTAAGATTTTGTATAAAAGCACCTGGAAACAATGCAGGTGAGAAAAAAGTTATAGAAAACACTCTTCATTATAATTCATTAAATTTACACTAATAAAAACCCCAGTAATATAAGACAGCAGCCACAGTCATAAACATCCAAATAAAGGGCAACTTTTTCTTTCCTTTCTAATATTCCCAACTTATTTGGGCTTTGGTAAATGAGCAGTTGAAACTGCAACTGGCATTACCATGTAAAACAGCCTTATACAGTAAGAAAAATGCCAAACAGAGGTAAGATGAAATTTTTACTTACATGCCAAGCCCCACCAGGTGGTCCTTTACCAAGCACTATGTGGGGAATATAATTATGTTGTTCTAACTTCCAGTGCAGAACAGGAGGATAGTCATAGCCAAAGTCAGCATCAGGGTGAAGCAATGTATCAAAAAGCACTGCAACTGGGTTTGAGGAGCGTCCTTCGAGGCCTTCCGACAGGTACTCCAGATCCTGAAGGATGAAAACATGTAACACTTTCATGCAATTTTTACTGTTCATCCTGCTATTCTGATGTACAGAACTTAAATTGAAACAGAAAACACAATTAATTCAAGTTGCATTTTAAGTAAATGTAAGTGTTTAATTACAGATTCAATCAAAACACTTTTCAGAAATAACTGCTATGATTCAGTTCTTCTGTAACTCTGAATAATACATTTCACTCGCTTAAAAATTACATGTTAATAACAGTAATTCTGCAGCAAGTCAGTATTTGAAATTCATTGTAGAACAAGAAATATGTGGACAAATAAGAGATCAGAGCCACCTAGTAACATCTATACTTATAGACTTCCTTTTAACAAAGAACTGCTAATATTTCTAGGAACCCCATTTTGATAAAGCAAAATTGGAATCTAAAAGCATTAAGCTTTAAACATCAAGTAGAAGAGGCTCTTTTGACAGCATATACCTAGTTCCAACATTAACTGTATCATATTTTGAAATAATTGAGGTATTTTAAGTATTATTTTAAAAAATTAAAACTAGGATTACTTTACACAGGAGTTAATGTTGAAAAAAATTCTAGAACCTTGGAAAATGTTCAGATTTCAGCATCTATTAAGCAGCCTTGTTCTAAAAATTGAATGATGCAATAGCAAATATTTGAAGAGAAAATAGAAATTTGAAGAAAGAATTGGCCATAAGGCTAATTTTTGCTGACAAAGGCAGTACGGTTTAGCTTTCTATTTAGGCAAAATATCAAGGGGTCAGAGGACGATGAAGTACATGAAACATCTGTAGCCAATACTTAGGCAACTTACTCTCCTGCAAAAGAAAAAAACCTTGAGACGTAGGGTAAACATTACATGCAAATAGTACAGCACTGAAACAAAGACCCCTCCAAAATCCAAAGCCAAACAAACCCCTGCTTACCCCCTGCAAACATAAATCCATTTGTATTTCAAATAAATTAGTCACAAAGGCAGTACAGTGATAGCATTGTCAGTAATCCATCAGGAGTACAGTGAGGCGAGTGGAAAACAATGTTAACATGGCAAGCAAATGGACAAGTGGAAAGAAAAATACTGGAGAAGATTTAACTAATCAAATCAGACAGAAAAATTGGATGCATACAAGGGTAACAACTACATCACAAGAGCATCTGTGAATACAACACAAACACTGAAGGATGCATTCTGTTCCAAAAACAAATGGATTGTGTTTACAGAGGATATATGTCCCAAATATAATTAAACTTGAAATCTTAGTAAGAATTGTAATATTTACAAATGTTTAAACTTGAGCTATGTGTATTTTAAGTATGTTAGTAGCACGTGTTCCTTGGTGATAGTGCTCAAACATCCCAGAACACGACAACTGGAATTCCTGCATCAGCCACTCACTGATAGAGTGATGCTTCAGACACTCCTGGCAAGTAGTAAGAACACAATAAAGAGCAGACTGTAAAAAACACCACAAACATAAAGCCTGCAAGAACCACAAAAACCACCACATGTCCCAGGTTTGGATCTAATGGTCATGAGTTGATTCTATTCAAATTAACAGAGTAACAAAACAACCTATGAATGCATTAATGCCTGCAGTAGGAAAAGAGCTAGACAAGATGGCAACCAAGGCTTACTTGATCAACAATGGAAAGATGTCGAGCTTCTTCTAATTTTGTGTGTAGAATGGGGTTTGGGTGTATAGCTTCAGGAGACAAATATGGCCTGTATCCAGAGAGCAGGTAAGAAAGGCAAATTCCTGAAGGTCCATTTCCTATTAAAGAAAGAAGTTACTGCTTTAGTAAAAATGTCTGTAATCTACAGTTTGTAAATCACTAAATATACAAAAGTAGTATAATGCCAGACTGTCCTGATTCAAAGCAGCTTGTAAACTTTGCACTAAAATAGAGCCTTTTATAGGAACACCCTCCAAATAAACAGAGCAACGTTTTTTTCAGGTAAAAAGAAACAAATGTATGACTTTTACACCACAAAACAAAACACATATAAAGGAGTTCCCTAATTTAGTATGTCAAATTCACTGTTCTTGTGTGAAAATGGCCTGACAGATAATGGTCTGCATTGTCAATCACAGTGATATCTGAATGTTATTGCCATCTTAAAACTTTGCAATCCTATAGGCACTGTACAACACAGAACAGAAAGACAACGCAGAGCACACGCTGTTCAGGTCTGTCCATAAAATAAAAGGAAGAAAGAGACAAGCTGACAGCTTAAGACTGAAAGTCAGGTGGGAAGTTACAAACACAGCAAAACAGCAACTTAGAAAAGCTAAGTGAAGACAGACTTCCTGTAGGTAAGTGGTGAAGTACAAGAAACTCATGTCAGACCACATTCATTATGCAGCAGCAGTATCAAGTCAAATACCTTTATCCATTTTGCAGCATTTTCTAATTTGTGTATGTGTATTGCTCCAATTTTAACAGATACTCATTTTTAAAATGTTATTAAAGGTATGATTTGGATGGGAACAAAACATTATCATAAGTTAAACATTTCTATTTATTTGACTAGTATTAAATAAAGTAGGGGACTCTATTTATCACATACAAATACAGAAGTAACATTCAGGTTGCAATGTCAGATATCAAAAGCTTTGGAAAGCTACAATCAGAAAAGTATGTGCTATGATACGGAATTTAAATATGTGGCTATGTATTGCTATTTCTATAGCTCCTCTTCCTCATTAACTGAATGAAAAGCACAGTGTTCTCCTAATGAGGCACTTGTCAGTACTTTGTTTGCACACATAGTATTCAGCAAACGCTATGCAAATTCTGGGCTTAAGTTACTAATTAATTTACACTTTTATACAGCAGTCATTGTTGGATGTTAGCTCTTATTCTAACCATTTCAGCTCTTGATATCAAGAATTCACAAGTCATTTACTGTTTCACATCACCTTTGCACATACTATTTTCATCACCCGTTAACAATCCCACTTCTCCAATGCCTGTCTCTTCTCCCTTTTCTGATTCCTGAGTTCCTAAAGCCCCCATCACTTTGCCGAGACCCTGTCTGTTCATTCCCAGTCTCTTCATACATTGGATCTCTTTTTCGTTCTTCACCAGGCTATGCTCACCTGGTCTCCAGTGACAGAATAACCCATACTTTATTACAGTGCTGTGCACATAGACTGGTCACAGCCACAGGCTACAAGAAAATCATCTAAAGAATCTAAAGACAATGAAAAATTTCTTCCTTATTCTCACACTGTTCTGCTCTCCCACAAACAGATCAACATAAGATAACTGGATATGCTTCAGTCCAGGAATTTAAAGCTTAAAGTAGATGTAAGACCCTCCTGTCACCCACTTGCCACAAGATGGATGTGAGAGAACTGCAGCAATACAGTGAAACTATCCATAACAAAATCAAATTAAATTATCAAAACACTGTAATCATACCAATAGTTCACAAGCAGTCCGACAACTGAGTAAATTCTTACTGTTTTTAGAACTATAACTTGAACACAATAAAGAATTTTCTATCTTTTTACAAGTGCATAGCTAGCTTTTTCTTCCTGCTGGGGTATAAACAATGGACACAATGGAAAAAGGAAAATGTGTGCCATATCCAAGGATGCCATGATAAAGATAATTCTTACTGGATAAGGCTAAAAGAACTAAATGGGTAACAAATGTTGCCCAAACAAAGGCTGGCAAGGGCCAAGGAAATTACTGAGAGTGGGATTACATTAAGGTGAATTACTGTCACTGAGCTCCCTGAACTTTTCTGGGACCATCCACAGATGATCCAAATGAAGTTCCTATTGTTTAAGCAGACGGAGTCCAAAGGAAAGCAATTCCCTTGAGGACATGCTGTCAAGAACACACAAGATGAAGGTTCAGCTGCAAGGTTTGCAATTAGATTTGCTATTATTTTCTCAGAAAATTCTTGGGAAAAAGAGAAAAAAATCTTTATTTAATGAGAAATTAATACCTGAGGGCTTTGTTCTTTATTTACACACAGTGCTTCCAATAACAGCTCTGACTGCAATTAAGAGATATTACTATTATACAAACTTTAGTTGCACAACCAATATAAACCAAAACCCCATGGCCCTGTTCATTTAAGAAGCAGTTAAAAGTTTGTTTGAATATCAGCAAAATCTTCTCCTGATCAACAGCAAACTATAGTACAGTCCTCTTTACATTATGTGTCTAAATTTAAAGCAAATAATCAACTTCAAGTATTGTAACAGCCTTATCTGGATGAGAAGTGACAACTCTGTGTTTACACCGTGATGATCAAAACTAGTGCAGAAGATGAAAATGTTTAGCACAGAAAATGCTCTAAATTTAGAGTTCCAGCATGAAATTATTACACCCCAACTCACTCATACTGAATATATCCATTTCTTCCCAAAACAGGTACTGCACAGAAGTTATTAAACCAGTAGACAGTGTGTTTATCTATGAGGGGGATGACAACTATTTTCATACTCTTCTACTACATTATAAAATAATTTTAGATCCCTTTGAAGGCTCTTCAGCGATAATAGGCTGTCAATGGAGAAGATCAGCTTGAAAAGTGTCTCAAATATATCTGTGGAAAAGCATTTGGACAATGTATTTGTTTTTCAAGGAGAAGTGGTCAAGACAGCTGTGTTTAGAGTTAGCACCTAGTAAGGAGCTCTAGACAAAATAAGTATTGAGCACAGGTATTTGCATAATACATATTTGCAAAACCAAACAGTGAAAACTGAGTCATTAACCATAGGGCAAACATAGACTAATGCTGACAGAATGCCAGGAAACCGTTGGTCTTCAAGTATGATGCAGAACTCATCAAGTGATTCACGTCTGTCATATACACGTAAGTCTATCACATGAGCACTACTTTAAACTTTCACAGAGACAGCTTTGAGAACAGGCACTGTACGAGCACCAGTCTTTCAAGGCTGTGGAGACTTACTGTGAACACAATTATGTTGCAACATTAATCTCGACAATCTCTGCTTGTTTGCAGGTACTTGTTCTAGTTCCCACAGCTTTACACTAGATTATTGAAAACCTTCTTTACTCCAGATCTTTTCTTTATCCCCTCATGAAGTCATGGCAATAATGAGCTGGTGACCAGCTGTTGCTGAAAATCCTTGGCCCAATACCCATCATCCTGGCACTCTCAATTAAGTTGTGTACCTATGGAGCCTCCTCTCTCTTATCCTGTCATTCAGCAACATGTCACAAATACAAGCCTTTAAGTCTTTAATGAAGACTACTATTTATTGTTTTAAACGAGCTGAATTGACTTGGATTCATTCTGGAAAAGATGGGAGAATACTTAGACATTAGTGATGGATGCAACAGAGAAAAAGGCAATTATGAGAGGTTAGTACCTAACCAACATACAGCACACACACTACATTATGCTTTTCACTCTCCCACATGACCCCACAGAGTGCTACTGGTGTACCATCAACAACCTCCCTGCATCCTGAAGCAGACATATCATATTAATCAAACCCTATGTGATAAACATTAGGGTCAATACAGTTCTTCCGTTAAGACTCCAGTACCTGCTGCCAGATAACACAGCTCATTTTCTCAAAGCACAATTTGAATTCAAATATACTCCAACAGCAAGTCCCTTAACAAAACTTCACGCTACTGTTGTTAATTATAACAACTGTATTACTCTAATAAACATCTTCACTGTAATTATCCTAAGCATTAATTATTTAATGATAAATTAATGCAGCAGGTCTATTAAAGCAATGGCAGTGACAGAGAATCTTTCAAAATGCGAAAAAACTCACCTATTATTACTACAGGCAGAGTAAGAAGGGAGTCCCCAGGCAGAACAGTTTCTTCAATTAAAGGCATTCTTTTAATCTTCCTCCCAAGGCTGTCACCAAAATACTGAACAAAGGAATTCAAAAGCTGTCCTTCAGTTTCAGTACCGCTGTAAGTTCTAATTAAGAAAGACCAATGGGAGAAAACTAAAATGAAACAGCAAACTGTTTTCAGAACAGTCTCTTCAAAAAGAAAGTTGCTTTTGATATTTTACTTTAAGAGCTACAAAACTGGCAAAATTGAGAACAAAACCAGATATGTTTCATCCAATCTACACAATTTTACTGTTCAGCACAGCTTTTCTAACAGAAGATTTTTTTCAAAGTCCACTTTCTCCTAGCAAGTCTACAGAAGGATAACAAAAAGGCACAGATGGTTCTGCAGAAATGCAGATTTCTAATCTCAGTTTATACAAAGCCAAAGTATAACCACAAGCATTATTTTGATCCCACACACAGTAGAACTCATTCCTCATTATCCTTATCAAATGAGGAGATACACACTGCCTAGCCAATTAACAACATTAAGGCTAGACAAAGCCTGAAGGAGCAGCTAAGGCACAGCAGTAGTGTTCATATCCCTTCCTGCTGGCTGAGCAGCACACAGGACTTTGCCTCAACAAATTGTCATTCAGAGAGAAGTAAGGCTGGTTAAGGCTGGCAGTGCTGTGAGGATGGAACCTTGTGAAGTGATCCCCTTAATCCCTAGACACAACCCATCCTACCACTGTAAAAGTTGTTATAAAAGGAATTGCCATGCAGTCAGGTCAGCTCCTGTGCAGCAGACTGCTTTCACCATTTTCCTAGTTTTCTCAGTTCTGTCTTGGCAAAATCTACTTAAATTTCTCTTGTAACTCTTCACCATCTAGACATGCTTCTAGAATACAGAACCTTGTCTTATAATGTTTTCTGCTTAATCATTTAGGACCTCTTTCTCAAACCTTTCCAGGTCATTGAAGAAGCACACACTATCAGTTTAGCAAGACAGAGGCAAACCAAAAACAGTCTGTTTTTGCAGTTATTTTGTCAAGTCTTCAAAGTAAGGACAACCAATCTTTAATTAAAAATACCTCTATCAACAGTTCTAAACGTTCTTCTCTTTACAAATATCTTTAATTATTAACAATAAATAAAGGTACTCTTAGCTATGAATTTGCATATCTTAAGGCTAGTCTAGTGTTTCAGCAATTATTTTCTATGCAGGACCAAAACCTTAAGACACTGATCCAATTCCCAGGGCCTTCAAGAAGCCATGTACACTATGTACTGCCTCAATTCCCACAGCACTGAAGATTCTGTTTCAAAAACCTTTCCTCCATGGAGAAGCTGAAGTAAACTGGAAACAGCCATGCAGTAAGAACAGCACTAGCACACTCTATAACACGTCTCTCTGATGGCTTTGTTAAAAAGGGTGGGGAGCTATTCTAAGGTTGCACTTATTTTGGAAAGTACTTGATAGCAGTATTTCCTGCAGTACAGCAAAAAAAATTTGCAAATTATGTGCTTACTGTTTGATTACAGCTGTGCAATACCTCTTGCAGACACCTAACATATGAACAGCATTCTTTAGACCAAGATGAGGAGGCAGAGAGGGGATATCTAATTGTCATACTAATTTTTCACCTCTGCTTTTAGATAGGAACAAGCAGACTACTTTATTTTCCAGCCTTTGCTCAAAATTGACTGAGGCAACACTACCTTATGCTTTGCAAAAGACTGGCTTAAAGGTAGCATGCATGCTTTAGTGTGGTTTTATCATACTTGCTGTGCTTGATGGAACATAAAACCGAAAGAAACATTTCAAAACCTCTTTTAGGGGATATATGGCACAATGCTGCAGGCTACAAAAGAGTCTTTTAAGACTAAAAATGTTGCTTCTGTGTAGCTTAGTGTATCACAAACTACCAAACTGGTAATTGTGCACTGGAATGTCCGCACACAACGTGCAGTTTCTCAGCTATGGTGTGCACAAAGAACGGCTGTCAGAAGCATGTTCCTCCTGTGCAAGAACACCACACCGGAACCCAGCAAGACCTGAAGTGAGGGGCCACCACGCTCCTAACCTCAGAACAACACTGAAAGCCACCAAGCAACGGAAGTTTTTGTCTTGACAAAATTCACGACAGATGGGTTTGCAGTGGTGGGGACTGGGCACAGTTACCCATGGCTCTAGTCCTGCAGAGATGCGAGTAGGCACAAGATGAGTCAGTCCCAACACTAGTGCTTAGTTTATATTATGCTGGTCACACCAAATAACCTCGAGAATTACATTCTGTCAATCGCCCAGATTCTAAACATGTGCATCCATGGTTTTGCTTTTTTTTTTAACGTAAAAAACCCATTAAGAGAAAACCCACAACATACACACTACAGTTTTTTCCCATTTGAAAAAGACAATAATAATTATTTGATAATAACTCCTAATTTGCTGCAGTTTATTAAGATAAATGTACTGCTACTTCAAGTAGCAGTATAGAAAGATCCTAGAATGCCCTACGTACTTCCAGCGGAAAAAAAAAAAAAGAAATAAACCGACTGTGGTGGGCGGTTAACAGAAACTCGTTATATAAAAGGAATCTGAATGTGGTCTCCAGCGGAGACTTCGCGAAGCGAATTTAACACCGCCAGACTGCTGGGTTTTCTCCAGGTAAGCGGGCGGCGCGGTGCCCATCAGGCCGGCATCCCCGGCGGGGCAGCGCCGCGAACCCCGGCGCGAACCGAGCATCGGCAGGCGCGGCTGCCCCGGCCCGGCTGCGCCTCGGCGCTGCCCAAGGTCACGGCGCGCCC
>VZRZ01003103.1:51315-79554 GCA_013398175.1 Climacteris rufus
CGCGCCGCGCCCCCCCGCCCGCTGCCCCGCGCCGCCGCCCTACCTGAAGTGACCGGCCAGGGAGCAGCGGCAGCACCACACGGGCATGGGGAGCACCGGCGGGGCCCAGCGCAGAGGCTGCGAGGGGACACCGCACGCCGGCTCCCGCTCCTCCTCCTGCCGCCGCCACAGTGCGGCCCGCGCGGCGCGCTCCCTCCTCCCCGCTCACAGGAGGCACCGGGTCACACGCGGGAGGAGGAGCCGCGCCAGCACCGGGGCGGGAGGAGGGACGAGCGGGCTGAGGAGAGAAGAGGAGAGGGAGAGGAGCCCAGAGTGCCGCTTCCTTCTGCTGGCGCTGCCGCGGCCCGTGCGCCCGCTCCCGCAGGAGGATGCGGGATGCGCCGCCTCCCCGGGAGGGCGGGGAGGACAGGAGCCTCGGCCGCACCGGCGGAGGAGGAGCGGGAATGCGGCGCCGCGCGGGAGGCACCTCCTTGGGCCGATGAGGAGCTGCGGCTCCTGAGGGGACTCACGCCTGGCTGCGGTGGCCGTGGCGGGACGCTCCCGCCTCGGAGCGTCCCGCTGTGCCCTATCGGGTTTCTCCCGTGAGACGCACATGGAAAAACTGACAGAAATCAAACAATTAAAAATTTTTCGACGCACCTTTTGACTAACAGCCACCTATTGGGGAACAATGCTTCGTATATGATCAGTTAGTTGCTTTGAATTGTGTCTTATCATAAATATTTTGCAGGGATGCTTATTTGGGGAGAAAGCATTCCCTCCCTAGTCACTCCCATCACAGTGACTCTGGTTGCAGGACCTCAGGAGGTCACCCAGTCCAACTCCCTGCCCGAGCAGGGCCACCCTGAGCTAGCTGCCCAAAAGCATGGCCAGGTGAGTTTTGAATATCTCCAAGGATGAAGAATTCATGACCTCTCTGGGCAACTTGCTCAGGTGTTTGACCACCCTCACAATGTTTCCTTATGTTCACATGGATTGTCTTGTCTTTCAGTTTGTGCCCACTGACTCTCATGCTTTCCCAGGGAACAACTGAGCTCCCTCCCATCTTCTGATGTGGTCTTCTTCATCCCCTCCCATCAGATATTTATGGATTAAGATCCCTCTAACCCTTCTCTTTCACAGGTGGAACAGCCCCAGCTTTCTCAGCCTCTGATCATTGTCGTCAGTCTGCTATATGAGAAACCCATGTCTCACACTGTTTTTCTGTCTCAAAGCCTGCCAACGAATAAGGGAGAATGCCAATAAAACGTATGACTATTTATTAAGCAATTACAGCCTTTTGTGCAGAGTTAAACTTGATGATTAGAAATACCTCTTCTCTGATTCTGTTCTGTAAACCTATAATACCAAGATCTTACAAAGCTGTAGAGTTAGTGTCTGAAGTGGCTGTGGGTAGCTGACAGCCCAGTTCACCTCAAGGTTGTTCATTCAACAGACTGTCATGTCTGTAGTCAGCAAATAATTACTGTTTAATAGATCTGGTTTTGTTCCAGTAGAAAGGATGACTTTATATTTATTAGATATGTGTTCCATAACCGCTTAAGGCAAAAGAACACAGGGGCTGAGTTATACCACTGAGGAAATACAGAATATTGATATAAAATCTATATTTTGAAAGGATGAAACACTTTCAGTTAAATGCATTGTTCTTCATGTGGAGTACGGGCTCTAATATGTCTTTAGACCAGAATTAACAACCTGAAGCTGCATTTAGCTTGCTCTGTCCTCTAAAATACTGTCTTTAGTCCAGGAAACTATGTGAATGATTTTTATGTTGACCAGATAACTCATGCTATTTGAATATTCATCCTGTTTTATTAAACTCATGTTCTGCTTTTCAATGAGTTACAGAAGACTACCCTAGAAATTGAAAGAAAATACTAATATTTTTTTCACATAATATTTTTCTTATAGTGAGGACAACCTCCTCTCAGATACAAAACTCTATGTCTGCAGGATCTCACACTTCAAGGAAGCTAGATATAATCAGGCAAAAGTTTTTGGGATTTCACTAGCTACTTGGTGGCAGCCTCAGATGACATTGGCTTTGAAATCAATGTACTGAGGACATATTTGGCTTTAAGTACCACCTTTATTTCCTCCCATAAACAAATCTGGTTATCTAGAATATAACACAGAACCTCAGCTATACTTGTACTGTTAGTAGTTTGTGCCCTTATCTTTATGGGTATAAACTTGAGAAGAAAAGCAGACACACCTGTGTCAACACCTATGGTTGGGACATGCCTTTCCCCAGCATACTTTCACATTTAAAATTTAAAAAGCTATACTGGACCTTAAGTTTGTGATATAAAAAGGTCGTTTGGAAACAATACCTTTTTAATGGGCTTCTCTGGAAATTATATTCTGTGTAGATGTCCTGATTAACAATTAAATATACATTTCTTCCAGAAGTAAAATTTTCTGTTCCTTTTAAATTCTACATGTTGGCCTGGATTTTTCAAATGTTGGGATTTGG
The DNA here is from genome assembly GCA_013398175.1 of Climacteris rufus. Classification (NCBI taxonomy): domain Eukaryota; kingdom Metazoa; phylum Chordata; class Aves; order Passeriformes; family Climacteridae; genus Climacteris; species Climacteris rufus. The sequence continues at coordinate 53,795 of VZRZ01003103.1, forward strand.
TTGGGATTTATTTTAAATCCATGTCTCAGAATAAAATGTATTTTCTTTAGATGTACCTTTGTATTGGTTATTTGTCACTAAGGTTGGAACAAATAGGAAGGGACACTAAGGCACAACAAACATTTCCTCACATTTTAAAGGGCTCTGTTTTTCCTGTTGATTTCATTTCTGTTAACAGATTCAGGCAGTTATTGGCTGTTAGATATATTCCAAATCTTTACATTTTAAATTGTGCTAGCCAATTAGCTAATTTAAATGTACTTTCTTTTGCTAACACTCACTATACTAATTTAGGTAATACAATTGTGCATTTGTTCAAGAATTATCTCTTTTCAAAATCACTTTAATTTAAAAGTATTTCTTCCCCAAGTATTCAACAAGTCATTGTCTCAACCAATGATGTTGGAAAATGCATTATACAGCTTTTTGTTAAGCACAAAGGTATTTTTAACAAAATTTGTGCCTTCTCCTGATCTACTGACTGGTTAGTAAATATGTTTAGTACTGACTTGATGCTGCAGAATTGTTACAAATCCTGCATAAGGTGGGAGCATCAGAACAGGGGATTGTTGCGTCCAACCATGATACACAGCATGGAAAAAAGGGCTTCATTCTCTTCTGTACAAGTGGCGTGGTCAGTGAGTAACTGAAGAATGTGTGCTGAATACAACCTGCGTGTTGTCATACAGCATGGGAAACAAGGAAAACAACTGCAACATTCTGGGAAGGTTCCCATGCCCACACCCACTGCAATATGAGATAAAAGTGCAAAGTAGAAAATAGACCTGCAAGGCTTCAAATGTCACTACAGGAATATGATCGAGTCTGCATGAATAATGCAGTATCTCAGTTCTGGAGCTTACCCAGGACAGATGTCTCATCAAGAGCAAAGTTGTTCCCTGTGACATTAAATGACTCCAAAAGATGTGTGAACGGCAAGGCCCAGCAAGTGCCAGTGTAGTGAAACATTTTCTGAGATGAACAAACAGCAAGTTTGCCACAAGCTTGTGGCACTCAGCCTGAAGCACGAGGTGCTGAAGAAAGGCCAGGAGAGATTAGGAAGGCTTGAGTTTATTTGCTCTCAATACTGTTAAGCAGGATGGCAACTAGGAAATCTAGCTGCAAAACAACTTTCTGCCTGGCCAAGTTAAAAAAAAATAAAATTGTAAAGATGGGGGAATCTCCATCAAGAGTTTATGTTGCAGTTATAACACATCCTGCCAGAAAGTCAAGGTACTTGCCAGAGGAAGTCAAGAGGGACAAAGAAAAGACACTTATGAAACAAACTTAAAGGAGCAGGTCTGTCAGGTTCCTGGCATCTTTTCATTGTCTGTGAATAAAATTATTTTCAGTGGATCTCTTCAGATGTTACTAAGTCCTAATGAAATAATGCTGTCTTGGAGAATAAAGATACAACAATTTCTGTGTCAAAGAATTATCTTAATAGTATAGAAGTACTGGCAGGAGGGTTTTATGGGCCTTTTGCACTTCAGGCAGCAATTTGCCTGAACATCGCAAAAGCTGTCTATGTCTTATTCTGTGATGATAGGATAGGCAAAGAATTCTGCCGTTGGTTGAACCTAGTCTGGAAGCTAAACCACCACACAGCCACTTGCTCACTGCCCCCAGTGGGATGGGAGAGAAAACTGGCGAAAAGGTAAAATTCACAGATCAAGATAAATATAGTTTCATAGGACAAAAAAGGAAAGGAAAATAATAATACTTATAAAAGAACATGCATACAAAAGTGGTGCACAAAGCAATTGCTCACCATGTGCTCTTCAAATCCAAGCCAGTTCCCCAGAAGGCCCTGCTACCCCCAGCCAGCTACCCCAAGTTTATATGACGAGCATGACACCATGGCCTATCCTTTTGGTCGGTTTGGGTCAGCTGTCGTGCTGTGTCCCCTCCAGCTTCTTGTCCATCCCCAGCCTTCTTGCTGGCAAGGCAGTGTGAGAAGCTGAGATATCTGGTGAAGTGTAAGCCCTGCTCAGCAACAACTAAAATGTCAGGGTGTTGTTAACATCATTTTCATCCTAAATCCAAAACACAGCACAGTACCAGCTACTAGGAGGAAAATTAATGCTATCCCAGCCCAAACCATGACAACATGATGAGAGAAGAATTATGCTGATGCAAGGTCAATATCTCAAGCCAGTGGAAAACTCCATAAGCTGTGATAGCCTCACTACCATGTGGGAGGGACTCATGTTGCTTAGTGCCACACTGGGCTTCTTCAGCAGATGGATAAAGTCAAATTGGAGAAAGCCTGAAAGATCTTGGTGTGATGGGTAGCTAGAGATATAAATGATCTCTGGAAGACAGTGCACATGGAAGGGATCAATCACTGCAGTTTGCTGATGATGTCAGTCTTCTAGACATTTAGGATAAGAGTTTATAGATCCAACCATCCATTGAAGCAGTTAAGGTGTTCTTCTATGTATTAGAGGAAACAACTCAATCATGATTGTCTTTTGCTAAGTAGAGGAAAAGAATTCGAAGTAGACATTAGATGATGGCAAGGCAATCGGGAGTTTGCATTATCTGACTCTGGAAGAAATAGGTGTGATGCTGAACTTTCTTGGAGTTGCTTGACTGCCAGAGTATCAGGACATCAGTTTTCAGAGGCATTTGAGTATGGATACTGACTTGCCGGTATAGACACTTGTAAAAATCTCTTAAATTATAAAAAATTGCCGATTACAAATACTTACAGAGAATGATGATTAAAATTACAGTGAGAGCACTTAAATGTTAACATAACTCCAGATTTTCCAATTACGGATGGTACAACAGTCTCCCTTTGTGCTTAAGACTGGCAAGGAGGAATGGCAGGTGTCACCTTCTCCTCATGCCACTGTGGAATGGGGGGGAGCTGCTGCCCCGTACTGACTGAGGCGGCCACTCCAACCCATCAAATCACCCACAATCAGGCTCTGCACTACTGATCATGGAAAGCTGTATGTTCTTTGTTATCGTTGAGCATTCCAAGGTTTTTCTTGTTTTGACACAAAGGGAAGTACACCTCAAAGTGTGCTTGAAAGCTGATATTACTGGGGGAGAGAATAGTTAACTGGGATCTCATTACTGTTAAAAGAGATTGGAAAGGGGGTAGGTGCCAAGAAAAGAGGCTGTAAAGGAGCAAACGGTTTCCCTCTTGAGAAGTGGTGGGGCCAGAAGTTACAGACTCAGGGAACTGGTGAATTTGATGGTTCTAACAAATCTGTGAAGTCAGTGTGTTGCTAGGCAGGAGACAAACTTTATAACATATTCCCCAGGAAAGCAAAGTATTCAAAATTGCCATAGATTTGTTTGCAAGAGTACATATATGTGTATAAACACCTGGATGAGGATGTATTCTATAGCCTATACTAGGCCTATTCTGTAAACTTTATCAATTAAATCCCTGAGGCAACTCTTTCAGTAGTAGAACAAGTGAATCTTTTGTACAGTGTGTATTTAACTTTGGATTTGTGAACTGCTCTGGTGTTGGTGTACAAAATTATTCACGGTAAGTGAAATGAGTAGGAATAAATGTCCAAGGAACTAAAGATTGTGTTCTGACATGTCTTTAATGGTGCATATATTTAGTGAGCTACAGACTGTTATACATTTATATTTTTAAGAGTTCTAATGTAAAACCAGACCTAGTTGGCTAAAAAGAGGTATTTGTAGAAAATATTAAATATTTAGATTATTCTACTAATACATGCATGCTGTTTCTGGTAGGCAGTAAGACAGGTCTGAATCTTTCCTAGATGTAGTTGTAACTTCAGTTGCCTTTGGTAATGAGCACAAGATACGTACTGTTGGCAAGAAAAATGTCAGCCATGCCAGTGCTTACATACCCACATGAACATCTGCCCCTCTAATTCTACTTTATTTTTGTCTTATATTAAGGAAGAATAACAAAGACAAAACATTCTGAACAGAGGCATGGATTATTAAAAAACATTCTGTACCTGATCTGAAACACAAAGTGTTGCAGTGCAGGAGCAGATTCAAAAACAACGGAGCAGAGTGAAAGTGGTTGCAGGTTCCTGTTATGGAAAATTTGGACTGCTGGTTGCCTTTAAACAGTTTGCTATCAAACAATCTTTATAACATGTTTATAACTATGCTGCCATGCTTCTAGACCACCGAAGCAGGTGAAGAAGGCCTCCTATGGTATCATCACTCTTGTAAATTTGCTGTAGTGTTCTTCAAATAGGTATTATAGATAGTATATATGTGTTCTTCATTCGAAAAAAAAACCTCTTCATCTCTGTATTTTTGCACAGTAGGTTTTACTTTGTTCCAAGAGCAACATACCAAATGGCTGTTCCTTAAAATCTAGATAGTCCAGGAAAAATCAAATTATTTAGAAAACTTAACCTTCAGTATTAGCTGCCCTCTCTGAGCCAGCCAAAGCCCCGTGCTGTAGTAGTGTCTATGTGCTGGTCTGTGGTGGCACTGGGATGAATGGAGCTCAGTACTCAACCTGAGCAAAATGAAAGCAAACTTAGAGCCTGTAGCAAATTTCCTGTAAAGATGTCCTCCACATGCAACTAGTAGTTCTAATCTTGTTTATTTGAAATGTCTTATTCTGTAAATAATCCCATCTAAAATCACTGATAATGTTGATGCTAGCAACTAATAGTGCTGCTTTATATCGCATGTAACTATCAAGAAGCACATTCATTTCTGGGGAAGAAGTTCTGCAATTTTTAATTACGAAATGCTTCCTATTACCTTAGGGTTTTTATATTCATAAAAAGTACTTTTTAGAAGAGTAGAATTTTCCCCTCCCCATTTCTGCCAGATCTTTCTTTGTGCTTGTTATTTTGCCAAAGTCCAGCTCCTACAGAGAAATTATTATATAGGCTGCATCTAATCCTTTATCCCCCCAAAACCTGCAAAATGTGTCTCAGTCATACTTTTGATTATGCAAAAACTTTGTCAGAATAACTCCTTAACTATAAATTAATTTCATCTCCATATATTTTATAAGTCTGAGTCATAATTTCTTAAAGTGGTGGGCCTATCTCTATTGTGTTGCTTTGCTTTCTTTTAAATGTAGTGCTATGATACTAAAAGCATTTTTATATAAATGTGAGAAAGTACAGCTTGTTCTTGACAGTATCCAGTGGATGTTTCATGCTGCCTTCTGAGCCAGTGGGGCACACTGTGTAAAGGACTGAGATATTATAGGAGATGTTGGACAAAGAGTAACATAGTTCTAAAGTGCCAAAATTGCAATTGGATTCATGTGAATTCCATGTTTTTCAGTTCTTCTGTTTTGAAATACAGATTGTTCCCAGTCACTGCCTGTCATGAAAGTCAGGTTGCATCTTGTAGGGATAGTGCCAAATCCATGGGGAAGTTTTGTGTACTTGCATGGATGTTTGAAAAGCGTGAGGAGAAGATTGTATGCCAAACAAACTGGTCAAGGCTGGCATATATGATGGCCCAAGGGATTTGAAGAATAATATAAAGAATGATAGCAATAGTTTTCAAAAGAAGGACAAAGCCCTAAGGGTTGAAAGAACTGAAATTGTTCAGTTACAATAGTTTGCTGTTTATTGCACTCCAGCCTACTTTTTTTTTGGTTGGTTTGGTTTGGTTTGTTGTTGTTGTTGTTGTTGTTGTTGTGGCTTCTGCATTCCTCCCTCCTTTCACCTATTCAAAATCCAGATGTCATAAACATCCTATTGCTTTTGCTACTTCACACTTTTCTTTAAATCACACTTCTAGTGTATTGCCCAGGTGGTGAGTGAAGGACAGTATGGAAGAGAGGGTATCAAATAGTGAAAGATGGAGCATTAAAAAATAGATCTTAAAGATATTTAATTAAAAAGGAAAATAAAAGCTTTCATTCACTGAAGTAGACACGGTAATTACTTTTTGGGTCTTAGAATAACAGCATTTTTTTCTTTCCTGTTTTTCCTGTTATCTGCCACATCTATTTGTTGTGTTTTATTTTCGATTGCATTCTTAGGAGAGTGGTGTGTGTTTGGGTGGGCACTGCTATCCTGGAGTCTTGTTTGTGATTAGACCTTTCAACCTGTGCAGGAAACTCTGTTCAGTAAGTGAGAATGAAAAAAAACCAAAAGACTAGATGATGAAAATATTTTGGTGAAAAGTACAGTTATTGCTGATTTGGCATTTCACTAAACTTTATAACCACTTATGTAGAAGTCAATCTCACCTTTAGAGTATGATGTAAGAAGAACAAAATGCTAGTGTCTGTTTTTATTCTAATACTCTCATTTCCTAAAGTTGACCAATAATAATAAAAAGTGGCAAATGCTGGATTTTTTTTCTCTATTGCCAGTGACTTGCAGCTGTGTCACAGAATGGAGATGCAGTTGCTGAAAATTAAGGGAAGCCACTTTTCACAGTATCCAACACCCACCATGTGCTGATTTCAAACTTTCTGCCTTTCCTTCCATTAGACACCAAAGGAGACAAAGGAGCAACCATACAATTTTTTTTTCTCTCTTTAACTGTTATTTTCTGTATTCTAAAAGCCCAGTACCCACTGACAGCTTGGTTATAGCTGCACCTCCATAGCAACAACACTTCAACCACACTTTGCAGTTCATATGAATGTGCCTCATTATTTTAAGTCACACTATTTTAATTGTCACATCTATTAACTGCTTCATGTCTGTAAAAGGCATAAGACTGCATGGACCCTGGAATTTAAAGAGTGAAATAAGGTGTGACCAATTTATAAAGGGAAAGGTGGAAACCAGAGACTGCAGGTTACAGGAGAGTGAACCAAAAGTGTGTTCACATCATCTATGTGCCTCTGTGTGTGCTTTAACTACACATATGTGTCCTAAAAGAATAACAAAATTCAGTCCAAAAAGCAAACCAGTCCATTAACAAGTATTGCAGAAAGCTCTAGAAACAACAACAGGATTTTCTTTCTGTTCTGTATATTACCAAGCTTCTTATAAGCCTGACTAACCATAACTTTCCTCACTCTTTTGTAACCCAGTCTTTTGTTATGCGTCCTGTCTTGTTTTTGCAGACCACAGGAATGGTGTGCAGCTTGCATTTGGTTTACGTGTGTTTGAGGATAGAATGGCATTTGTCTTGGGTGGTGACTTGGCAAAATTTTTGGAAGCATTTGCCAGTAATAACTGTACTCATAGCTTGTTTATTTTTCTAAAGGAAGTATGTATTGTACTAGATGGGCCTTTTTAAGGACTAATTTGGGGAAAAGTGTAGCTACAGGCATATAAATAAAGAAGTACTGACTATATGTTTTCCTATCTGAAGGTAGATGGATTATTCCACAATACATTTTTTTGTCTCTCTCTCTGATTTCCTTGTACATGGGCTAAAGGGTAATTTGTTGGAATATGTGATTATTCCTCTCTCCTTGCTGTAAATTCAGCAGCAGTTTGCAAAGATGTGATGGATTCCAACGCAGTTGTTTCTCTTTACCTTATGTTAGTGAAAACACAGAATGTATTACTACTTCAAGGACCCATTTTGAGAGTAAACACAGACCTCTTGGTGTGAAATGCTAAGAGCCACAATTTTTTTCACGGGACTTTGGTCCTTAGAAAATATCAAAACTTGGATCCAAATACTGGAAAATATTGTCAGTTTCCCTTCTTAGATTTATACAGTAAAAGCTTCCATCACAATTTCTAACAGAGAAGTCATATGTATGTGTGTGTGTGTGTGTGTGTGTGTAAGGAATGAGTACATCTGATGTGGTGTGAGATAGATATGTTTTTAAAATATTTTAATTCAATTTTATAAAATTTTATTTAATTTTTTTTAAGTCTGCACATTTTGAAACAGCTATTAAAAACCAAGCAAATTCTCTGACCCAATATTGTAATAATATGGATTTTTAAAATAAAGGGCATTTAATATGAAAGGTGAGGGGTGGGACATGCATTTAGACTAGAGAACCCGTATGACAAAGACAAAATCATACAATATACTGAGTTAGAAAGAACCCATCAGGATCATTGAGTCCAACTCCCAGATGTAATAGAATAGTAAGAAATATTTGCTCAGCTCACCTGTTTCTGAAACAGAAGATTGACCATGTCAAAAACCACCTGTAACAGCTGTGATGAATTCCATAAAGAAAGCTTAAAAAAAGAGCTCATTAGATACTTTAAGGTCAGTATTGTATAAGGGCTTTAATTCCTCAAAGAGCATTTCAGTCTGTCAAAATTAGCAGCTTCACCACTGAAAATATTTTTTTTTCCCCCAGCAAGCTGCAGAACAAAGTTAAACATTTGGCCACCTCCTACATGTTTTGAGACTGAAACCTGTGTACTTTTTATGGCTTTAGGAAGTCTTCAGCTGTGGAAGTGCAAATCACTTTGGAAGACGTGAAAGAGGTATAAGCAACACTGCCCTGAACAGGCTATCTGATTTTTGCATTAAATCTGCATGAGTAACACAATGATGGTGAAATTGGGTAAGAAAATCTAGACCATCAAAGTGAACCATGATGCATTACCTGCACCCAACAGTAAGGCTTTCTTCACCTTAGCTATGTCTGAAGGAAAACTAACAGTTTGATGAAAAAAGGGCTATTTAATATAAGGACTATTTAATAATAATGCTGTAAAATGCTTATGACAATTGTTTCTATTTTTATAGTGCTTATAGGATGATCTTGATCACTCTGTCCTTTGTTTTGTCACTCTGGTACTGAATTCTACAGAATCTGAGGGAAAAGTAATGTTTTTTCTTTTGTTTCTACAGCATGAAGTAGCCTGGATTGTAATCATTGGGAATACTACAATATAAAGGCATATTTATAATTATATTTTAAATGAATAAGCACTGTTCAGTACCAGATAAAAGCAGATGCCATTATAAACCCCCCGAAGTATTTAGCTCAGTAGTCAAACATACTTTCCTGATGACCTTATGTACTGATTTGCATCTTCAAACAGTATTTTTTGATGAATATGTGACAGAGGAAATAAAGTCATCTAGCTCCTCAGTGGGATTGCATGGGGACAAGTTGATGTGAACAATTGGCACAGAAGCGGACAAACCCTTAACTTTGCATGTTCTTAAGTGGTTTAGTGTTTCTGGTACGACTTTGGTTTGGGCTCAGCCTCAGTAATGCACATAGGTGGCTGCATTTGCTTAAAAAGCCCCATGCTATATTACTGAAACAACAGATGAAAGTGTCACTGATAATAGCTTTATTCAACCTTGCTGAAAATGTTAAGTCTAGTAACAATAAAGGCTTAACTGTTCTACATGCCAGACAACTGGCCCTTGCATACTACAGCAAACAATTGCAAGCATTTAGCATTTCAGTACACATACAACCGAACTACTTGGGAATGTGGGATCTCAATACTTAGCCCTGATGCACTCGTACTGCCAAGTGGCAGAAATACACGTTGTTGTGATCAATATTGGTGACCTCATCTTTAGAACACTGCGTATTATATACATTTCAATTTTTCTGTCACACATTCAGATGAAAGTGAAGAGATTGTTTTAAATTTTCTGAAACTCCAGGGGCTCAGACAAATCCACAGCTTGCTCATTTTACAGTGACCTGGCACTGTTACCAAATGTCCAAAATATCGGACAGGGTAAGGAAGGTATGAGACTGTGCAGCTCCAGTAACCCCCCTGGAACTGGAATCAGGAATGATTTTGAGCTGCTGCCTGCAGAGCCCACTTAGGTGCAGTCTGCATCGGTGGAGCTAGAACCAGTCAGGTCTGCTTGCCACAGCTGTATCAGATGGTTTAGTGAAAAGCATCATCTTTCCTGTGGAGTGTTGCCTTATGCAGCTTTTCTGAGGCACAAAGGCATTGTAAATGAGCAAAGAATTTCTAACAAATTGTGATGTAAATAGTGTAGAGCCTGTTTATTTGCACTTGTCATTTGGGGTCCTTGATTTGCTCATGCTTGTAAATTCTACGTTTAAGAGCTGGTGTAAAATAGAGACAGGGAAGGAGATAAACAATGCTTTATATATTTAGAATTTAACTTTTGTGATTTTTTTTCCTGAGGATGAGTCAATAATTACAATGAAAATTATTCCTCTTGGTAATTTTTGCTATCAAAACCAGATTTTTTCGCTTACCTTTAGTTTCTTGATTGCATTTTTATTATATGATTATTATATTGTTTTTATTTTCCCCAAGTTGTTTTTCTGATAAGCACTAATTTATTTTCACTGCTAAGTTATGTTCTTTATTAAAAAAAAAAATCCACTTAGCCTCAGCAGTTCATGACTTTGGTTTAAATACTTGAAGATACTTATGACACTATTTTTATTTTAGATGTCAGATATACTTTCCTTCTTCTCTTGCTTTAAAACTATTTTAATTTCTCCAAACCCTTTCTCCGACCCTTCCTCCCTCAGACCACCAGCATATGAACATAGTCTTCACGCTGCTTCTATTAAGCTCTTACTTTTCCTGCAGGACTCTTCTTTGTGCTTATACCTTTCCTTTATTTGATTTTATTTGTTGTGATTTAGCTAACATATGGTTTAAAAATGCTTTAACTGAAAACAACAAAACTCCATCACTGTAAGAATATATCTTAGTAGTATGTATGACTGTACATAATTTCTACCTTTCTTTTCATTTGTGCTTAGACCCTTCCTGGAAAGTTTAAAATCAATCCTGGGAGATCCACCAGCCAAAGTTTACCTTTTCTAGTGTGGTGTTACTTATGGCAGCTGTGCTCAATAGGAAACATTGACTGAAAGGTCTCATCTCAGGAGCTGACATGATCATGACAGAACTTTTTGAAAGAGGGATCACCAGAGCTTTTAATACATTAAAAGCAATGTATTTTCATAATCTTCCTCTCAGAAATTGCTGAGCTGTAGTCTATGCATCTTGTCCTGGCATTCACTTACAAAATCTACTGACTTCATAGTCACAGACTAAAGCCCTGTGGCTTTGGCCATCTATTCTTTCCACAATGCCCAATACCAACCCCCTGGAAGTCAGAGCACTGTGTTCATAGTACTCCTGATATGTTCAGACTAGCAATTCTGAAGTAGTTTTAACAAACTTTCAGTTGTGTTACAAGGATTATGTTATGCCAGCAAGTAGCTTGCTTTAGAATAATTTTTAAACTTCCAGTAACAACCCCTTTTGGAACATGTGGTTCCCTGTTTTCTCTGAGTAATAAGAGTTCTCTGCTGCATATTTAGGGTACTAGTTTAAGGTCATTGGAGTTCTTTATTTGATTTGATGTCTTTGCTTTTGCTTTGAGAAAACCAAGAGGACTCCTGTTACTGGCTTGTGTTGCTTTTCTGCTTAAAAGCTTTCCATTATGTGAGAGAAAAAAGTATTGCAGATGCCCAGGCTAGATTCATCTAATCTCCTAGGAAAAATCACTCCATAGCTGTATCCCGAAGAGAAAGAATGCTTTGCTGAGGCTGGGATCACATGCTCTGTACTGCCAGTGTCCTAATCCAAGGCAAACCAAAATGTTTCATAGCATCCATAAAAGACATCACAGTGCTTGGGGCAGTGGGGCATTCAGCCAATGTCTCTAGAATCACTTTTTCTACTGCAAACTCTTTGTTCTAGAATAAAAGTATTTCCACTTTTAGAGGGGTATGGCAATAGTTTCAAAGAAGTCTTTGTTAACTGTACTTTTGAAAAATTATCTGCAAGCAGAAACAATGGGTCCACCAACAGTATTCCTTTAAATATTCCCTAACGCTGCCACATATTCGTAGCATTCAGGACACATCCTGAACAGCTCAGCTGCCTTGTCACATCAAATGATTGGAAGGCATTTTGACATCATTTAGCCTCTGACCTTAAAATTCACTCTCAATAAGCAGAAACCAAAACATACCCCACAAAACACTGAGAAAATAGAAACTGCGACTGTGTCATTCCAAAATGAATCCCTATCACTACAGATGAGACATTTCCCCGCTTTCATACAATAGATGCTTTTATTTATTACTATCAAGACTGGAGCCAAATCGAACAATCTCTCTTTGTATACAGATACTTCTTTTAATTTGTTAGTGAGTTGATCCTTTTAAAATTGCTAATTAGCTGAGCTGTTACTAATGTGACTCAAACAACTGGAAAATCTCTGATCTTATGATCACAGGACTATTCAACTGACTGGTCCACAAGTACCACTCATTCACCTGTGAGTAAAGTAGTGTTCAGCCCAGAAAGAAAAGAAAAAGTAATACAGCTGTTTAAATTGCCAAGAACAAGTGTTCTTAATATAGAGTTTTAACATTTCACATACTTGATTAAATGCTCAATTAATTTTTTTAGCAAAAAAACCACAACACACTCCAAAATTAATACGTAATTTTTAAGCAGAGGACATTTTGTTAATTTCCAAGGTTTTTGGGACATAGCGAAGCATCTTACTTGCAGTGGAGTTGTTGCTGCAGATCATACATCCTCATCTGTGTTTTGTGTACTTTTTATTACAATGTTAAGTCCTTCAGTTTCCTGGTGTCAGTCAGCATGCCTGTGTTTTCACTGTGTAGACATTGTTATTAAATCTAGGTTCACATTACTGTCTGTAGTAATTTACAAATAAATTGTAGAATACTTTACTCCAACTATTACTCCTCTGTATGTTAAACTTTGGGGGTTTTTTTTTGAAGGCTTATACTAAAAAAATATAATTCCTTTTCCTTTTACTTCCCTTTCCCTCTTCTAAAGAATCATTCACCAAACAATCGACCTAAGAGCCAGCTGGAGAGCAGGGAGCTGTGAGAATTCCTTCTTGCCTGTAAATCAAATTTGTTGTTTCATCCAAGTCAACTGAGTTCAGCTTAAATTACTAGATCTGGAGCTGGTAGTAACTCACAGTTAGCAAACCCTTTTCCCCCCCCTTGAATCCAGACTTTCTTTTGGTAGAAGTGGTTGGAATCTGGTTCTTTTCTAAAAATAGCATCTGCTGAGAAGAGCTATCAAGTTGGAACAGAGAGCAATGGGAAGAAAATGACATTCAGGCTCAATTTAGTGGTAAATTATATCTTCATACCAAAACTTACTCCTGCATAAACTGTTTATTCAATCAGATGATAAGTGTATGTGATACAAAATATGTGCTGAAGGTGAAAAGTCACCCTTGGCTAGGTGAAAAATATTGCCAGAACTTAATTTACTTGTGTAAAACTGAGGAATGTTATAAAAACTGTGTTCATGTCAGATTTGCTAGTCTAAGCAACTACATTTTTGTAAGGGTTCTCCATCTTATCAGACTGATCAGCCTCATGAGTCTTACTTTTTACTATGCTTGCACAAAATGTCCTTATTGAAGTTATTACAATATTATTTTACTGATTCTCAGTTTTAATGCTTTACCAAATACGTGGGAAAAGTATCCCAAACATCCATATTACATAAGGCATCTCCTGTCACTGTAGAAAAATAAAATGGTATATCCAGATAGGCAGGTGGTAACCAGTGTGTGTTTGCTCTGCTCATAACCTGTGGTGGTCAGATTTTAGTTCTGCTCTGGTCTGAAAGCAGGACAGCTGGATAAATGAAATGCTGTGTCCAGGCACTACTCTCCGGAAGACATTATTGGTAGAAGCACAACACTCTTTTAGTGAAAAAGTTACACACAGCCAGGTAGGAACCCGATAATGGTGAACTGTCTGCACCCATCCACAGAGCCTAGTCATAAGTTATGTTTCAAATAAGAAATATAATCTAACTGCTGAATGCATTGTTGCAGGGTTTGCTCGTGGTTAGAAACAGGAATGAGATGGCAACTGTGCAAATGTTAATACCTAAATGTGCTGTTGGTGCAAATGTTTTCAGATTTTAGTCCACAAGTCTTATTTATGTAAGAGTCCTGTTCATACCACCAAAGTCATCAGAATGAAGGCAAGAAAAGCTGTAACTTGGAAGGGTCTTCTGCAAGAGTTTCTAATAAATCAGTTCAGAACAGAAAGTGATGGATTTTGAGGTTAAGGCTATATTCCATTTTTTAATTTTTCCTTGTATTTGCAGTAGATTTCCACTGCAAATCACAGGATTAGTTTAATTGTCTTTTCATCAGGGGCCACATTATGACTCTTTGAACAGACACAAAAAACCCAAAAACCTTCATCTGTTTTTTTGGTAATAACAGGGACTTCATTATTGTGTTTGGTCGCCTAAGCATAGTAGTCTTATTACGAACATGCATTTCAATGAGCAAGGAGAATTTCCCTTCTACATTAATTGCTTTAATGTGTGTCAATCAAGAAAGAGCTCATACATAAACATATTTTAGGTAATGAAGGATTTTATCATGTTGGCTGACCTGAATTACTTAGGTTATATGTCACAGTTTAAAGATATAAATGATTATAAAATAAAGGTTGAACAGTACAAAGTTTACTATATTGGCAGAACAATTAAATTTTACTTTCATTTCTATAAATATGAAATTACAAAACTGTTCAACATATAGATATTCAGCATTACCAGAGATACTAAAAAGCAAAAGTATTGATATTTTATTTGTTTTTTTCTTTTTCTTTGAGAGTACTTACAATGAAAACTTTGTAAAAAATTATCTAAATTTGAACACAAAATTTACCAAAATTGTTTTAAGTTGACATCATATTTTTGCAATCAGACTTCCCATTTCTGTAATAAGCTGATACGATTGCTGAATTCCAGAAGTAATTCTGAATACAAGGTTTTGGAATACATCATTTTTTAAGCGTGGTTGCTAAGTGGACATACTTCACATTATGAATGCACTCAGCTGACACTTCATTCTTGAGAAGGAAAGCTGTTGCCCAAATAATTCATTGATATGATTACATGAACAGAAAATAAAGAGCATGACCAAAAAATCCAACAGGAATTCCTGTGAAAAATACTCATAAAGATATATCAGTAGAGAAATAGTCTACAAAGCAAGAAATAGCAGTATTATTTTAGGAAATTAGAAATTTTTCTGTAAGATGCTTGTATGCAATTGTTGAAACTCTTAAGAAAAAAGCTGAGTGCATTGTATTAACCCACTGCTGTGGTTAGCTCAGTTCTTGGTGAGGATGTGTGAGACTTACTAAAAATCACAGAAAAGATGGCTATACATTTCAGCAGGCCCTCTCCTGATGATTATCCATGCCCTGGGGGAATTGGACTTGTGACATGAAGGATGAGATATTCTGTATGTTTTTAATGTGGTGGGGTTTTATTCTTGACAGGAAAACTGTAAACTCTTTAAAAGTAAGTTGCGTGTAAGAGAGTTAGTAAGCATGGTTTGTATTTTGAAATATAAATGAGAAATGAAAATGAGCTCCTACTAGTTCAAAGTAATACATGAGAAAGAACAAGATCAAAGACACAGGTCACTGTACCTGAAACAGAGAAAAGAAACCCCAACAGGGCAGCTGAGGAGCATTATCTTGCAGAAAATGTTGTCACCGTGCTATGTTCTCACTGCTCAGTTCAGTGCCTTTTTCAAAACACCCTTTCCCTGCTGCTCAGATGGCTTTGGGGAGCTCAGGACTTCTGTCTCAAATACCCTGAGGACGAGTACAAATTAGTAATTCCAAATACGGTAGGTAATGCACATCTCAAAGCTTTTGTCATGAGTTCCATGTCTTTTGTCATGAGTTCCATGTGTGGAGCACTGTAAGAGGCATTCTTGACTTACCCTCTTTTTATAACACTGACAATTAAGTACAATTGCGCTGGATAGAAGATGATGCTCAGTAGAGATGCATTTTTGGTGCTGGAATTCAGATGTGTGGTTGTTATGACTGTCCTTGGAGAAGGCTGAAAAAATGATTGTATGACTAAACCTCTGATGGATCCAAGCTGGAAGTCTGAAAATATATGTGAAGATCACCCCACGCCTTTCTTTAAATAGGCATCTTTTTCAAGGAAATAGATACTTGGGAAACAGGTTGCTGTTACTCTCTGAAAGTAATACAGTAGTCAATGAAAGAAGTTTGGTATGACAATGTTTGCTTTACCTTCAGCAGATCAGGCATTTAGTAAACTAATCTGAATATATGAAACAGTTATGAGGTTTAGAAGCAACTGAGATTTATAATATGTGCTGTGGTTTGAGATTAAATTTTAACATTTTATAACAGAAATTATGTGAAAAGAGTGGATAAAAATCAGCTTTCTTAAATTTCTGTTTCTGATGCTGAATTAGTAAAGCTAGTGGCTCTGTTTCTTTTTGCTGTATGGTCTTGTATGGAGGTTACAATGCTGCCACAGGAATCATCCTGATCTCTTGCTGATCAAGCTGTGTGTCACTCCCCTCTGTCTCTTCACAGGTACTTTTGATCTACATCATGTTTCTAAGAGTCACTGATTTTTTGCCTTTTTGGACATCTAGTAAAAGTGTTTCCATGTCTTCTATTTCCTCCCTTGTTTTTCCCCCCCACTCTACTTATTCAAACACTGCTGACAGGCTGCCTCTCTTGGCAGCATTATTTTGCTTATGTCCTTTTTTCACTCTATGCTTGTATTTGCGCCTCTATTTGTTTGGCAAATGATCTCCTTCTCTTGTTACAGCTGTGTTTTCTCTCCTGTTTCTCCTCAAAAGACACTCCTGATAGATGTGAGTCTTTAAAAGGAGTAAAAAGAAATCTGGAAGCAAAAGTATTCAATTTCAATATTTGATTAAGAACAATGTTCAGTTTAATTCAACATTATGAGTTTCCCAGAAATAACATTGATTTAATGAATGAGTTTATTTGACATTTAGATGTCATTAGTTGAATATATCTTTCTGTTTTCACCTTGCTCTGTTTCAGAATTCGATTTTGTAATTCAGGTGTTTGTATATGTCTTCTGAAACCACAAGTTCCCCCATCCCTGCCCCTTCATTTCACACACATACTTTGTCTGAATTACAGCTCTGCTGGTTGGAGCCTTACTATTTGTAGTGCTCTCTCCTCTCTCTGAGCCATCAGTCTAAAATAACCCCAGTGCCTGGTTTATTTTAGCTTTATGGATCACTTATAGAAAGACAAGAAATAAAATATCTACTGATTGACTGTGTCACATGAAGAATAACGGTGGTGGTGCTGTTGTTATGACAGCCTAAAGACATAATCAAGGACAGATTTTGTTGGTGAAAGCAGTATCTTTTATTAGACTAGTTTGTATTGCAGGCAAAATTAGACAAGTTTTTGGGCACATGAGTCCTTTTTCAGGTCTGAAATAGAAGCAGAAGTCTTCAAAGCTAAGTACAAGTTGAGTGCATTGTCTTATAGTTATCACATTAGTTGTGCTCAGACCATCTCAAAGAGAAAGTTAAAGGAAGGAACAGTGAGAGAAAGAGGAGTCTAAGGAAGAGATACATGAAGGGGATGGTGGGAGGTTTTTCTCTCAAAAAGCACTGTCTCTGAATTCATGGGTTTTGGTATCCAGCAGATTTTTGAAAGCACCCAGGTTTTCCTTTGGAAACTGTAGGATTCCTTGAGGCTCTGGCCTAAGATATTCAAAAGCCAGTGATTATTTTCTGAGAAATTCTCTCTCCCTGGTAACTGGGGAACTTCTGGCCTTTACTTGTGTATGTTCATTCTTTCTGGTGCCCAGTAGCTGCTTAGTTTCAACTGCACAATTACCCTGAGAGCACTCAGTGTACCTGATAAAAGGTCCCCAGAAGTACAGGCACAGGAGCTGATTGTTCTGTGTTGAGGAATATTTATTGTGTTGGTAGTGGAGAGATGTTGGTTATGTTTTGTACTTGTGAAGGGCCTAAATATATTTAGTTTGTTTTGGCCACAGGCAACTTGCCTCTCCTAGTGGGTTTAGCGAGGTTGGGGCCTGCATAATTAGAAAAGAGGATCTGGAGAGCCCTATTTCAAAACAGGATGATTTTCCAATAAATCTTTCAATGCTTGTATGTGTGTTACAGCACATCAAATTGCAAGTGGGAGGGATGTGCAAGGGCTTGATGATCTGCTACCACTACACTATTTCAACATCATGCATATCCAACAGTTTGACTTGTTTTTCTACTTATAACAGTCAGTCTGATAAAATATATTATTAATACATAGAAACTTAAAGAATGTGCCTTTGCTTTTTTAAAAAAGCAGGCCCTAAGATCAAGAAATGAGGATAAAGGGTGCTAAGATTAGCTTTTGTATGGTCTGCATCACCATGTGTCAAGAATGTTGATTGCACTATAGTTAAAACCACATTTATGAGTCACTCTGTGGGGGAGGATTTGCTACTAGTGTTGCATTTAACCTTTTCCCTAAATATTTTTGTTTAGGTAGGAGCCCAACATGATGTTCAGTGTATGAGCATTGTTAATATTTGTTAACCTCATCTTCATTGACCTTTTTCACTTCTGCTACCAATGGTCTCTCTTGGTGACTACTGACAGTGCTGAAATACAGTGTCCTTAACACCTAAGTGAACAGCCTGCACTGTCCTCTTCACCATAGGGAATCCAGTCTCTGACTAAATAACCAGACAACTCTATGTAGTACTTTGGCCTTTTCCAAAAAATGCCTCCTCTGTTTGGGTCATGATTTATAATCCACTTCTCTCTGGTTTCCCATAAAGCTGTCTTACAATATCTTCTCATTCAACCAAAGGTTTTCCTCAAATCCTTGTTCCCTGAAGGTCCTTACACGACCAACTCTTCCGCAAGATGGAAGTCTCTAGAGTTTCATCACAGTTTTCACATAGTACAGGTGGGTAATTTGCCTTTGTGATGCTTGTAACATCAGTATTATGGTGAATAATACTAGCAGTATTATTTAGTATTAAGCCTTGGAAGATGTACTGAGCACTTGTAATTCTTCAGGTCTGGAGATGACAGTGCTTTATAGGAGAACTTTCACAAAGTTGCCATATTTCTTAATGGAGCACAAGAGCAAAGAGCTCACAGTTATTTGGCAAATGTGAGTGAAAATGATCTCACTGTGTCACATCTGAGAGAAGGATCCCAGGAACTTCCAGGTGGGGCCGAACTTTTTCTGAGGGTTCATTGGTTAAAAAGAGTGGAAAGGAGGGATGGCATTCAGGCGGACAATGGATTTTGAGAAGAGCAAGATCACACATCTCTGTGGGAAAATAAAATAATAATAGTAAAAAGTAGCATGGGGAGTTGCAGCAGTTCTTGATCTCCAGTGCTTCCCGACCTTGAAGTTGTTTCACTTTCTACTTCTCACTAGAAGCCAGACCCATCCAAAGCAATTTGTACTGTATAACTTTCTTACTTGCAGCTAGAAAAATATGTTTCCAAAATTCCAAATTTCCTTTTCTTTTTCATCCTACAAGGATAAAAGAAATATGTAAAAGCCTGAGGTTTTAATAATGGCATAATGTGCTGGTGTTCTCAGCATTTAGAATACTCATTTCAGAAAAAAGGCTCTTGTGACGTGTACTTAATAGTCTGATTTCAAAATATTGAGCAGTAATGTTTTGTTTTAAAATTATGTCTTCTTTCATGACAAAACTTCCCACAACGTTTTCTGTACTTTCCATCTGACTCTACCAGACTTGTTTCATTCTTTCCCAGAAGAGACATACATTGTGGAAAGCCATTTGTAAAGCTAAGGGTGTATGTTTAATACAAAATATTACAAAAGAAAAATTCTTAGTGTTTTTTGGATGACAAATTCTCTGAAAACAAGGAATTTCCAAGAATATACCTGCAGAGGCTCTCCCTGCCACTGTGACACCTTTGAGGGTCCTCTCACACTAGCCCCCAGTCACCACCATGCTCAGACCTTAGAGATGACTCTTTCCAGGGCAACATGGAGCTGTTTATGGAAAATGAAATGGAATATAGGTAATATTAATGTTACCTACAGCTTTTAAAATCTAAAGTTGTCACTTAGGACTTTTGAAATATTGTATAAGGCTGGTATTGGCTGGTATTTGGCTGAAGAAACATTTCATCTTGTTATTTGAAAATAATTTATCTAATACATCATTTAACTTAGCAAAAAAAATAATATTCTATTCCCTTAGGATTTTTTTTCCCCCAACCCCTCTCTGAGTGATAGTTTTCTTTGGTCTATGAAATCATAATTCAGAATATGAAATAATGCTTCAGAATATGTCTGGTTGATTACATGCTACATGATTCAGAGAAAAATGGTTTAATTTCAGATGGGCCCTAGAAGGTTATAAAGTATTAGGATTTATCCTCTGGATAAGAGCTTTTTATTGTTTTGTTATTTGTTGAGAGTACTACACAATTCTCCAGTAAAGCAACAGTTAAAAAGTTATTTTCCACAGAAGTGCACTTCACACTAGCATTTTCCCTTTATTAAAAGAGGGAATTAATAATAGTTCTTATGTAGAAAATAAAGTATTAATCAGCAGTGTTTGAAGAGATGTTGACATTATAGACATCTAGTATTTAAAAAATAAGGGAAGATTTATTTATTATTTTGTTTTTTGTGTCTGCAACTGTGGACTACCCATTCAAATATGGGTGAAACAAACTGTAAAACATTCTTGGTGACAAGATAACAGGGCAAGGTTTTCAACACAGAAATAATTTTTACAACTATTCTTAGACCCAGTTTAAATCTTTGTTCATGAAAGAATGAGGAGGAGGTAGATGCCATAAATTCCAATGTGCCATTTCTGTTTGTTGTAGCTACATGTACCAAGCTTTAACAGCAATTCATTTATTTCAATCAGCATAAATCTTGGCAGCCGTATTTAGTATACATGGCTCAGAATAATCTCTTTAAGGGCAGAAATCCTGAAGTGCACTG
Source organism: Climacteris rufus (assembly GCA_013398175.1). Lineage (NCBI taxonomy): Eukaryota > Metazoa > Chordata > Aves > Passeriformes > Climacteridae > Climacteris > Climacteris rufus. The sequence goes on from VZRZ01003103.1 coordinate 74,463, forward strand.
CATCAACACTGTACTGTGAGCTGATTACCTGAAGAACAAAAGGCTGTTCAGACATAGTAAGCCAAGGAAAACTTATTTCATCAGTGTGCTTTAGGGGAAGCTTATGACTCCGCACTTGACTTATAACAATGTTCTTACATATTCCTGCACACCTCTGTGTGCAAGTCATTCACTCCCCCTGTTTAATCAAGCAAGTCTGTATTTCTTGCACACAAGGGTATTACTACTGGGTACTTCAGTCATGGGTTTTCAGAGTGCTTTTGCAACTTGCCTGTATACAGCCTAAGGCCTGTTGCAACACAAAGTCTTCAGTCACCCTGTTTATGCTTACAAACTGCTCAGACTAATGTCAGTGACTGAATAAATTCAACCGATACCTTTTAATCAGACACCTTATTTTTCAAAGTCTAAGAAATTAGCTTCTGTGTGTCTTAAAAGTGGGAAGTTCTTGCCTTCACATTTACAACCTGGCAAAGAAAGTCGAACAGAAGTTGACTTTGTCAAGGACACACCAGAAGAGAGTGAGATAGCTGGGAAGAGCTATTTTCTGCAATTGAGTCCCTGTGCTTTAACCCCAGGATCAGACAAATGAACGCAGGTAGAAGTCTGACCTGAAAATAACAAATTTTCAGTTAAGATCACTAATGAGTATTTTAATTAGTTGAGCAAGCCAGCATCAGTGCAATCAGTAAACCAAGCTCCATGACCTAGCAGCCTACTTCTTTCTGAAGGAAACTGTACTGTAGACAAGTGGATATCAGGCCTTTCTCTGCCATTTTTTAACATTAATTAGCACAAGTCCAGCTTCTTTAATTTGTATTTTAATTCATTTAAAATAACAAGGCTCTTAGAGTGTAAATCTATTCCAAATGCTTTCATCTGGACTGGGATGACCATCCATTTCCAAAATGGGCTGATACGGTTCTGTGGCTCACTTGTAGAGACCTGCCAGACCAGTGTCTCCTTCTCCCCTGGCAGCTGAGTTTTTTCCCTCAGCCCTCTCCAGGCTGCCATAACTTGCCTTTCATCTGGTCCCAGCAGTGGCCCTCCCTGGGTTGCAAAGGGAACTTTCCACTCTGTGCCAGTGGTTGTGGGAAATGCCCACCCACAGCACTGCTGAAGGTTTCCTGTTTTTAGGACATGGTGCCCCTTAGGTAGCAACAGCTAAAATAAATTTTTTAGCAGATTTCACTCCCCACTTTGATTTTTATTATTTAACCCATTACCCCTTGTGAAAAGCTTGACACAGTCTATTGCAACTTTAAATTAATCTAGACAATGTGTCCGTAACATGTCTATATTCTGTGATAGAACAGGGTCTCTATCCTTTTAAAGCAACATGATCACCAGTGGAAACAATTTGCTCCATTGAGATGATTTCTTATTCCATGGTGTGCATTGATGGTTACAGCAACAGAGAGGAAGGCTTTCTAGCTGAAAGTTTGTGAATATGCAAAAATATAGCAAACTTTTTAACTTTCTAATAGCTTAAGATGACTGCCTGCATTATAAACAGTAGACTTGCAACAATCACAAGTGCAATACATTGTGCAAACGCTGAATTTCCACATCTCACAGAGCTTATAAACTAGACTGGGTGAAAGGGAAGAGGAAGGCTGAAACACAGCTGGATAGAGAACTGAATGGTGTGATAGCTGACATCATCAGGGCAAGGAGGAATTAGGAACCCAAGAAAGGAATTGAAGGAGAAACAGGTAAAGTTTCCTTATAAGCTCCCTCGGAAGAGAGAAGAATAGCTGGATAGAAAAGGAAACATGGAAGGGAGAATACAGTACTGCTTTGCTGGGCTCTGCTGCATGAGTTGCAGAACATCCCTGTTATGATTGCACTCAGAAACCTGTACTAGCCTGGGGATACATTACATAAGACAGCCATAGGGCAGAGCTAGTGCTGGTACCAAGAACTATTTCACCAGTAGGATTAAATGACTTGCTCAATAGCAGTAGCTGATTTTTTTTCCTACATCTTATTTACATCTCCCTTTTATAGAAAGAGCACATGTTTGTTCTGCATATTTGTAGTAGTGTGTTCTCATTTATCTTCTATAATTTTATCTATTTTATACTGCATTTTAATTTGATTAAAATAGAACAGAGCGCCCACGGAATTGGTGGAGTCACCATCCCTGGAGGTATTTAAAAGAGAGTAGATGTGGTGCTTAGGGACTTGGTTTAGTGATGGACTTGGCAGTGCTGGATTAACAGTTGGACTTGATGATCATAGAGGTGTTTTCCAACGTAAATGATTCTATGCTTCTGTCATTCCAAGGAAGAAAAATCCGATATGAGTCAAGTCTGCACAGAACTTACAAAGAGAAACCTGATGCTGGAAATGATGTGTTGGCAGGAGTGTAGGAGGCCTTTGCAGCTTTCCATTCCATTGGCAAGTCTGCACCTCATAAGAGTGAATACAGACAGAAATGCAAAACACCCTCAGGAAGGAGAACCCAGAGCAAAATTCTCAGGCGAGGTCTGATAAAGAAAAAAGTTTGAATTAGATCAGAGCAAAAAGTCTAAAGACTATTGACTTAGGTCAATAAAGATACAGATACTAAATCAATAACCTTTTAAGTCCTTTAAGATGGTTTCTAGGTGCTATTGTGAATGAAATGGTAATGTACAAGAGATACAACCAGCAATCAAAGACAAAAATAAAAAAAATTATAAATTAAATTCTCCTATCTTTGTTATACAGACTATTAGGTAGCAAAAGAATAATGTCAGTTTGTATTAATTTCTGCCATTTATAGCAGATGAAAATGGGGTTCTATTTTTACCTAGCATCAGTGCTGTGCTGGTAATTAAAAGATATCACAGCTTAAAATAATTTTCAAATTCAGTAACTTTTCTTCTACACTTTTAACCAAGTTCAGAGTGAACGAAAGGAAAAAATTCTTTAATGCTCAGCAAGTGAAACTTTAGCCAAGTTCAATTTCAGCCATTTTCATGTCTGAAACTATTTACAGAAGCATGATTTTTCTCAAAAAGAGGTGGCAATCTTAATGGTGTTTGTTAATCAGCCTATTTTGACTGTTTCAGAGCCTTCTGTCACTTTTTTCTTGTTGTTTCCTTCCTAGAGCAAACTCAGATAAATTTGTTTTGACTTTTTTCTGCTTCACAGGACATTCCTACAAAATCATTACATCAGGTCTCAAACAGCTTTCTTCATTATATGGAAGGCCGCAAGGAGGTTAAGTTACTGAAAGAAGACCTGTACCATCCATCACTCATCTTTTCAGTGAGAAGCACTAGGTTTATCAATGCAACAACGAGGCAGAACTGCCTTCTGAAAACAAATTTGGTCAAAGTTTCATGTAAAATAGCTCATTTTGGCCCCAAAACATTGGCTCGATTTTTGGTCCATTTCTAATGTGCTAGAAACATTGTTTCTATTTCAAACTGTGGTCTAATTCTTACTATACCCAGATAGTACTCAACAGATTATCTTTTTAAAAATTAAAGATACTATATTAAAACAATAAGCCTTTGAAAGACAAGTATATTATTTTTTAGTGTATCCTGTTTATTCCTAAAATGGAACTGTCTTAACTTCCTTGAATGCAAAGATATAATGAAAGCTAAAAGGGAGGTAGCAGGTACCAATTACAATAATTGGTTTGCATGGGTACCAAATCTGCAATTATAATTTACAGGTTAAGTGATCACATCACTGTAAATCTGGGAACATAATAAAGAATTTGTTAAACTTAATTAGAACAAGTCACTAAAGCAAATCTTGAGGGGGAGGAGGGGAAAAAGGAGGCAATGAGAAAAAATCCCTGTCCTTAATACTGTTGTACAAAGTAAAATTGCTCTCAAGTGAATCTAGTTAATATAACAGTAAAGAAAGGAAGAATAGGGGGAAAAGCAAGGGAAACAAATTAAAAAGAAGTAAACTGTTAGTATATTAAAGGAGAACAGAGAAAGGAAATAACCCCAGCTATATGGCATTCTAGAATATTTGTGTGTTTTGTGGCGTGGCAGTTGCAGAAAGGTTGATGTTGTCTTTCCACACCAATTGCTGATTTCTTTCCTGGTTCCACATCCGCTCTGCATTCTGTAATTGTTAACTGCATTTCTCACATTAAACTGTTCCATATTTTTGCTTAAACCCTAACTTAAATCTCTTGATTCTGTAGTACGTTCTCCTTTTAAAACCAAAAAGTAACAAATAAAAGAACAAATCTACCTGAACAAATACATTTTCCATGCTTCATATTGCAGTGGAAGGTTTGAAATGCAACTAAAGAAAAAACAGAGAAACTAAAAGGCCCAACAGAAAAGAATTCAACACTGCTATTTTAGATCTCAGTTTTTTTTTGTTTTGGTTTATTAATTTGAGAGCCTGAATACCTACTGCTGTCTTGCCTTGTTACCCACGGGCACTGCCCAGCCATGCTGGCTCTCGCACAGACAACAGCACAAGCACGTAGCTCACCTCACTAAAAGACTGACAGCCTCCAGTCTATCAATGCAGCAGCTACTTCATGAAGGTTATTTATATCCCAGTAGATGTCAGAGTGTGATATTCCTGTTCTGGCTGTAGGATGCTGAGTGTCTGTCCCATTTGTGCAGAAAGCTACTCTGTGCTCCCCTTCATATCCTCAGCACTGCTATTGCCCTGTCAACCTGGCTGTCATCTTCAGCTGTGCTCAAGCCACTGTCATTTATCCTCTGATGTCCCTGGCACCACAGTGTGGCGGCGTACGTGGCAAAAGCCACAGCCCCACAGGCTCAAGACTGGTGGGCACAGTCTGAGGTTGCCACAGTCTGAGGCATTCTCCCTGCTCAGGGTGAGTTTTGGTTCACCCCCAGCGTCCCTTGTACATTAGTTTATGTATTTCAGTTGGTTGCTACATTACCTAATGTTCTGTATAAGGTTATGTTCTGGAAATTTCATTACAGTTCGGTTCTCTATTGGTTTTATGTTAATCCTTGTACCCCATTGGTTACTTTCCCCTGCTTGTATCCCCATAAATCCCCTGCTGTCCCTAAAACCTTGCCTTTGGTAGCTGAACTTTCAGCTCTCCCGGACCCCTGCGTCGCCTCTCCCGGACCCTGGACCCTCTCCT
>VZRZ01003103.1:82066-151913 GCA_013398175.1 Climacteris rufus
CCCGCCCCCCCCCGGTCTCTCCATGTAGGTAGAATGTTCTCAAAAACCACCAAGCAGGTTTTCTTCCAGTGTAAATTCTTTTTGCCCTCCCTCTCTCCCTCCCCTCCTTCAGCAGGTGTGGCTCACGGTTGTTTTTGGTGCTGGGAAATGAACATTTCAGAGCATTATGTAAATATATTGCTGAATTGATCTTTGTTCTCTGTGTGTGCTGAACTGTATTCAGTTCTATCACTTCACAGACAGCACATTTTTGGTGAACAGCTGTTTAAACACCTCCTAACGTCTACTTTTTTTTTTTTTTTTAAATTAAATTGTAGCATGAAGCAATTCATTCTCCTTTATTGTTCCCAAGAAGATCAACTCTTCATCATTTGGTTTAATGTTGACCTCTCATTTTTCAAATCCCTGGTCATGTAACTGGAATTCCACTCCAGTCCCGTTGATGCTAATGCTGACCTTTCAGGTAGCTAATAACCAGACATTTCAGTACCCATTCCTCTTTTATGTTTTTCAGTGACATCCATTACATTAAACTTGCACTCTTAAAGAAGTATTTATAATTTTTTTTTGTGGTAAAGCTCTTGATGTACAAGCAAAAGTAGCTAATTTTCCTCTTGCTGCATGGTATTTTATTTAGGTTTGCATTTTATTTTTCCTAATCACATTCCTTTTCTTTTAATTTTAGAGCTCTTGAGCCACTTGCAAAATTATAGAACTTCACATAGTGGCTTGGCTGCCCCACCTCATAAGTCAAAAAATCAATCCTACAGAAAAAAATGGGAAGATTTACAAAACCTTCTAGCTTGTCAGAACAGGGACTTGACAAAGCTTGTACTACAGGGAACATACAACAGACCCTATGGCTCTTCAGACTTATGCAAAGTCCAAACTTTTTCAGCCTTGCTATGGCTCATAGTCTTTCTTCTGTCAACAACAGCTTCTGTTTTCCTTTGCTGACACAAAAATGGCATCTGATACCAATTCTTTTCTCCTGTTTTTATTTAAAGAACTGTGACTTTTTGTAAAAAGCGAGAATCCTGCATTTTTTAAAAAAATTCCTAAATAAGAGCTTGCATTACCCCCTAGTATGGTATTGCCCCAGCTTTTGTTTCTGAAAGGCCCTTCCCCAGCTCTGCATGTGGGCTATTCACCAGGGTGTCTTGTCCCTGCAACCTGTCAGGTTCCTGTTATGCCTTACAGTGCAGCCTTCACCTTCAGGGACTACATCTTCCAGAGGCTTCCAGTGTTGTCCACATCCCAGTCTCTTCCACCAGAGAGGTGCCAGATGGCAAACTAGATGTCAAACAGCCTCCTCCTAATATTTTGATAATTAATGATGAGATAGTCTAGGTGCCAAGACTGTCTCTGAAAAAGCAAAACTGTTTATTTTCTTACTGTGTAATCGAGCATCTGTAAATAATGTAGGAAAAAATATATTAACTCTGAGAGCAAGAAAGTGCTTGCATTGCTCATATGTCCCATCTGAGAAAATGTTTTCTTCCATAGATGCTTATTTTATTGAGTTATAGAGAACACAAATAAGAGGCAGTCTCACTGCTCTCCTGGCAACCTAACTTGCAAGATGTAAAGCAGGGCAAATTTCTCTCACAGTACTATTTTTACACTTTAAAGCCACACAGCTATAGCATTTGCCAAGAATCAAATGTTTATTTGTTTAAACACTTGCAGCATCCATTACTTGCTTTAGATATTTGGCAATAACTTACAAGTATTATTTGTAAGGAGTGAAAAATCAACAAATACATTAACATTTCTGAGATTCCAATGTCCATAGAGAATTTCAGTACCTTTATTTACATTTATAACCTTGCTCTGACTACTACTTTTCTTCTGCCCAGAAAGAAAATGAAGGCTTGTGCATCATGCCTAGAAAGTCAACAGGCTGTGCTGGATTGACCTTTGCTGGATACCCAGGGCACACCAAGCTGCTCTATCACTCCCCTTTCTCAGCAGGACAAAGAAGAGAAAATAAGATGGAAAACAACTCGTAGGCTGAGATAAGCCAGTTTACTAAAGCAAAAGCAAAAGTTTGTGTGTACAAGCAAAGAGGGAAAAAAAATTTATTCTTTACTTCCTATCTGCGCGTGATGCATGGCCACTTCCCAGGAAGCAGGGCTTCAGCGTGTGTAGTGATTGCTCCGGACGGCAAACTTTGCAAATAACAAATGCCCAACCTTTCTTTTCCTCTTCTCAACTTTCATTGCTAAGCTGTTATCAAATGGTATGGAAAATCCCTTGGGTGAATTTGGGTCAGCTATCCCAGCCGTGTCCCCTCCCAGGATCTTGACCACCACCAGCCTAGTGATGGGGAGCGGAATGTTGGGTGACACCACTGATGCTGTGCCAGCACTGCTCAGCAGTAGCAAAAGCACTGGTGTGTTATCAACACCTTTGCAGCTACCAATGCACAGCACAGCACTGTGAGGGCTGCTATGGGGAAAATGAAGTCCATCCCAGCCAGATCCAATACACAGATTCATGCAAAGAAAGATTTTGGCAAAGAATAGACAACAAAAGGAGTTTCTCAGCTCAGAATTTTGTATGGAAATGGTCTTATTTCGTAGCTCTTATTACACTGCCTGTAATGCCTGCTATTACCACCTGAAATGTCACCTTAGGTGTTTCAAATCATTTAGAAACTTTGGCCCTTCATGGAAAAACTTCAGAAGATGGTACAGCAGTGTCTTGGTGTGACACATGGATCAGCAACAAGTGTGACTTCAAACTCTGTGGAGGCAAAGACTGTCATGTTTAGTTTGGTGCCATCTTAGAGGGTTTGTACTCTCTCTGTGCCCTGATACAGTCTGGGACCACAGCTCTGTCACTAGCCACTGCTTTGTAAGAGATGAGGTGAAAGTGCAGAATTTCTGTACAATCATAGAGATATACTGTAACAGAGGCATGTGCTGTGTGTGAAGAGCACATGGGGAACTTTTGAGCTGGGCAAACTAAACTACACCCTAGAAGAATGAAATTACAAATGACTTTGCAGTTTGGGGAGGGAATGAAGAGAGGCTTAAGTAGTAAAAATTGCCTATTCCATTGCTCTTTCTCTCAGCAGACATCAATAAAACATAACAGTTCTAGAAGCTGCAGGGACTTGTATAAGACTACTTGACTCGGGGTTAATTGAAGAGGAATGGTGAACTCAAATTAGAAACAATGTATGTTTCATTTAAATATAAATACAGAACAGAAGTATGACTTGCCAACAAGGATTACAAATGGTACCACATATCAACAAACCATATTAGAGCTGGAGCACCTGTTTCTATGGTCTAGGTTGCAAGGCTGGTGACTGATTTTTCCTAGTAACATTTATTGTCTTTTCCATTTCAGAAGATGAAGAATTGGGACTAGTTGTGCATTCCTGTGTGCCAGACTGAAAAATTAAATGTTCAAGAGAATATCCCTGTTTCTTAATTGCCCTTTTCTTTCATAACACCCACTGGTAGATACACTTGTCCAGTGCATGTGCCTGTGCTGGGTATGGTTCAACAGGCACCTTTGTGGTGTGAAGGCCTGTCTGGAGGCTCTCTGTGTGCTCAGTAGGAGACCTGCAGGTTACCTTCCCAGCAAAAACCAGTGAGATCTCAAGGGTTAGGCAGGGGCTCAAGGAATTTTGAAAAACATCAATTTTTAATTGTCTGTGTAAGTTTCTTAAATAAGTTCTATGATGGAAAACATTAGTATGATTCATGGGGTCACACTTTTGATATTTCTAGGCAAGCAAATGACACTCTACGAAGGTGAAGTGTTTTCCCTGAATATACACAAGCTGGGATGTGACTAAATCCCTTGAAGTGCTCCATGGCAGACTGTTCTGCTGGAAAGAAAACATACTTCAGTACTATGGTATAATTTGTGTGTTGGATACCTCTTCTGCAAAAGCATAATGAATGTGAATCATCAAATAAGAATTTCTCACTGAACTTAAATGACCAAAACCTATGGTTTTCTTCTTTTGGTAAACTATATATGCCAGGAATTACACATTATAATAATTTAACCCTTATATTACATTGACTCAAAGCATGTCTACCAGCCAGAATTATATATTTTTTGCTTTGGCTAAGAATTCAGTTATATTTTTAGAAGAATAGTGTGGTTTCTACTTTCAAACTCAGACTTCGAATCTTGCAACAATCTTCTCTAATACTTTTTACTTTTCTTTTGTCTTTAATTTAATATTTAGCACGTACCTACTAATAAATATTCATAAAGTGCTTTATAGTTTCAAAATATTACATGATAACTCACAATTGGAATTTTAAAAAGAAATCCTGGAAAAAAGAGTGTTTTATAAAACCAGCACAACTTAACTGACATCAAACTGATGCACAGTACAGTGGTTAGTGCTTTAGTATAACTGAATATATGGGGAGAACTTCAGATGATAAAAATTGCTCCACACAGGAGATGTCAAGGCACAAGTCTCAGTGTTGAGTGAGCTCTATTTACTCTTAGCTGCTGTAGGTTCCATGTCTATGTCCAGGTCTGACAGAGCACAGTAGAAGAGCATCTGAGCATACTTTGTTGTTGTAGCTGCAATGGCAAAAATGTGTGTGACAAAGTTATAATGTATCTGGGCATATAGGCATATAGGCATATATGACAGGTTTGAGGATATAAAAACACTACACAGATATTAGGAAAATCTTAAAACACCTTAATCAATTGAATTAAGCATATGTTATAAACAGTTAAAGGAAAAGAAGTCAATAATTGAATTGAAAGTCTTATTTAATCAGATTTTCATCAACATTTTTATTCAGTTTTCAGATTGATAGCTGAATTCAAAGTGAATAAAAATATGAAAGTTGTGCTTTTCAAGACTGCCTGAATTTGGGGACTGGCAACTACCCTTAAAGCCAATAATTAATTATTTCATTGTTTCTGAAAATCTGTGGACTCCTCCAGTTTGGACGTTCCATTCCTTGGATGGAAAGTGAAGCCAAGATGTTCTGGTATTTCTGCCTTCCAGGGTATTAAAAAGCACACATTTAGTATTCACAGTCCTACATGGCTTTTACTGAGCCAACATATTGAAATGGTTCAACACCACAAATATCAGATGACCATATAACATCCACACATTGGACTGTTTTGTACAGGTAAGCATGGTTTTGTTTTCAGGGCCATGTGATGAAGCAGATGATCTCAGACATGACACGTACAAAAGAATAGCAAAACCTCTTAAAGGAAAGGATTTTAGGAAAAATTTGTTTCTCTTTCTTCTAAACAAGATTTTGGCATGGTGTCTAGGACAAAATGATATTGCTTACCAGAGAGCCAATGTAGACATTTAGGTCGTTTTTCAACTGGCAGGTAGATTCCCAGATAATATGCAGGAATGCCTGAGAGGGCAATACCAACGCCAATAAGGGAGTTGATTGTGTCGCTGTAGAGAGGAACTATGACCAGGAAAAGGGAACATAAACAATACACTATAGGGAAGAAGAGGCTAAGCTGAGGAGACAGAAAGAAATAAAAAATACAGCATTTGTTAAAAGATGCAATAAATACTCTATTGTAAAAATTCAGGCTTTGCAGATTAAAGTTAAACATGTCAATAATAAAAGTATGTACCAAATCTTATGACTGCTTACAGTCAGCACGAATTGTTACCTTCTGTGTACACTGCTGAGAGCCTTTTATTTGGTACACATCTGAGTATCTGACTATTTTATTGTTTTCAGGCCTGCAAAAACTCAGTTCCTTTACAATTAGTAAAAGATCAACCTTTGAAAGAAGTATTTTAAAACTGAGCAGTATTGGGTGGTTTTCCCTCTAACTTCAGTTGTGAATTTTTAAGTACAATTTTGATTGGGAACTAACCCACCAGACCTTCAATTACCATCTTGGTGGTATAGAACTAATGGACTGATTTACAATCACTTTGTGTGGGCACTTAACAAATAGCATACCGCAAATAAGTGAAATTGGGCCATGAAGCTGATATGAAGACTGGAGCACCTTCCCTATGAGGACAGGCTGAGAAAGTTGGGGCTGTTCAGCCTGGAGAAGAGAAGGTTGCATGGAGACCTCATAGAAACTTTCCAGTATCTTAAGGGGGCCTACAGGGAAGTTGGAGAAGGATTCTTTGTCAGGAACTGTAGTGATAGCACAAGGAGTAATGGGTACAAACTGAAAGAGGGGAAATTTAGGTTACGCATTAGGAAGAAATTCTTTACTGTGAAAGTGGTGAGACACTGGAACAGCTTGCCCAGGGAGGTTGTGGATGCCCCAGCCTTGGCAGTGGTTCAAGGTTAAGTTGGATAAATCCTTGAGCAACCTGACCTAGTGATAGGTGTTCCTGCCTATGGCAGGGATGGTCGGGACTAGGTCCCAATCAGGGACCTAGAGATCTTTAAGGTCCCTTCCAACCCTTAACATTTTATGATTCTATGATGCTATAAAACTTTCAATAACCTCTTTATGAACTTATTTTTCACTAAGATTTTTTTCACTGTCTGTAATAATGAGCCTTCTCAAGGGTCCAAGAGTTGACATTTGAATACCAGCTGAAACACCTGAGAGTTTACTGGTATACTTATTTTTCCTTATAAAGGTTAAAAACGTAAGTTGATGAAAACCAACTGCTACATTTCAGAAAAGGAAACTGTATGTGAAGTTGTGGTGTTGACTAAGCTGGCAAATGCTCACAGGAATTAAACAGTCATTATCTATAATCTGACTGTAATCCTTGTTTTAGTAGAATCAGAGGCAAAACTGCCAATAAAGCAAGACTTTATCTTCCACATATTTGGGGAAGAGTTTGGAAATTAAGTCTGAACATGCTTCAGGAAAATTTGATCTGCTATGGGACACTGGGAAGTTTTCTAGCAATAGGTGTTTAGGATATTTTATGCCTTGTTTGAACCTTTTTGTTTTTTTATTAATCAGAATGTTAGACTTAAATGGAAAAAAAAGTGTAAAAATGATGCAGGAGTTTAGGAAGAGAGATTGACAAAGAAGAAATGTTTGGGTTGGGTGTTAATTTGTAATTCTCCTAATTTTTACTATATCACTGCAGAGCCAAAATGCAAGTCATGGAGCCAACGAACAGAAGCCAGCACATGGCTTTGTGTGCCTGCTGTGTGTTTCCATCCTTGCTTCCTGGACAATTGTTGGATTAAAACTAGAAATAAGTTTTAGGCGCACTTTGTTTCGGTGCAGTCTCCCACTCCTAACTGACAGTCAAATGCTCTTCTAAGTCAGTCATTAAACTTGCATTTTACTGTCTATGACCACTGTGCAGTGGGAGAGAACATTCAAAATGTATTTGATTATTTAAGCTATTGAACTTGGGCATGAGCAGAACTCTGGACATTTATGGGCTTTGGAGGGATTTTGCTCTGTTTGTTAAATCATGTAGGTTTGATCAGAGTGTTAACCTCTCTGGAGCCTCCATCATCAGCTCTAGTAAGGTCTGCTATTCTCTCAGGATGTGCTAAGAACCTCAGAAATTTATTTATTCCTTATTGATGTTGAAACAAAAAATATTATATGTTTCTATGACAGAAAAATAAATGGAATATATAATTTCAACCTCACAGAAAAAGTACCAGAACGGATGTTCTTGTGGACTATAATGGATTTTGCTCATTCATCTTGTATTTTGAAAGAATTTCTGTGGCTAATAAATAGTCTATAATATAACTGGTACTGCTGTGGCTGTGGTATTAAAGATCACATAAACACATGCATTAGCTGCCTTTTAGGGCTTGCTTCCTCTCTTATTTACTTACTTTAACAGGCCGTGGTCTCTGTGGCTGAGTGTATCTCAAATATATTAGTCCTGCAACAGATAGACCCACAAAGAGCCAGTAGTTGAAGCAGTAGTAATTAATGAGGAGGAAAACATCTTCCACAAGGAGATAAAGCAAAGTCATTAAGCCCTAGAGATAATAAAAACAAAGACTTTTTAATGTGAAAATAAAGAGAGAGTGAAATTATAAACCGGCCTGTTTCCAACATATTTGTATGGACTTAGGAGATCAGGTCCTTGCAAGAAGGACTCAGTCCACGCATAAATTGAGATTATTAGAATAAATTTTGTGGTCTGCAGGAATGCTATACTGCCTGCATGGAAAGACCTAAACCACCAGGAATTTAATGCCTGTCTTAACAGATGAGCAGAGAAACTTCCACTTTGCACATGAAAAATGTGAATGGTGGTATAATAAGAGAGTATAGATCATCTTGCTAGTGCAAACAGAATCCCTGTGAGAAGAGTGTTCATAATGAGATTATAAGTTTTAGTAACTTATTTTATGTCAAACAGGACCAGTATGATAATCTATTCACAAACAATACATAACACAGGGCAATAGCAGACACCAAATAAAATACATGCTCAAATACGTGGATTGTTTATGAAAACAATTTCCACCAATTCTATAACTTTTAGTTCCACAATTTTGAGTCACGAGACCTCATTTTTACAGTGACAGCAGGAAAAAGTCAGTAAGGCATCCAGTGGTAGAAATCTAATTTTATGTCCTTTGTTACTCCTGTTATAATAGGAGTTGTAGAACACCAGCCTGTGGCAGGGTCTGAGAGATGTTCCTGGCATATTCTCCTCCAGTGACACTCAATGGCTCCTGTCTATACCATTACATATTTATCCATTCTTTGTTTTCTCAGCAATGGTATTGTACTAATACACTAATATTGTTTGGAGAGTGTATGAATGTGAATCAAGCCATTCTCTTTCTACTGGAAAAAGCCTCTATCAGACAAAATAACACCATTCCCATCCCCTCCATGAGCTTTAGAAGTTGTGAGCATTTGTGGAAGATGTCTCCAGGGCAGGAGAAGCCTGTGAGAAGCCCTGGGCAGAGCTGAGGTGTTTTATCCCAGGTCCAAACCCCAACTGCCCCAGCCAGGCATGAGGCTGGGCTGTCACTTACGTTGAACAGGAGAGCAGGAACTGGTGTGAAGCACTTTATGTGAATCAAGCTCAGACTGACAGGGAGGTGTCCTTCCCTGGCTCCAGCATAGAAAAGCCTAAAAAAAGGAATAAGAAAACACAACCAGACAGCCAAGGTTGCTTGCTTGTTGCTTTCTGACAAAGCAAAGAAATAATTATTTTATTACTCTATTTTCAGTGTTGCCCTTCTATAGCCATATTGACTTTTTAGCTTATCAATTGGTACTGATCATGAGAAGAGAGGTCTGATTGTAACAATCCATCATAAATGAACAACTTGACATGGCAAAAATTAACTGTGTCACTTTTACCAAGCAGTAGTAAAAAATGCAGATTAACAATAAATTATTCATTTTTAATAATTTAAAATAAATCTCATATTTCATACCGAGATGCTGCAATAATTGATGAGTTTAAGCCACTATAGCAAGACATGGCCACTGCTATAGGAATTATCCATTTGGCATGACTAAGGGTTTCACCACCAAATGTCTGTAACAGAAAAAAAAAATAATGGTGAGGCCCACTATGTTAAGCATAGGACAATCAGGACAATCCTGACAAACTCTCATGAAAACAGATCACACCAAATGTAGTGTCAGCCCGTGCTTTCTTACGACACCCAATAATGACTTGGGAAATTAGGAAAAGCTGATCAGTATCAAAATAAAAACAGCAGATATATTAAAAAAAGATTTAAAAAATCTAAGCCTAGATTAAGTCAATGATGGAAAAGAAGATGATGTATTTGCTTTAATGTATTCTGACAAATCCCAAATGCAGTAATCCATTAATTATCATTTTACTTCTGTATAAAATATTGAGAAGGTTTTAAAAAACATTTCAGTGCATACTATGGCGTTGAAAATATTTCTCTGGTCCTGCAGCATTACACATTACACACTGTACATTAGAAAGATAACAAAAAGACCTGGTTCTCCAACCACCCAGGCTTTCTACAGCTCTTTGATCACGGCAAAAGCATCTTTCTAATGATATACTGTTACAAGCAGGATTTACAGAGTATATAAGAGGATTTTTCAAGAGCAGATTTATTGGATACATTCTTGATATGCACCTTCTAATACACTGGTACACTTACATGAAAAAAAAGTTTTAACCAAAGCAGCAGCCTTCAGCATGACAGTATTTCAGCTGTTTGCCAAGTTTGCTACCTGAGATTTTTCTGTAGTGTCTTTTGTTTGTGTTGTTTTCCACAACTTACCACAGCCACTGCATCACTTGTGAGGAGAGCTGACATGTCCAACACTACATAGTATGCTATATTAGTCAACAAGTAAATAATAGCTACAATAGGCATTGAAATTGCAATAGAAAGAGGTAGATTCCTGCAAAAGGAAAATGGAAAAATTATCTCATGTTCTTTAAATAAATACTTCAATAGAAGATTGTACCCAGATTCAAACATTTGTGAATGGATACCTCAATCAAGTCTTGTAATCCATCACTTTGAATCACAGGGTTACAAAATAACATGCAGCCATGTGTGGAACAATTCCATAAGAAGATTAGTTTGTTGCTAGTGCGTCTGTCACAAGTTTTCTTTTTTAAAAAGAGTACATTCATATATGTAACTTTAATATACTGTCTTTTATATGAAGCAATTTAACAGAGCATTTAAAACAACAAGTACACACTTAGGTATTTTCTTGATTGTGGCATTTTTTTTCTGACTCATAACCTATGCATGTCCCAAGACAAGGTGGACTACATCAGCCTGAGTAGCTGATAAACACAACTCCCACAGGGCTGACATCCCTGTCAGGGAGGAGGAGAAGCGAGGAGATTATATTTGCCCATAAACAGTAATGCTGAAGATCACATAATAAAAGGCATAAACCTGGCACAGTCTTACTCTACTGGTGGCAAAAATAGTTCTGGAAAAGTAATTTTAGAAGGCTAGATGGACCCATGCTTTTCCCAGCTTTTGGCACAGATTTTTTCTCCTTCTTTAAAAATTCTAGTCTGAAGTGCAAGGTGTAAAATACATATATGCAGGCAAGTGATTCATTAGCGTGATACGACTGATGAATGAGCACAATAATCAGAAAGAGTTCTCATACTTACTCCTTCGTTTGAAAAGAATAAGGTTTTTGCAGAGAAAATAATTTGACTAATTTCCAATCATAAACAAATACAAAGTGGCTTGTCCTGCCATCACTTGTCAGTGATTCAAAGGAAAAGCATGTGTTTACCTCTCAGGATTCTGCATTTCCTCAGTGACATAGTTGAGCGTGTCCCATCCTGAGTAGGAGAAGAGGGCAGAGTAGAGAGCCAGGGCGATCATCCCTGGGTTTGTTGCCGATCCCTCGAACGGAGCTCTCAGGTTTTCTGTTTCCCCTGTACAAATGGCAAGTGCTAATTGTCTGCTACATTTCAAGGACTTAGACTTAGAAGGGCACTACACCTGAAGCCTCAGCTAACCAAAAGGAAAGAACCCCCCACTGCATCCAAGTTTCATTACTGTATCTAAAAGCGCACAGCTTACATTTTCACTTAGCAAACAGGAGAGTTTTAGTCAGATGTTCCGACAACTCCACTTGTACAGGCAGAAAGCAGAACCCATTTCCCTGTTTGTTATTTGGATGTGACTTTTGTAATTCTACCAGAATTCATGGAGTCCTCCTGTGGCATTACTGCCAAGGATACCGAAGGAGGGAGCCATACCAAAGGCATGCAGTACCCTCTCAGCCAGGCCAAGGTATTGGGAAACCCAATTTCAGTTCCTGAGTCTGTTTCATACTTCCTAATATCTGTGCTTTTGCTTTCACCGGATGTGAAAACTAGTGGCCTCTAGAGGGGGACCTCCTAGAGGTATGGTTCTCAGGGGGATGCTCTGACCCATAAGGGTGTTCCCCAAAATTAAGAGATGACACTTAAAAATCTTTCAAAATTCTGCAGTACTTTAGCAAATTTGTTGAGATGACAACCTGCAGAATGCTGCAAAGTAGGTGAAATTTTAATGAAACTGTATAAGCCTTCACTGACACTGTGGAAAGGGGAAGAAAGGACTTACTGAGTTTGCAGAAGGAAAGTCTACTATTTAATGCAAATGGAAGTGGGTTAAGGATTAAGGGAAGACAGAAACATGCTGAAACCTCAATTAGGAATGAAAGTAAGGCCTCTGTTGTAAAATGAAAGCACTGGTTAAAATAAGGAGTTTATAGATACCACAAAAGCAATTCAGGCATTGAAGAGCAGGAAACTGTTTGAACCAAAGAAAGGAAGCTATGAGATGTACGCTTATTTTGGAGAAGAAAGCGGTTTGAAGGAAAAAACAAAAGAAAAATCCAAAAGATTTTCTTTTTTGCTAAAGACAGCCCATATTCCAAATCAGATAAATTCACAGTCTTTTAACTCAAGAGGTGTATCCAAGCACATCAGAATGAATATGACAGCGCTAAAACATATAACTGTTTTTTTCATTAAATCATTGCTGAGTTTAAAAGAGTCATTGGCCTGATCACAGCTTCCTCCAGAAGTCTACATCATTCTTCCTCCCAGTCCTTCCTGTATTTAAGTACTTGGTTCTGCTTAAACAAAGCAGAGATTAGACCTTTACTACCACTAAAGGCTCTCAGCATTTTGTGTTACTCACCATAATGTTTCCTCTGTGCTTTTAGCCTCCCTGACACCACAGAGCAATGCAGAGGAAGCAAAGTGGGCTATGTGTGGGAGCAGAGAGAGCAGCCCCTGGGTCCAACAGCACAACAGTGAGCAGGATGAGAGGTCTGAAGGAGATGAGTTGAAAGCAGGCAAAGCTGCTACAGAGGTGACATCACTGAATCACATATCTGCAAAACTGCAGCAGTTTTATGAGGGGAACTACTCCTTCATGCAACTGTGGCCCTGAAGCAATGTTTCTCTGAATCTTCATGTTCCTGCCCTTAAGACTGGGTTGGTTGTCCAGGTTTCTTTAGACTTGAACCAACTGGTGACAACTGACATACACAGATAACAGCTAAACAAAAAAGCTTTCTTAAAGTCTGATGTAGCTTTACAGTGTTACACCTGATGCAAGTGCAGCCAAGGAAAGGAGAAGGCCAGCAAACATGGAAAAGCTAGCATGCTTGTTAGGTTTTCTAAGCTAGTTTAGCAGAAGAAAAAGGTAATTCCTAAACTGAGGAGGGGAAACCATCTTTATTTCAACTGAATAAAGATAAAATGGGTATACAATTTAGAATTTCAAAGGAAATGAAAATGTAAAAGCATTAGTAACCTAAGCAGCAGAGCTAGAACTGGAAGAGCCTTCACTATACGAAAGGCCCAAATTAATAAAATCAAATCTATTGCCATATTCAAAGATAAGAGCACCAGAATAAACTACTCTCCAGCTTTTCAGTGTTTTCAGTTCAGTCAATTTATTGCTGATAGGGGGTAGCTCATCTGCCCTGTGATGCTTTACAATAACACCATACTACAGTGATTCACAGAACTGCCCTATTACAGTCTTCTCCTTTGTTTCTAGGAACAAACACACCCCACCACAAATTCCACTTGTGATTTACCCACTCTGATCCTCTCCCCGGGCAGAGTGCTGTGTGTGGTGCTGGTGGAGTGGGGGGAGAATGGTGGGAGCTGTGAGGAGCAAGGCAATTTCTGTTTCACTGTCCTGTCATAGGACAGGTAGCAATGCATAAGTCAGACACTGAGGCTGAATTTAAACTAGTCAGCAGTAAAGTGATGTTAATTTAGCTGCTGTTTGCTATTCAGACCAATCAACACAGGACTTGGCCTGTGTTGATCTGGCACCAATGCAGAGCAGAATAATTAACCCCCTATTGGTTAAAAGTCATTAAATTCCTCTGAACTTCCTATGGCAGACTTTTTCCCCAGAATAAATAACACTTCATATGTAAGTCTGAAGGATCTTCCTGCAAGGATTCTGAAATTCACGTATAGTTCATTTCATACAATTTAAGTAAATGAATTCTTACCTTTACCAATTTTGTAAAGGCCAACAGATATCACCAAGATAAGAGCCATAACTTTTGCATATGTGAAAACATCTTGTACACGGGTACCCCACTTCACGTTAACACAATTAATAAATGTTAAGGAACCTGCAAAGAAAAAAAAATGCATGAAAAGCGCACTGGATATTTAACATCACTTAAGTCATATTTCAAATCCATCTTTCCAGATACCATCCCTATTCCAAAAAGCAAAACTGAATCAAATTTCACCACTTCAGGACCACCTAGATTTATTAAGATGAAATATCTGGTTTAAAATTTACACAATGTTTTTCTGAATGATACTGTTTTCGTGACAGTAGGTAAGACAAAACACATCAGTTTTTGAATTTTAGGACTAAGTACTGCTCTTTTTAATATTTAAGTTTTATGAAAGTAAACAGAGTTGCTCACATGCAAATGGTAACATTTCCTTAAATCCTTTATATCAAAAAGTTCATCATGCTGAGTCAATTTCTAGTCTAGGTACAGAACAGGGACAACTTCTGCACAAAAACTTTTTGAATGCTGCAGACAAGATACTGAATTGAGCCAGGCCAGCATGCTGTTACTGTGTGTGCATGGCTTAGAAGCTGTGTCATTCACACTTTGGCCCTGAGTCTGAAGATTGGATAGCACTTACTTACAGAATTCTCTCGAGTCCCAGTTTTGACAGAATCTAACAGAAATAAAAAGCATTTGGTTGCAGAGAGCAAGTAGGATCAACTTGTTTTCTTTTCTGCCTTTTGCCACGTTCTCTGCAGTCAGTTTTGTCCCCAGACAGGGGCTGAACTGTGTGCCCATCTGCTCTCATTAGCAGACACACATGGCATCACAGGCAACTTCTCTCTCTTGCAGTCCCATGATTCAAGACAGAGATAGATGAGTAAAGGTAAGGGTATGCATTGGTTCAAGGTATGAAGCCAAGCTGCTGGAGAAGAGAGCAGAACAAATGTGGCACGGTGATCTAGAGTGCTCTCAAGCATGGATTAAAGTGGACTATTTCTTCTCTAGAATCTTGGTGGTCTTTGCTTCTGTTTCCTTGACCTGCCTATAATCTACACTTCAGTTTTGAAAGGAAGAAAAAGGGTTTTGCAATGGACAAAATGAAAATAATTTGGAAATTTTTCTGTATAATAAGGACACTAGCATGCAACCTCACATGCTCAAAGAACTTCTTGCCTTCATTTTCACAAATGAATCTGTATATTTGACAGTGTCCTATCAGCCAGTTAGGCCAGTGAATCATAGACATACACTTACCTTTAATCAGCAGTCACAATTTCTCCCGGCCAAATTGTTGTAATTCTCTTGTCCCCGAGTACCCAGGCCCAAATACAATACATCAGAATAAAATATTATTAGTTCCTAAGAACATGTTTTAGATAGGTAATAATTATTTTCACAGAATGCAAATAAATAGAAATTTAGAAAAACCTCTCTGTCCCCTACAATTATAGTTCTTATGTTCTAGCAACCACTACTTACATATGCATGCAGCTGCAATCAACCTGACTGCATCATATGGCGGTTCACAATGAGGAAAAATGGGCTGAACAATATAGTTAGCAAACGTGATTGCTATCACTGCCTGAGTTGTGGGTTCAATAATTAGCAAGGAAGACCAGAGTCTGATGAAGGCCACAAAGGCACCAAATGCTTCCAGGATATAGGCATAACTGCCTCCAGATTTCACAATGGACGTTCCCAGCTCAACATAACACAAAGCTCCAAACAGGGAAAACATCCCGCCGAGCGCCCAGATGATTAGCGAGAGTCCATAGGAAGCACTGTACATTAAAACACCTCTGGGTGATACAAATATCCCAGAGCCAATCATGTTCCCTACAATTAAAGAAACTCCATTTAGTAATGTGATTTCTTTTTTCATCTGCATTTTTTCACTTGTCTCTGCCATATTGTCCGTTTCAGCTTTTCTGTTCTTAGATCTGGATTTTTTATTGCAGCATATTTGCCAAGGGGTTGGCATCTTCAAATCACATTACCTAAAAACAAGAGGAGAGAACATCTTTTGTAATGCACATGGCATCAGAGACATGAATAAGATAATTAACATACAATGATACAAAGAACAACTATTTTGCCAGCTTTTATCTTGCAGTCCAGGAACTGCACACTGGTGAATTTTCTTAGCTTTCACTGTTCCATACCTTTTCAATGCACAAAGATGAGGCCACTGTCCTTGGTTATAGATCCTGAAGCTTTTGTTAACTCTCAGTTCACTATTATTATTTTTTTTGAATTGTAATTCTATGTTATGTTATTGAAAATATTTTAGGAAAGATGAAGACACTATACCCCTGGAAATATGTTCTAATATAGCTGTAGTGTCCTCTACAGGAATACCTCTTCCTAAATTTTGCTCTCATCCCAGAAAGAATTTTATTTCATTATTATTCATGTTGCCTAAAACAGGGGAAAGAAAAACTTTGCAACAGTATTAGAATAGTAACATAAAAAGCAAATCCCCCACTGAATACTTTCAAGGTGCATAATGTGGCTATATGCACAATTGGAACCAGGTTTCTACAGTTTTTGTAAGTTTAACAAATTAGCATATCAATCAAATATTGTCCAATTAAAAAAGAAGTCCATTAGGTCATCTAGCCCCTGGGTTCAGCCCCCTACTGAGACCTCCCCTGACTTCTAGCTGTACTTTTGTTTATACTTCATGACACATGGGACAGCAAAATATCCTTGCTTCCCAGAGGAGCAGGAATGATAGGGTGTTAGCAATGTATCCTGTTATGAGACATGGGGTCTTTGATTCCAGGAAGGAGCAAGATTGTGGTAGGGGGGTCTTAGGAATATGTTTTGTCTATCTAACTAACGGGGTAAGAAAAATACTAGCTAAGAATCTATATAGCTATACAATAAAAGGCTACAGGACTACAAATATATAGTAAATATAAAAGCAAAAATCCTAAGGCATCATTTGTTTCACCAAATCACATTCACTTGAAAACTGTTCTGCTGGGGAACACCAGAGAAAAGACAGAAAAAGATCCTCAAAACCTCTAACCTCACAAGGTAAGTGTTAATATCAGGATAAAAAAAAGAGTTTTAGCTGCTCTAGACATGAGATTACTGCTGCAGTGAATAATGCAGCTTGGTTAGCTATTAACCTCACTTGACTTCTCAGGAGAAGCCACTAACATTCATAGGGATTGAGTTTGGAACACTTTGTCCCTGGAACGCTTCTGTATAACAGAGTCCAACAAAACACGACTGTAAAAGCATCTCCCTCTGGTGCTAGTAGGACAAAATCCAAGTATGCTGGGAGCTGGGAAAAATGACCTAACTGCATAACTGCATGGATCCATCGGACTTGTGCACACATCCCTGGGATGAGGAACCCAGGACTGCAGTGGCTGTCTCAGTTCCTGGCCCTGCTGACATATAATGGTGCTTAGACCAACAGCTAATTTTTGGTGACTGTCTCAAAAGACATTTGTTTCTCCCTCCACTTCCCCCCCTCCACGCACACTCTAAAGCACTTCCAAAGAAAAATTACTCAAGATCCTATGACCTAGAACCAAGTTCCCTGAGTAGAAAAAAGCTCATCCTTGCAACACTGGCAAAACCCACTTGATTGCAAATGTTTACACATTACATTTACACATTACATATGAATCACTAATTTATGTTGGCAATGGCCAGTTTTAAACAACCTGCCCTTCCCAAACTTCCCGAAAAGTTTGCTTTCCTTTGTAAAGTATGACTGTTTTAGCAGCCCTGAATATATTAAAATTCTACGTGTTCTTTCCCAGCATTTTTGATGCAATTCAGTTTCCTGTTTGATGAAATAACAAACGCGGCTTGATGAGTATTAAAAATTAAAAGACAGCAAACCCTCTTTAAAGATTAAATGCTTTTCGCATCCCAATGGCACTTCCTTTAACCACAGGAGCACTGGGGGAACACTGGAATAAAGTTAAATATTAACTCTTGTCATAAGTGTCCAAAAATGACTGCAGTCTGCCATTCTTGTTGCCGACCTCCTCCTCACACACAGGTGACTCCTCTTATTTCTCACATCATCCCTCCTTGAGCAAAAAACATCATCCTGGTTTGCAGGGAGATATTTCAAACATCCAATACACCATTCATGTATATTCCTTAAAATTACTGATAAGCATTCCCATTCCATTCTGTGTGACAGAAAGGGGGGGAAAAGTCACCCTCCCTGCCCCAAAATACAAGCTAATACTTCCAGAACCTCCTGTCTCCATTTCTGTTCTTGATGGCTATGTGAAATATTGGCAGAAACCCCTCCCACAATGGCAGGTGTTCAGAGACCTCATCATGATGACAGCATGTTAAAAATCTGGGTAGAACTCTGTATTAATACTATTTTGTCAGCAGAGCTGGCTTAAAATAATTCTGTGCTTTTTATGCCTGATCTATGATTTTTTTTTCCCCAAGTTTTTAAGTGTGAGGTCTGGCTGTGAGCTGAAATGCACAAATATGTGGGTACAGCTCAAAGAGTGTGAGAATTTAAAATGCAGTTGTTGTCCAGGTGATGTGAATCTGGAGCTATGCAAATAATGAACAAACCCAGTGGCTATCAGTTTTCCTGAAATGAAGTCTCACTGATAAGTAAGATTAAGTTGTTTTCCTGTAAAAAAGGATATATAAAGTAATTCACAGGTACAGGTAATTTGTGCATGTGGTATCAAACCTGAACTTTGATGTCTGGTACAGATGGCCTGGTGGCTAAAGGGAATTTGAGCATTTAAACTCACAATGTTACTGAAGTTTAGCAGCATTTTTACAATCTGCAGCTTACAAGAGAGCACAAAAGTAAAGATTAAATTATTTTCTTAAGTAACACAATGTTTGCCATATTTTTCTCTTATATCTTGTGTTACCAAAAGATAATTTCAGATTTCTAAAAATGTGTAACTAGAGCTGTGTAGGGAAGTATTTCTTTCATAAATAAGTGACTGCACATGAAAACATTTTGAAAGAAAAACAACTAGAAAAACAGTTCAGAATTCAGTACTCTAAGAGATGTCACATTAGCAAAACTTTTACCCAGATCTCAAATTAAGTCCACAAATAGGTGTAGTCTGAGAATCAAAGGGTGATGCAGTTTCCATAACCAAGATGTGTAACTTCACTGTAATTAACGTATATCACCTGAAAGCAGACATTTTTGAACAAACTATTTTAAACAGCTTCTGCCTGTCCCTCTCCACCAAGTCAACAGCAGCATTTCCACTAGCTTTGAGAGTGCACTGATTTCATTCAGTGCCATCATGATATTGAAGCAGTTACTGATTTCTTTATTCAGGACTGCATCTTCCTTAAATAAACAAGATTTGACCGAGTCATGACTCATGCTAGGTCTCAGCAAAGTCTTCATGCTATTAAAAAAATTAGTGGAATATAGGAAATAGTCTTCTATACAGATCTCCCTGTATAATAGCAGAAGAAGGGTATTTTTTGTCTAGTGTATGAAGAATTTACTGCTGTTATATCCAGGCATCCAATTGGATGACATGCCCAGTGTCTGTAGCCATTGTCTTATCTCATTTATAGCTTCTACTACTTTAGTTCTACTGAACCTGGCCCATAGTCCTGTCCTACTGTCAGCACTGCCACTTCATCCTCATGCCACCCTCTCCCCTTTTTGGGACCATCACTGCTGCTTCTGCCTCAAACTGGTGTGCCAAAAAGCTTAAGCTGAGAAGTTTAGATGTTCAAGAATGCTTCAGTAGCTCTTCTCTATCATTTGGACATTTAGGTCACATTTTGAGGGTGCACATAATCCAAGTGAGAGTTAGCAAAAGCTACTGTCTAGGACAGTTTATTAGGGACAACCATCAGAGCTGTAACAAGATGACTTCTTATAAGGGTGTGGCCATTTTCAGTTGTAAAATCCTGTGTTATAATAGATGACAAATACTGCGAATCTTCTAGCATTCAGAGTGGCTACCGGAGACCAGAAAGTTTTAATTTACGCAGTAATTAAAAAACAGAGGTTCTTTGCTTTCTGCTTTAAAATGTTCGGGTACTTAAAGGCAAAATCTACTGTGATAATAAACCTTTAAGGCATCAAAAATGCCAGTACAGATATTTTAGTAGCTCTTGAATACGAAGTCTGAAAAGCAAAGCATAAAAGCTTTCTAACATGAAGAAAGGTCCTTGCTCTCTTGGTCCCCATAGACTGTGACAAACAGAAAGAGCTATGGGTTTCTGGAATTAGACAGGCACAATGTGCCAATGTGCCTCAGAGGCTGCAGCAGGCTGAATGAAACAGCTGCCAACATTTGCCTCTGACTGGTGTCAGCAAGTGAGCTCTATTACAGAACTTGAGAACCCTGTTTTCATGCAGGTCTTGCTTTTTCTTAGGGCTCCCTCAACAAATGGAGGGAAATTTTCCTCTCAGACAAAAAGCACAATGCCTTTAGAGCACAGACAGTTATAATGGCCCTAAATCCTTTGCAGCCTCATGTTTACCTCCCAGGTGTATGTGCAAAGAGCAACAGAAGGGACCTTGGAGACTGACACCTGAGAAGTTAAAGAAAACAGTAACACCATATACAGGTAATCCTCAATAGCTCATTTCTTACTTTAGCCACTGCCAAAAGTCAAGGAAAGTGAAGGGAGAGGAACAGCTTGATCGTAGTTGAAAACCAGAGTTGAAATTGAAGACAGTTCTTCCATAAATTACTGTAGGGCTGTTTTGGCAGGGCAGGATTTTCTCAGACACTGCCCATTCTTCAGGGGTCTACAGCCTCATGAGTGATTGCTTCCTTCTTAAGAAGATAATTAATCTTTGCAAATGATTCAGCAAGGCTTGGTCAGGGAAGTGATTAAGTACTTCCATAGGAACTTACAAACTTATGAAGAAGTCTTATTAACTGCTCCACAGACTTTCAGAGGGACTGAGGTGCCGCTATTTGTTAGAGCCTTTTGAAATTCTCACTTTTAATTCAACAAGTGCTTATATTAGAAAACAATACATGTGTAGAAAGCCATTGTAAAAGGCATGAGCAATTTCTTTTTTTCTCGAAGTACATTCTGGGCAACTTTCTCCTGCCTCTAGAAGATTGACCAAAAGTTAGAAAAACCCCAAACATATTAAGATCTATTGGAACGTGAAACCAGATGAGCAAGCAGTGTTCAACATGACCAAAAATGTGCAGCTCAAACTTCAAAACAGTACTATTGAGTATGAGCATCAATGTGTCTCAAAGGGAGTATTGATGGCAGATTATACTGTTGAACATTTTCCAATGAGAAAAGCAAACAAAACAAGATTATGCAGTATGAGGAAACAGCATAAAATAAAATACTCTTAGAAATAATGACAGTACAAAAAACCCAAACAACAACAACAAAAAAATTCCACTTTGATCTCATCTGAAGCAAACATGTCCTACTCAGTAGGAAACAAGCAAATTTCCTTTTGCTTTTCAAATGTTATGTTTATAAAAATATTTAATGAATTATTGCTTCACATGCTCCAAATGCATTTCTAAGGTCACAGACTGGCTTTCCCATAGGAGGGACTTGCTCCACCCCCAGCACTCCATTCCCACCCCAAAGCAAATCACAGAGGATATTTGAGAGAAAAGCTACCGTAGCCCAAATCTAAGGAAGGTATTAAAAAGAGAAGTTAACAGCTTACCAGAGGGTAGGTGATATGCCTGCTTCCTTTAACAGAAAGGCTGCTAAATAGAATAGTGACTCTCAGGCTGCTGCTCTAAATAAACACATCTGTTTCACCAGGACAGGTAAGTTACCACTCACATGAATAGCCTCTTCTCTCACTCTCAATTTAGCCTTGCCTTACCTGCTATTTTTATTACAGTAGTATGAATACTAAATCAATGAGTGCTTTCAAGAAAGATCTCAGACTCTCCTGGAATGTGGTTTCTCCAAACAGCCTCAACTGAGGTCATTAGCAGGCATGAGCAGGCAACTGGTGCTCTCTATTCCTTAGAAAGTTATGAGAAGTAAAACAAAACGAAAGTTGGGGGAAAAAAATCCTTCATCCCTGTGTCACTGAAACCATGAATAATTAATGCAGTCTAATTCCTTCTTGCTGATTTAGCAAGCCAATGAAATTTTTACTCACAGTACACAAAGATGTTTATTCCGGTGGCAAAAATTACCAAATCAGAAAGATTTTCAGAGCAGTTAGACTAGCAAGGAGTGGTAGTCAACTCAAAATCATAGATATTATTTATTTTCAAACCAAATGTTTGACTGGTTTGTTTTTTTTAATGTATTTTCTTCAAAGTTTAATCTATGCATTGTTAAATATTTATCAACTCATTTATCTTTCTTAACTTCAGAATTATAGACCTGTGACTTTTGTAATAATTTATGACATGATGCATGAGACACAAAACAGGCTGATCTGGTGTTAAGATCTTATTTTAATTAAATAAGCTTAAAAAAAATCTAAGATAAAAATAAGCAAAGAAAGAAATTATTTACCGAGTATTCACTTAATCTTCTGAAATTATAGGTTGTCCTATGATGTCCTTTAGCAAAGCCAGTATGATATACAGCAGAATATCTACTGAAACAAGTAAACATCCAGAAAACAAGGTCTGGGCAGAGCAAAAAGTTAATGAATGCACCTTGGGAGCAAGTTAGTGAAGAACAGGGCCAGTAGTAACGCAAAAAATTTGAACTCACATGCCGAAGGTCATCTGGAAGGAGCTGATCCAGCAAGTCAGGAGTCACTGGAGCTGAAGCAACAGATAACAGGATTTCATCAGGCTTCAAGCACAGGTATCCCTCCAATAAACTTCAGTAGTCCAACTAGAAAACAAGCAGGCTCTTTGCATGATGTTGCACATTCCATTCTGTAACCCATGGTGACCCAAAGGAATAATAAAAACAAGACAAATCTTTCTTTTGTAAGCCAGTGCTCCTCCTATTTCTTCATTTTAAAGTAACATCTTGTATAAACATGCTTTGTGTGGCAGACTGAGACAGGTATACAGTTAATATTTACACAGAAAATGGCTGTGTTTTTTTTTAAACCCTATTGCAAGCAGGTATAGGAAAAATTCTTTGAATAAACAGCTTCCAAACTGCTTTATCTATGAAGGATGACAGCTAAGTCTGACTGAAAAGATTGCACAGTTCCAGCTGCCTGCAAGTTTGTGGTTATGGACATTATGACACGGCAAGAAACATTTTGGCAACAGGATTGTTTTGCAGGGATGTTGTTCCTTGCTGGACAGAGAGGCTGAGCAGGTTAATCGGAGCCTCTGTCATCTTAAATCTTTTTCTTCTGCCAGGGCAATGTTAACAAACTATAGCCTAAACACCAGAATGCATATTTTCAAGAACGCATAATAACTTTCACTGTAAAATGTGAATTTGAGTTTGTCCTGTTTCTGATTTAAGGCACCAAACTGGTTTTCTGTGTTAGACTGAGGTACTCTGCTATCAGACCACCTTTATATTGTCCATATATCCTGCTCCTGAGCCAGTCTCCGCCCTTTGTTTTCAGTCTGTAGAAGCTGCATGTTGGAACATGAAACAGTCTATTTTCTTCATTAATGCAGCCCATATTTCTGTTGGTCTAACCCTCTTGATTACATACTACTGGACATTTGCAACAGATTTACAGAACAGCACATAAATCAGCATTGAGCAATCATAAAGCATGCACTGTGCATGAAAAGGATTTTTCTTGAACATTTACTCTGTAAACACAAAATCTAGTACTTCTGCCAAGGAAGATTACACTTAATCTTGTATTCTAAGCAAGCAGGATGGATAATGTAAAGAAGGGAATGTGACTGCCTTTGTAAGAAGTTTTTCTTATTCATTTTTACAGTTTTGCAGGACTTGACAAGAATGTCTGCAGTGAGACTTCTCCTGTACCAAGTTACTGTTCACAGGAATTATAGTTATAGTTACATACACACATGCATTTGCTTACGGAACAGCAAAGTGAAGCATGCTTGCCTGACTAAACTTGTGACATTTTCTGGTTTCTTGCCCACACTTCCATTACTGCTCAGGAAGGCTTTTCATACTCTGCAGTGGAAACAAGACTACTTCAATTATTTCCAGAGCCCTCTTCATTCATACCATTGCTCAGCTGCAGCAACGAGTTCAGCGGTACCCCTGCCAAGTCCTCTGCTTCATCCCATTCCTCAACTCTGCCCTCCGTGCCTTAGTGCTCAGCCAGCACAGGTCCCCACAGTCCTCATCTATAACAGATGGATGTACACTTCACCCTGACTGAAAAGACACTGCCAAACACCCTCTACCATTAGCTGCAAGACTCTGAACGACAAACAAAGGCCATCATTTGTGTCATCCTGGTAAAATCAGATCTTTACTTACTTTGCCATGAAGTCAATGCAGGACAGAACATAGCTCACAGACCAACAAACTTCTACCAACCATGTTAAATCCAGGTATGGGAGCAGAACACGAGAAGTAGCCACTAGTAAATGCCTAGTTGCTAAAACACCATACAAAATCTAATGCCAACAAACACAAAATAACCTCTGTAGTCCTATGGTTCAATTTTCTCCTGTTTACAAGTTAAAAGACTTTCCTACATGCACATTTTGAAAGGCTTTCAAAGAGCTGTTACAAGTCAGAGAAAAGCTTTTATTGTCATTCTGAAACAGCAGCACATCCCCTTGGAGTGAAAAAGCCGAAAACCTGTTAGGAACTGCTTTGAAGAAGTGAGGAATGTACAAAATACGGTTAAAACAAAATACTGTGCAAAACAACAGAAGTGTCAGACTTTGGCTCATATTGACTCTCAGTCTGTCACGTCCACACACCCTTCACTCAGTGTGTGAGGTCAGGCACACAACCTCCATCTCCCTTTCCCTATGCCTGCCCCAAATCATTCTCCTCACGCTGTTTTCTGTATCCCTCAAGTCCTAACTGTGGCTGCCCCCTCCCCCCTTTCACTCAAGGAAATCTGTCTGTGCCTAACATGTTGGAGAGGGCAGGTTGATGTTGCCCAGAGTGGTGGTGTCTGATGCCCTGGAAACATTCAAGGTCAGATTGGACAGGGCTCTGAGCAATCTGATCTAGTTGAAGATGTCCGTGACCATGGCAGAAGGGTTGGACTTGCTGACCTTCAGAGGTCCCTTCTAACCTGAACCTATCATTGTACTTTGTCATGGAGAGAGACTCAGGGTCCAAGGAAAGAATAGGGAGATAGGCTGGAGTTTTTCTACTGAGTGGCCTCAGGGTTTCCTTGGAGGGCTGAGCTTTGGCTAGAATGCTCATGGCCTTACAGATCTGGGCCTATTCAGGACTGGGGGTAGAAAACTACTTTTTCTGCAGCTGTGCCACCTCTGGGTGATGGCATATGAAGTATGCCAGCCCACAGTAATTGCAGCAGTGTGACAGCACCATTCCTGAATGTGACACCATAGGTCATGTTTATCACGGCAATTATTAAGGGACTCCAAACTAGTTCTGTACTGACAGGCAAGAGTCAGCAGGGAGACTTTGAAAGCAGCAGGATCATCTTTTTGCTCATGCATGTGTCTTACAGTGAGTCCTCAGGAAAGTTCTTAATACATGATGAATTCTGGACACACGATGAAGAAATGCTACTTTGCTACCATGCATGACACAATTTTTTTTTTAAGCACCACCAATAATGAACAAACGTGGCTTAAAATGTGACATGCAGTGAAACACACAGATCTGGCACCAAACTCCCATTGGCACGGCTGGCAGCTTTCTTCAGACCTCTCCCTGACAGACATCATTAGGTTTGATCTAGAAAAAGCTCAGCCATTCATTGCACCATGGGCTGGGTTTCAGCTACCTAACTTGAATTTCACAGCCTCCAGGGAGAAGCAGAATAAAAGGCAAATACCCAGTTTATGTCAAACACTTACTTATTAAAAAGAATTTTAAACCCCTCCTATCCAATAAACTATGTATTGTATTCTTGTGATTCAGTTCACAAAATCATAAAGATACTGACAAAAGTAAGCTGTTGAATCATTGAAATGCAGCAGCTCTCACACCTTCACAGGTTTTGAAACAGCCATCACTTAGGATTTTTCATTTATCTGCTCCTTTTTATATGGTAATTTAGGTAGATTCCAGCATTCACCTATGTGGAGTTTGGATTTTTCCAAATTTTAGATAGCATTAGCAGAAATTGTAATTATTGATTAATGCTTGCAAAAATAATCTGCCTGTGCTGTCTTCTGACAAACTAAAACCAGTAATTTTTTTACTAGTTTTGAAGTCACCTAGATAAAATTACTAAGGCTTTCTGAAATGAGCTGAAAAAATACCATATACCTTTTCCTTTCAGGTGGCCCCATTTGTGCTTCAACGTGTTAGCACCATCCTTCAGACAAAAAAAGGAGGGCAGAGATGTTATCAGGAGAAGGTTAAGGCAGATCATGGCAGGAGAGACCCCCACACATTACCTCCAGCATGGCAGGGTAACGCTGCTGGAAGCTGGAGGCACAGAAAAGAAGAGCCAGAGACAGCTGTGTTCAAGTTCAGAGGAAAGGAAGGAAGGGGAGCAAGACCCACCTTCTTTATTCTTAAATAGCCTTTTAGAAATTACTAGTCATTGGAGGAAATCAGTTCTTCCTCTTTCAACTACAGTGGTCAAAGAAAATGTCCATCAAAGATCTGTGTCCATGGGAAAGGAATGCAATTGATAAGATACAGTTCTTACAATAACATGGCTATGTTTACAGAACAATAACCTTGAGAACTAGCTACTATGAAACTAGTTATTTTTAACAGCAAACGAGTAAAGCAACAGCAGGGCAGGGCAGTGCATGACGGATCTTTGTACAGACCCAACTGCTGTTCATTACGTAAATACCAAAAATGAAATTGAGTTAGAAGTTTGATCCAGCAACATTACATGAGAAGTATTTATGGCAGATGACAAAGGTAAGGGATGGTAAGACAGCAGATGACAAAGGCAAGGAAGATGACCAAGGAAATGTAAAAGACGTATTAACTGAGGATGCCCTTATATAAGCTCTATCTTGATCTCATCCTACTATAATTTCAAGAATAGCTGAAGTGGTTATAACCAAATAATGTAAAAGGCTATAGCTTTCTACTATATCAGTTCTGAGCAGAACAAAGATGGCAAGCACAATGTACTCCTTGTCCTTGGGCTCACTCCTCTTTGGACTAACACTCCTCTTATGCAGTGGTCTGAGGCACGTGTTTTGGCAACAAAATGGGGAAAACAAAACAAAAAAATAAAACTGTAAAAATGCAATGTAAACTTCCTCCCATCTCCCACTCCCCTCTGGATGTACACCAGTATGGCTTAAGGAAAGACGTTTACTACACACAGAGTAGAATAGCCTGGAATAGAGCACCTAGATTTTTTCCCCTCCTCTGTGGGAAAGAGCAGATGGAGGGAGAAAAACAAACACACCATGTTAGGGTGAGTTGTCTCAGTCCTTTGAGGTAAAAGGAAAATATTTGTATAAACAGCAAATACATAAAACAGTGAACATTTAATGTTTTTCTTTGTCATATATAAACAGAATACTTGTACAAACTGAGTCAACAAGTGTCAAGAGTTTGGTTTTATGATTGCACTCCAACTTATTAATTGGTCATTCATCAGATGCAGGCTAGATGAATTTCTGGGTCATTTCTGAGACTCTACAAAGGCACAGTAAAGACAAAGCTGCACATATATAAAACTACTATATAGAAACAAGAATCATGTAAGAAATATTCCCATAGTTTCATAAAGACAGAATAAATTTAAAGATGCAGTCTTTGAGAATTAGATACAATGTCTGGATAAGGTTGAAGTCCTAGTTGTTTGTTATCTTTCAACTTTTGTACTATAATTCTGGCAAATTCCTCTCCTTGGCTGTCTGAAGTATCAAGAAGTTGTCGTACTTTTGATGTCCTTGTAGGTTTCGTGCTTATAAGTTCATAATCTTCTTTCATGAGCAAAAATCTTGATAGAAGAGCATCCAGTGATTGATTCAAACATGCTTCAGTCATCTGATCAATTATTTCTTCTCTTTTACTTTGGATCCACTGATGAGCTACAGTCTGTTGTATGGTTTCCAATACAAAATCTGAGATTGGAAAGGATTAAAAAAAAGGGATTGTAACTGTCTGTCAATAAATACTGTTACAGAACAAAGAACAAGCTGAGAAAAAGCTGTTAAAATGTTCCAATTTGACTAATTTAGTGGTTAGAGTATTTATTCTATCTGAATCACAGAATAATTTAGGGTGGAAGGGACCCTCAAATAGGTCATCTGTGTAATGGCCTGCTCAAAGCTGGGCCAGCTTCAAGGATAACTCAGGTTGCTCAGGGCCTTGTCCAGCTGAATTTTGAGCATCTCCAAGTGATGGTACTTCTGCAGCCTCCATGGGCAACCTGTTCCAGTGTTCAACCCGACCTGGTACTAAAAAGAGACAGCTGGTAAATTCACTTTCCAGGGGGATTTTTATTGAAGTTTACTGAAAACATCCCTGTAGTTTCCTGGTATTTTCCTCAAGATGAGGATTCACAGTGAAAAGGTGTTGATTCTCGTATTTCCAGAAGAGGGATGACAGTAGATCCTTATAAAGTTGCATGTTATTGTGTGGTCCCTCAAAAAATATATGTTTCTGAATAATGCACCATGCATAAAAGTTTATCTTTGTGAACTTTTTTGTTAACTTTTAACAGTTCTTTGAAGCGTAAGAATGTAATGTAGTGGGATCTCAACTAACAGAGAGGATCATTAAAGGTGAGATGCTGACACAGCTGCTGCTTCTCCCTGCCCCACCATTACTAAATGGAAGACTGAAAAGCCTAAAAAGTGAGAAGTGACAGGCAACAAGGTAAGTCTGAGCTAAGCTTTTTTTCCTGTTCTTCTGGACTGTAGCACTAGTACAGAACTAGGAGATAGGAAAAATAGTATGATCAAAGGGAATGGGATAAGGAAGACCCATGGCAGCAGGAATTTGATTAAAAGGAGAGAAAAAAAAGCTAGAAGCTACAGGTACCTGTACTTGGTTACATTTACACTGGTTTTGCTTACTTTGTACTGTGAGTCTACAAGGACAGAATGACTTGCATTCTTAATTTGCAGATGCTCTGTTTTCATTTTGCAGATGAATAACAGTTCCAGTTTCCATTTCATGCACACATATATTTGATGTTGGAACACTTACTGTGGATCTTAGAATTAAATAGTGTTTCCTGTACCTGAAGGAATCGGTGATGATCGTAGCATACATGATGCAGAACTTGAGGCATCTGAAATACTCTTGTCAGATGAGAGAACATTACTGTATGGATGTGCAAGAAGTTTGGCACTCTGAGTTACAGAGAGATTTCCATCCGTGCTCTGGCTGCTGAGAGAGTGCAGACCCACAGAATTTCCATCTTAGGGAAAAAGAAGTATAAAAAAGAAAAAGAACAAGCTGTATTACTTCTGCATTCAAATAAAATACAGCCATTAGACACTATTTAGAGCAATTCCATAAAAGAAATCATAAACCAACTACTTTCACATGATATACAACACATTAGTCATTATACTCAAATTCTGAGTACATTTATGCCCCTTTTATTTTACCAGGGCCTGTCCATGGGTTTGGGGGACCTGTTTTATTTTAAAGAAATATTTGGAGTATATATCTGGTAGATGTGAACTTTAACGAAAAAACTCTATTTGACAGAAATAGGGAGTAGAAAAACAAAATAAATCCTTTGAGCATTTGGAGAGATAATTAGAAGTCAGCATGAAAGCAGACTGATTTATTTTGATGAAGTTTGGCAGCATAACAAAGGTGAAAATATTAAGAGAGAGATGCAGGTGGGGGAAAAGATCATGAAGAGCAAGGTCAACATTCAGTGGGAGGCCAATGGAAGCTTTTTGTAGTCCAGCAAAACACGATATGACTTCAAGAAAGCTTCCTGTAAACGTTTGCAAAGAAAAATAAAAGGGATTTCTATCTGATGGGAAGTTTAACAGTTTTTATTTTTAGGAATTTTTATAGGAGAGAAGGATGACAGGTATGAAAGCAGCAGCAGGAAGGACTCAAGGAAGAGATGACAAACAGCTGATGAGAAATGAACTAGTCATGTGCCTAACTATGTAAACAGCTTTGATTACAGACTTTCACAGTGTCACTTGACAAAGACATGTTAACTAAAATGTTAACTAAGAACCAGAGATGCAGATGTAAGAACTCAGATGAGCATCTAAAGACACAATGAGGCAGCCCCATGGACAACTCGGAATTACCTGTCCAATGGGGAAATCTGAAGGTGTATTCCCAGCTCACTGTTGACCTGTAGAAGAATATGTCTGTAAGTACATGGAGCAGGAATAGAAAAATGTGGAAGAATTTGCATTCTCAGTATTTTAAAAATGGTGGACTAGAACTCGTGGTAAGTAGTATTTTATTTCATGAACTAGAGAGGAAGTTGGGCAGAGCTATGCAGTGTGAAGCAGAGGTCTTATCTATTGAATGAATGACAAAGGATTAGGAGACAACCACTGTGAGTGAAAGATCATTTCAGAAAAATATTTCAAGCAGCTCTGCTAGGATAGATTCTTATAGCTCTTTAGGCATACACATTTAATTTAATTACACAAAGACAAAACTACTGGGACTGCACTGGTATGAGGGAATGACCTTGACCAGTGACCACAGCATAAAAAATACAATCATAAAATCACAGAATCATTTAGGCTGGAAAGACCCTTAAGATCACTGAGTTCAGCCCTGCCAAATCCACCACTACACCATGTCCTGAAGTGTCATGTGTACATATATTTTAAATATCCCCAGGGCTGGTGACTCAACCACTTCCCTGGGCAGCCTGTTCTAATGCTTGACAACCCCTTCCATGAAGAAATTTTTCCTAATATCCAATCTAAACCTCCCCTGGCACAACTCAAGACCATTTCCTCTCATCCTATTGCTTGCTACTACTGCTTGCCAGTTAAGAGGCCCTCACCTGGCTGCAACCTCCTCTCAGGTAAAGAGCAAGAAGGTCTCCTCTGAACCTCCTTTTCTCCAGGCTAAACAATTCTAGTTCTCTCAAAGAAAAAATGCTAATGATACTTATTCAGATGTTACTCAGAAAAAAAACAGGTTGACTCAAGCTACTCAAAAAGAACGTAGGTGACCTAGAAGACTGGAGTAACAGAAGAAGAAAAAATATGAGATCTAGACTTTCTGTTTCAAGCTTGGTCTAATGACTGGAAGTGAGATGAGGAAAAAAAAAAAACCCTAGGTAGATTATTCTGTAATGATGGGCCGTGTGAGAAAGAAAAAAAAAATTCTAAGGTATACTAAGTAAAGGGGATTTTTTTAGATAAATAAAACATTTGTCATGTCTTTCATAACACTAAGTAGCCTTAGTTTAATGACTTAAGTTAGAATATGCACCAGGAGGAGTAGTTAGGAAACTAGGATAATAACAAAGTTTATTTTACAACAGAATTTCAAAAGAGTGCATCCTGTTCATCTAGCAAAATAAAGTCTATGAAAGGATTACTGTCTGTATCAGAGAAGTAAGGGGGAGAGGGAAAAGAGCTGTTTAAAGAAATGCCAAAGAAAAGCCCACTAGGGAAGGGGAAAAAAAAAGAAAAGATGAAAAATAGGCTAAAGGCTACAAAACTACTCTTAACTCTGAAGAAGCAATTTTCTGAAAAAATATTCTAATTGTACTGGTGGAAAAAGCAACTCAGCTAAAATCTGTAATCATTGACTTCTGCCTTGGTGCCATACCAAACTCCTCTCTCGCTAACAGCTACCTGGGAACAGATTTTTCACCTGAAACAAGAATCTGAATTTGGAAAGCAAGAGGAATGTCAGTCTTGCTTTTCACTACAACACTACCTGATGCAGCTATGGGCAAAGTAATAACAAACACGTCTGCAGTCGTAAGGTTTGGTAGGCACTATTTTCAAAAGCTTTACAGTATCTGCACATAAACACAATAAAGTCTAAGCAATGACTCTATAAAATGACCACCAGCTGATCAATCAGATTAATTGTACCAACAAATTTTCCTTGATGACCTCCACAGGCAGACACAACAGTTTTTAACAGGAACCAGCAGCAAGAAAGGCTGACATTTATTATTATCTTATGCAATTACACTTATAGTCCATGCTCATGTTCAGATTAATATTCCATGTTCTAAAATTCATCACAACACACTTAATAAGTGAGGTAAATACAAGTTGTTCTTCCTCTCTGAGATTTTTATGCTATGTGTATGGATAAATGCTTCAGCTGAGGTACAGCTGCAGTAGCTTGCACTTGCTTCCTGCCATTTTCTCCAGTAACTGAAAGACCTTAAGCATCCCAGAATTTATTTTCCTGAATTCCTCCTGTATTTATATCTTTCTAGTACACCGAGTAAAATTTCAAAATTGTGTATGGGTTCAAAGAGGAGCTGAAAAAGAAACTGCCTGTGCCCTCCTGTCTCTACCAGAGTATCTTTGGTTTTGCAGCACCTCCAAATAAGTTTTGATGTCCTTATTTTTACAGAAGTGAAGTCAATTGTCTTGTCTGCTTTCATGCTCCTGGTCCCTTCAATGCCAGAGGCCATTCCATTCTTTTGAAATACATTTGCATTCCGTCAAAGGAAGAAACTTAAAGGCAGTTTCAGTTTCACAATGTATTGCTATTCCACCCGGGTCCCATTGCATTTTTCTGGCTTCTGATGTCAGCAGAACCTCAAAATTGAGTTTTCTTGGGGAATTTTGCCAAATTTTATTCAAAAAAGGGGATAGCTAAAAAAGGTCTGTGCTGATATGTTTGCAAGGCAATCTATTAAAGCAATTTCTATTTATTGAATTAAACATGATCTGGAGTTTGGGCTGTACTGGAAACTTTTGAGTTTACTCAGCTTCTAGAATGCCTTAAAATGTGTAGCCTTTTTATATTCAGAAGTAGTTCACAAATTAACAAAAAAAAGCAGTTAACCAAACTGCCAAGAGTCTGAAGGGACAAGTACATGTTACCTCTGCACTCACAACCCTGAGCAGGCAAACTGAACCTATAAGCTGTATGGATTTCTCAAGTGACAGCAAGAGAAAATCAGAGCTCAAAAGCTGTAGTGTTTGACCCAGAGTACTAAGTTTACAAAAAACATTGTTTTCTGACACTGAGACTCTCAACTTTCTACTAGGCAACGTCATAGAAAGAATGTAAAGCTGTAATGGCAACTTAAATTTACACAAAGTCAGGAGTATCTCACCTGATGAGAGGATATTACACTGAGGAACAGACTTGAGTTTTGATGTGTCTGGAGAGATGCTCCGAAGGGGAAGTGCATCACATTGTATGGAGCTAGAATATGTTTGCTGAAAAAAATC
The DNA here is from genome assembly GCA_013398175.1 of Climacteris rufus. Classification (NCBI taxonomy): domain Eukaryota; kingdom Metazoa; phylum Chordata; class Aves; order Passeriformes; family Climacteridae; genus Climacteris; species Climacteris rufus. The sequence goes on from VZRZ01003103.1 coordinate 115,336, forward strand.
CAGGTGTATATTGAACAGTCACATTAAACAAGTTGCATTTTTTTACAGAGAACCTTTCCATCACTGTGTTTTCCATGCTACCTAAATGCTCAATAGGCAGCACAATTAAAAGAAGGTAAATCAGAAGAAATTATATAATCCCAATACTTGTATTTTTCCAAAACTGACAGCAATTTTGCATACAAATTTAACTACTAGTAAGAACCAAAAGCAGCAGCATTAAGAATCAAAATATAAATGCAAATCTGTATGACCCTATATAAGCAAGCTCTGTAGAGGTGTAAGGAAGCCATAGACAGTCTCTTACTAGTGGTAAACCTTTTGTGCTGCATTCCTCCTGGAGGGGACCACAGACTCACAGAACTAGCTGAGTGGGAAGGGACCCACGAGGATCATCAAGTCCAACTGGTGCTCCTGCACAGCACCATCCCCAAGAGTCATACAGTGTGTCTGAGAGCATTGTCCAAACACTTCTTGAACTCTTGTCAGGCTTGGTGCTGTGATGACTTCCCTCAGCAGCCTGTTCCAGTGCCCAACCACTCTCTGGGTGAAGATCCTTTTCCCGATATCTAATCTAAACCTCCACTGACTCAACTTCAGGCCATATTTAGAGCTTTCTGATATTCAGATGCCCTTCTAAGTTCTGCATACCCACCTTCTACTATCATCACATATATGGCTATGCAGTTGTTACACCCTGGCTCAAATGCATTTTAGGCGTTTCCTGACTGCACAGGAAAGTAAAGTGCAGAACAATTCCTCCTTACTAAGTTAACTTTCCTTTAAGCTCTCAGGATGCTGACATAGCAAATGAAACATGTAAAGTATTTACCTTTTGGGGATTCAGAGGTATATTTAGAGGTATCTGCTCCACATTTGTTTTCTTTCCACTCTTGTAAATACATCGTGATTCATATAGTGACTGGAAGAGAAATATTTACCTGTGTAAAATTTCTGCTGTAAGACAACGTGACAGCTCTGTACAAACACGTTTCAACCAGATACAAGTTTAGATAAACAACAAAGGAGATTATACTTCTCTTACCAAGAGAAAGTTACCAACTTATTTGACCAACTCATGACTGTAACAAAAGCCACCTACCTTTGATCTCTTTAAGAGAATTACTGCTTCCAGCATAGCTATTTCATCAAATGTTCGCAGAACTGGCTCCAGGTCTATTAAACACTCTAAACAAGGGAAGAGTACTTTGTGAATGGTTTGAAGTGGAAATCAAGTTGTTATTTTACTAAAGTATCGGTCTTACATTTACAAAAATAATTTGTCTATTGACACCTATCAAACCACTTATGCTGCCAAAAACCAGAAGTTTCTTGCTTCCACCTGTTAGAACAGCTCACACCACCAAAAGAAACCCTGTCCTGATCTGGGCACCTTGTCACTGTGTATCAAAAGAGATCCAGGACTGTGCTGGATTGCAAACCTCATATGTGGGGAATGGACAGACGGATGAGTTTTCTGTGATTTAAGGCAGACCCATCAAGCCTGATTAGCTGAATGGCACCAAACAACATAAGACCTCAGAGTGGGTTGCTGTCTTCCCACTTCAGAAGGGATGATAAAGATTTATACCAGAAAAATAAACAAACCCAACCCCCAACCCAGCAATATCCAGAATACATGCTTAAGGCATGAGGCAGGGCCAGAGAAGATGGGACAGTCAAGGCACTGACCTATCACTTCCAGTGAAACCAAATGACACTGGCCGCAGTCTCACCAAACGCAGGTCAGAGAAGTTAAAACCACTGCTCACACAGGGAGGCACACGACAGTCCAACAAGCCAACGACCACCTGCACTATGTTTCCTTGTTTTCCAGGTCTTGAAAGTTTATAATGCTAAATATTTCACATTTTGAGATTACTATATTATAAAAATATGTCTTTGAAACTGTGCTCAAATACAATGAAACCTCAGGAAGGGATGACAGCATATCACAATTCTACTGCTTTTCTATCAATTGCACTGATTCAGCAAAACTTATTTACCATACTAGCAACTCACGACATGGCACCATTGTTAATATATTTTTACTTCGACTACGATTTTACTACTGTTCTTCCATATTAACTTTTTTTTTACACTACCATCTTCAAGACATACACAAACTGCGAGTTTTACAAGTTTGGCATGCCATTGTCCACACTTAAATACTAGTATTGTTAACTTTTGTTGCCTATAATTAAATTCTAGGTACACAAATCCAAGTACATGCAGAAAGATGGTGATAGGCAGTCTTTATCCTTTCTTTGTAAGAGGAACAGACAGGTTAGCTGACCTTTTCTACTTAAAGCTTATTTAACAAAAAGGAGGTTTGGGTGTTTTTGCATCTGTCTGTCTGTGTCCCCATGCCATGGTAATTGCTTAATTTCCCCATCAGTGGGCTTTACTTCCCTTCATTTTGCAACAGTTTTGCAACTTCTTCTTTCTTTTTATGAGAGTAAAGTCGAGGCAAAAATAATATATGTTTTATTTCAAAGATCATCTTAGTACAGACATGGCACTAATATGAGAATCCAAATTAGCTCACACTGTAGTACATATCCCAGGTCATTTTCTCTTCAGTGTGACCACAGACTTTTATTGCTATTTAAATTTTTTTTTTTGTTAATTGGCATAGGAAAACAAGAATGCTTACAGAAATATGATGTGTCTATTCTTTTTGATTTTAAAAAGTACTGTAAATAGACAAATTTCTTTGCTCGGAAAAAAAATATCCACAATTTAAAATCACACAAATCAGGCTCACTCCAGCATAACCTAACATTTCAAAATGTTCTAACGGCAAAAATAAAAATGTTTCAAAAAATAATGTAATTTATTCTGGTCTGGAAACTCAACATGAAGATGCTGTATGTGTTTGAATGTGTTGCCATTTTGTCCTCTGCCATACTGATGAAAAAAAAAAAGTTATGAACATTTCTTTCTAAGCTATCTCAACAGCAACTTTCCTACGCTCTCCAATACAAAGGAAGTATGCCTATAAGGGCTTGCAAACCAATAAATAAATTTCTGTTCAGCAAACCTACAAATGAAACAATATTGTGGACCTCTCTATTCATAACACTAAAAAAACCCAAATCAACCAACCAACCAACCCCACTCCCCTCTCCCGAAATCAAACCAAACCCTAAAACCGAAAAGGACCATAAACAACTAAAAAACTCTGGTATTTGAGGTTTGAATCATGGCATGTTCAACCTAACCAGTGGGAAAGTAAAAAGGCAGAATTGTTTGAGCCAGAGCTTTCTGTACTGTTCTATATTTGAACAGTTTCAGTAACTTTCTCCTTCTACATTTTAGACTCTCCAAGATGACTCAGCTTTCCCTACAGAATTGGGATCGTATTTTCTGAAAGGGCAGAGTGGAATTTTTTAAAGCACATGCAAATAAACCCAGCACAGCAAGGCAGCTGCAGAAACCCCTGTTTGCTTCGCCGTATGTGACCAGAGCAACACCCACAAGAGCAAATTTCACAGCTGGAAACAAGTAATCACCTTCTGCCGATTTTGATGGAATTACCCCTACACAAGTAAAACACGTTGGTTAAGTCCAACAAACACAGGCTTGCAGAAATGAAACCAAGACCTTTCCAGTTCACACTATGCTACAATCTAACCTCTACAAGCTCACACTTCAGTTGTATTCTCTAAATTCTGCAACCCACTGTAAAAAGGTTGTAAGCATCTGTATTTGGTTTCATAGGCAAAAAGCTAAACAAGAAAAGATGGAAAGTTAAATGTGTGTGTTCAAAGAGTTCTTCCTTGATAAAGGAGATGGAACAATGAGAAATGAAGTCTCAGGGAAAGATTTATACTGAGATTCAAACACAAGATGAAGTCACTACAACTTACCTGATGTGCAGTGGTTTGTTGCTGTTGGTTGCTTGCTCATAAAACCCACAGTACTCATTCTGCACCTCACTTCTCCCACCACCCCTAAGACCCCAGAATTATCTTCAACAATAAACAAAAAAAACCCAAACACAAGTAGTTAAACAATACATGGTGCTTTTTTACAGGTAAATGAAGAGATGTTAAATGCAAAAGACTCCAGCAAACAACCTCGTTTTATGGCATACAGGTAATTCGACTCATAAAAGTTTGTTTACAGACATGGAGGAAGCAGCCAAGCACTTTATCATAAGAAACAAGACTGAGCACATATATCTCTTGACATCTTTAACTTCCCTTTCATGACTATAACCTTGTTCAGTAAGTACCACGTTCAATAGAAATCTGGCAGTTTAAAAAATCTCATTATGCAAAGTAAACTCACTTAAGAATGATGGTCTTTCATCTGGGTTTTGTGCCCATCCACTTTCCATCAATCTCACAATAAGCATTCGATGAGGAATGTCCATTGATAAACTTTCTTCACTTAAGTCAAGTCGCTGTCCTTGTGACACACTATACATTATCTGCAAGGGGTTTGTAACTTCTGTCAACAGACATTTGTTTTTCATTAGAAATATAGGCAATATAAAGAGTTTACTACACAAGAGGAGTAATTCAGTTTGCAGACATAGAATTTATAGTTCCACAAAGTAAGCTTATGTTTCTTTGTTAATTAATTTCTAATTTATGAATAATACTGTAATTAAAAAAAAAAAAAGATACTAAAAAAAGAGCCTAATTTGAAAATATCACAAAGTGTTCTTCAACAAGCTTACAAATTGAATTATTAGAAAATAACCCCAAAAAGGAAGTCCCCAGGTCTCAGGATTAACCTCCGCACAAGGCAGGACAAATAAATTAAAAGAAGTCATGGCCTTACCTTCAAATGGCTGTTTCCTTGACATCACTTCCCACATGATAACTGCATAACTGTTTAAAGTATAGAAAGTATAGATGATGTTATTTTAGACTACCAGCACTTAATAAAACAATGTGCCGAGCTTTACATTTTATTTCAAACATTTTGGTAAAACGGTCCTGCAAGCACACATGGGACTGACTACAGCTAACTAAAATGATGACCTGAATATATGAAAACTAGCAGGAAACTTAACTGGTGACTTCAACTAGAACTAGTGAATAATATTAAGTAGAGAAAAGATTCATGGCATATAAACTATTCCAAATCTGTATTAACTTGGCACTACTAACACATTTTGAATTATGTACACGCAGTTTAAATTTCAGCACACAAATTAAAGTCAGCCACAGAGAGCCAACTGCTCTGTCCTAACTGTAATACTCTGGCACCTTCCCAGTCCAGACTGACACTCTCTGACATTCCCAAGGGAAGCTGGGTATTAGCAGGCTTTGACCCACACCTCCACCCCAGCACAGTGTCAAAGGGACAGGTAAGACACGAACTTGCACTTGGGATGCACACTCCAGCCTCCCCTCTGCCATGTACTTGCTTTCAACATATGCAATCTTCTCCACAGGGAGAGATGTGACTTACACACAGCATTCACTTTCCAAAAGAGACTCTCAGGAAGATTACTCTGAGCTAATGCCAGGAGATTGAACACACATCTGCTTACTCAAACCAGACCTTCTTTTCCATTCACACCAACATGAATGGCAAGCGGTTCAGCGAGTACAAACTTGCCCTCTCTGCAATAAACTAGACACACTCTTCACCCATCAGGATATATTACAAAGAGGTAACTTAATACAACTTTTTAATTTAAAGTTTAGATTATTTCATTTAGAAGAAGCATTGAATTCTCAGTCCTTCTCTCCCATTTTAACATGGCATATTCTACCACATCTGAATGAAGCTCTATTCCATTATTTATCCCAAAAGGTCCTAATATTAATCCCACCGCTGTACTCAAGTACCTGGTTCCACTACTCAGATTTAGACAAGACAATCCAGGCTAAAGCTTCAGACTAAATGCAAGGTGCTGACAAGTGTATATTTCTATGCTTCCAGTCAAACTCTTTATAAGCATTGTGACAGTGTCATTCCAGAAAATAATCACCAGGATCAGTTGCTCTTAAGGCTTGCTCCACACTCTTGGTGTGAATGTACTGAGCTGCCTTCTCGCATCACTGAGAAGTGCCAAATTTTGCATACAGGTTACATTTAACTGACTGAGAGCACTGTATCATCCAACAGCTTCCAGTTAAGTAGAATTCAAAATTAAAGTAAGAAACAACTGTTACTTAAAATCAATCATATAAATTGAGTTTTCCTAACTATTCTGTTTACATTTTAACATTCATCAATGATAAAATTTATTCATGCAACTTTTTAATAAAAGCAGTCTTTCCTGTTAGAAAGTCTGCTTTTGATGCATTCCTGACAAATCCATGCAGGCGGATATTTTTGGTAAAGCAAATGATCTCTTTTGTAGAAATTAATGCTCTTGATTTTTGTTTAAACCATTTGTTTCTTTAAGAAAGATCCTTCCTCACAAATTAGCTTCCATAGCTCAACAACACTGAGCTGTGTCAATTAATTGTGTCAACTGACACTGGTCAATTAATTAGACATCCAAAAAAAAATTAAATATGACATATTTCATCCAGTTTGGACTCTCTCTACAGTTAAAGATTCTACAGTTCTACACCACTACAGCATTCCCCTTTACTCTGTTCCTGTTTTCCTTTCTTATTTCTATTTTGTAGCATCTCCTTGTAATTGTGAGCATGGATCCTCCTGTGTGGCCTTTCTGGTGGTCTGTCACTGTCTCTGCACCTTCAAGTCTTCCTGCCTTGAACACCCCTCTTTCCAACATTATCTCAGTTTCGCTTCTTTCTTCTCACATAATCTCTTTCCTTCCTAATTTATCCGTTTTTTACACCCTACTACTGATGTGTTCTCTTATTTTCTCCCACGTGGTTGTTATTCCTCTGAAAGTATTTTTTTTCTTTCTAACAAACATTTATCTTGTTCATCTCCACCCACTCAGTCAACTGCCAGTCACCCTTTTTTTCCACATAATACACCATATTCTCTTTTCAATGTTTTCCTAATCCATATTTTCTCATCAAAGGGTAAAGAAAGCAGGTATGTTGTCATCTGTATTCTTTGGACAGGAATGTCAAGGAACTTCATGTACCCCTGAAGGGTAAGGGATAATTAACAGAAACAATGGTCTCCCTGGAAGTCAGGAGGACCCTCTGAGACTGAGCCATCTCTCACCAAGATACAACTGTCAGAGATCAATGAAGGTAAAGGTGGTAGACTGCACCAAAAAGATGGACTTCATCACAGTAATGACAATTCCTTCCAAAATCCTTCAAGTAATCTCTGAGCTCTCCAAACTATTTCAGACCAGCCAATTCTAACTCCAATATCTGCAGAGTGACTGCCTTTTGTTATATGGGCCACCACCACTCTACTTACTGTTCTATCACTTGTACTCAGAACTGCCCAACACAAATTTACCACAACTTTCATAAAGTAAATGATTCCTTAAGGAGATCCCTATAATTACTTTCTCCAACCCCACTATCCTGTTTTTTCCTACCTTCTTTCCAAAAATATGTTTTCTTCTTTCTCCCAAGTATATTCTGCAAATTATATTAATTGATCTGCACAAATTGCAAGAGTATGTGCATTAAGTTAATGGTGTGAACGGCTTTTTCTTTTCTCTACATTGTATATGTACACTTATTTATAGAAACTAGTCTGGTCTACCTGTTTCTGTAGTCTCAGCTTAATTTTTGGAGCATTACACTTGTCACAGGGTAAAATAAATGAGTCATTAAATCCAGCTATCACTCCATTCTTTACTTCCCAATTCATTTTGCCTATACACCTATGATAGCACCAGTGAAAATAATAAAATTGCTGAGGATACGTTAAAATCTAAGTTCAGTAAATCAAATTTGAGTTCAAATTTCACAGCCCCCTTGGAGAACAACACGAGTTACCTGTAGATATCATGTTTCACACTTGCCCGGGTTTTCTGACTGGGGTTGTAATCCTCAGGTGGCATGTAGATAATTGTCCCTCCCTCCGGCAAGGAGGATTCACTCCGCGACTTCGACATGGATATCACACGCCATTTGGACATGCCAAAATCTGCAATCTGGAAAGGTCAAATCAGTTGTTCCGAGAAGAAAAACTGGATTTATCTGCTGACAGTCATTAGAAATTCCTGAAATATGCCCAGAAGAAGGGGTCACCCAAAGCTCTTAACCTGGCACAAAAAGACCGTGTTTCTCCTAGCAACAGGAAACATCAACTCCAGTCCATAAAGCATTCCCAGGTCATGACTCATGCTACCTTGATAGCACAGCCCTATCCTGTTCTTTTAAGGAAGGACTCAAGTACTCTATGGCTGAGGAATCTGCTGTAGATAGCTATCTTGTATGAAGAAAATCACTCTCCTGTGTTAAGAAAAGCAAATAAAAAGACATTGATTACTTGTAGCTTCCTGGTTGTGAAGAAAGCACACATTTAGTATAAATCATAATAGCTGTACATAACTCAGCTTGCCAATATTCCAGAGCAGTTCCTCTCACAGAAAAATTTTAGGGCACTTCACCTCACACCCAAAACTACAATGTATTAATCTTGAATTAATAATTTTGATATTCTGAAATTCTGTGCTGCAAAAATATTTTCTTTACTTTACTATTTGCTTTACTGTGCTGCTGAATATTTTCTTTACTGTGCACTCTGGGGCCTTGCCCCTTTCTACAGGCTACAGTGCATCTACATGAAGAAGTAACTGACTTCAGTTTACATCCTCAGACATCCACGAGCCAAGGTGAAAGATGTCAGAGTAGGTTATGGGCAGGGAGACAGTCAGCAGAATGCTGGCTGAGCTGCAGCGTCTGGCACAGAAGGGAGAGAGATAAGCAGCCAGCTACCAGCTCTGCACTTGTCCTGCATTTGCATAAGAGCAAAAACATTTTCAACAAAGATGCCTGTGCAAGCACTGTGGCAACTAAGATAACAGAAACGAGCTTTCTGAAGAGCATGCATCAAAATCCACAACGAAAAGCGACCTTTTTCCTCTACAACTCACTCTCATCAAGCCCTCTGCATTGTTACTGGTCTTAACTCTCGCTCATTCAGCGATCAGGGACAGTCAGAAGCACTCTATGAATGGTGTTACTTTTATATATATGCAATACTACTTCTATTTGGCATGCTCAATAACCTTCCTTGCATTTTCTGTCAGCTGTCCTAATTTAGAGAATCTTTCTTCACTTAAAACCCTGAGGACACTCCTTACAGAAGGCAGGGCAGGTGTGCAAGAGTTAACCTCTTCCCTTCAACTGCTCCAGCAAAGAAACTGTTCAGATGTGATCAGGCAGATCACCAGGCCACACCAAAGCTCTCAGGGATTAAAAAAAGTGGATAAAAAAATCACTTGGACTGGTTTCCTGATCAGGTTTATCAGGAAGCTCAAGAGATGGCAAAACCAGCACAACTGAGTGGGAGGAGGTACGACTTGCTGAGGGTGTGAGTGGAGACAAAGCCACGTGAGGTACTTTGTGCCAAGAAAAATTTCTGTGCAACGGAGAAAGAAGAAATCAGCAGCAGATCTTTGCTCAAAGGACTTACAAAGAGATTCCTCTCACAGTAACAACTGAAATATTCACTGTTCAAGTATAAATTCAGTGCAAAATATCTCTTATTTCCATTTACCTGAATAAAACATTCTATCAATTATGAAAACAGAGAATCTTTAAAAAAAACAAACAAACAAACAAAAAAGATACAACAAACCCAAATCTTGCAATTACGGAAACACCTAAACATTTTGTCAGAAATACTTTTAGTGTCTTTTTCACATCATGGCAGTGATATTTTAAAAAGCAGAATTAAAGTTTAAACTACTGATACTTCTCCATGTATGTTTGCTTGTTCTAAGGAGCTTCACAAAAGCCATCTTCCAATATGTTCAGATTCTGCATTCATGTTTTACACGTTCTTATACTACACCAAGAGAATATATTGCACGATAAGTATCAAATGGGGCATTAACATTTGAACTTGTCCTACTGCCTTCCAGAAGTAACTTGTCTGAGCATCTCGGGCAGGAACACTTTCTATTTTCTTCTCAGAAAGGGCCAGACGTACCTACCCTTGGAAGGCTGACAAACAAGAGTGTCACTACTATCGAGTAGTATTCTGTAGCAGAAACAGCCCAAATTCTGTCTTTCTGATCTTTTCAGACAGATAAAATCCACACTTCAGCAATGCAGAAATTCCAAAAGAAAAACGGCAAAGTTCTGACTGCAAGGATAGAAGAAAAAGTCTGGCATACAATTAAAACCTCTCTGTATGGCCACAACTTCACCCTTCCTTCTCCGCAACAATTAAAACATTTTCACTCATTGTGGATGCTGAAGAACATAAGAATTAAATAATCCTACCTTGACATGAAACTCATCATCCAGCAAAATGTTCTGGGTTTTTAAGTCATGGTGCAGCAATGGAGGATTCATGTTGTGCAAATAGTTTACTCCCAAAGCAATTTCATAAAGAATGCGGAATCTCAGGCACCAGGGAATGTCAGGATATACATCTTTCTGCCACGAGAAAGCCACAAAAACAGAATATAATCCTCTGTTCTGATCTAACAGCACACACAAAGACTTCGTTTATAAGAAGAAGAAAGTGACTTGGTCAAGCAGTAATCTTTTAAAACATACACTACATAAACTGCTTAAAAATTGTAACAGAGCATTAAGATTAATTAGCTGTTAAAACAAACATATAAATAATAATCATGCAGTGCTGTGTTTCCATCCCCTAGCATTCACATAACAGTTAATGACTGCTATACATGATGTAGAACATTTACTACATTACTCATTCATAAGGAAATACGAATTACAGATGAACTTCTGCATGAAACTTGTAACCCACAATTTATGAGTCCTACACAAAGAAAGGCAAAAACCATCTCTTCAACTGACACCGGGGAACAAAAAAACCTGTATTGAAACTATTCATAAAATACTACCTTTATAAATATTAATACACCAAGAAAAATGCACTAAAACTGAAATCTTAAAAGTTATATTGACACTAATGCCTTTATGAAAAACACACAGGCAAGCTCTCTAAGGCACAAGATATGTATTGATTAAAGGTGGACAAGAGACTTCAGTGCTGTTGAGACACAACTGCAGTAGCTTTACAGTAGCAACACTGTATGTTCAGGCAGAGCTAATGGGAGCAACTGAGAACTCATTCAGCACAGGAGAACTTACTCAGATAATAAGTCTTGGTAGAAATATTCATACCTGTTTATACTAGCAATATTTGGCTTCTATAAACTACAGTCAAAATCTTCAGATTTTTTTTTAATATTCAAATTAATGAAAAAAACTCAGTATTTGTATTGACAGTAATTCAGAAACCCAAATGAAGTAAGCGTAAGTATCTCTGCATCAAATTAGAGAACAACTGAGATTTTTAAAGTGATTGTATGTAATAATTCAATGTAAAGCTAGTCATAGGTCATAACATTAAAGGAAAAGGTTTCATAAAACTTAAGTTGGCTGAGTTTGGTTGTCTTTTTGAGATATAGAAAGTCTATCTGAGCACCAAAAACTGCTACTGATAATGACTGTCTTTTAATGTGAACTACTATAAATAAAACACTTTACTAATTAAGTATGGAAATAGTCATCTACTTGAAGCAGTCAGGTAGAGTATTTAAATACTGTAAGTACACTTACCCCATGCAATAGCTGGTTTAATGATCCATTTGTCATGTATTCTGTTACTATCCCCAGAAATTCAGGCTCGTTGCAAATTCCCAAAATTGGCAGAATGTAACGAAACCTGGCTTTGTGCAGTATCTCTGCTTCTTTTAGAAGGTGGTTTCTATCACTTAAAGAAAACAAGCAAACAGATAAAAGACATTACCACACCAGCACCAGGAAACTCTGAGCAAATGCTGTGTTCACAATATTCTCTGTCAATTATTTCCCCGTATGCAGTACCACCACCTTTTCACCACTTGATTTCTACCATGCTGTTTTGATAACAAAGTGTAAGACAAATTAGAATCTGCAAATGCAAAGACAAGACAGCTTCCCTGGTTTTGTTGTACCACACAAATCTCTCTACTTCCATCACGCATTTCATCCATGTTTCCAGGAAATAAGGACACAGTCAGAAGTTCCAGTTTCCACCATTCTTTGTAACCATAACAGTAACAACCAGCTGCGTTTGTCCCACTTTCCTGAACATCTTCAAACCCCGAGTTTTCACTCAGGACTCTTTGGCTTCTTCCAGAGATTGGAAATTTTAATACTCATGATTCCCTAACCATTTAAATTTAGCGGACTCTGATGTACACTTAACTAACAGGGGCTAAAGGAACACACTTTCGACTTCTGAAGAAAAAGGAACAATTAACTATGTTTTGTTTTCACATAAATCATTCCTTCAAACTGAGCCCCTGCTTCGAATCACTCTCCGGAAGAAACATTTCCTAGTTGCACAGGAAGCAGGAATAGACCAGCCTCATCATGTTTGGATGACTGAATTTGACTGTGCAGATCAAAACTCCTGATAAGTGTGGGTTTGATGCATCTTTACAAATTCAGACCTTGCAGAATGTGGATTTGAGAAGGTCAAGTTTTATTTGAGTATGCTTCTATCCCTAAAACAGAAACTTTTTGGTATGCCTTATATCTCAGATAGTTTTAAAAACATGGGTTTGTTGTTAATGAGGATAGTTGGGCCATGAAGGATAATTCTAACAAAAAAAGATCTGAATTTTATAGCAGTGGGGACTGGTGCAGGTACAAGTACATAACTGGGATATCCAAATACAAGACACACCACATTTAAGACTGATCCTGTGGACGTGAGCCAGTCTGACTCAGAAGCAATAGGGCTGTGCTGGGGCCAGGGCAGTGCCTATCACGATTTGGCCAGCACAGCACCGTGTTTTGTGCACAGCACAGCTCCTGGGTGAGAGTAGGCTTGTGCCCATTGAGCTCAGGACACGCCCTGAAGTGTGCATGGCAGCCTGGATCCATCAATGTGGATTTAGCCCTGCCAAAGAAAAGGCCATCAGGGTATATGGGGAAAAGAGGAAGCCTTGTGAACTAAAGCCTGTGGCTTTTAACAGCAGGAAACTTTGAATTTAGATGGATATGAAATTAAGGTCCTCTTATCTATGTGGTGGAAAATAACTTAAAGGAAAATCTAGGAAATTATAAAAGTAAAAAGGCAGCCTTTGAGAAAAACACAACTCTATCCCTTCCTCCCTCTCTCCAGAAAAGACTAGGATTCAGGAAGATAGGGGTTTTCCCAGACGGTAAGGCACATTTGCATGGGATTCAGCAGTAGCTGGGAAACAAATTGCGACATACTAAAATCTATTCCTGTGTCTGTAAGTCACTTCACCTTTGTCTGCTCCACACCAGAAAGGCACTGAGTAATGCCTAAATGAGTACATTCCCACAACAGCTTCCCAGCTGGCTTTGCTCTTTGGCTGGTCCCATACGCAGGTCTGGGACGCACAGCACAGACTTCCCACTTGGGGAATTAACGGCACCACGAACTCAGCCCTTTTCTTGACAACACTGACAGCAGGCTGTCATTTTATATTGCCTACTATACAACCAACAAAGCACTTCCTGGAGAGACCCGGGTATAATAGATTTTTTACAGCTTTCACTCTTCTGACAGCAATTCTGGGCTTTGCACGATATATGGTAGGTGACTGAATTATTTTGATTACCTCACTTGTCCTTTTAATCATTTCACAGGTTAGATGTTCCACTAATCCAAATTCCTGCATGGTTAAAAATAGTATTTAGTGTTTTCTCCTACATGAGTTCTGAGGATAAATGCTGTATTTCCAATAAGCAGGGATTTTAGCAGACATTTCAATCTAAAAAAAAAATCTGAAACAAAAAACACCCAAAACACAAAACTGCCCAAACTTATCAGAGACCACAATGTAACTGAGATTCCATTTCTGGCAAGATTTCAGAGATAAAGTCTGTGTATACACACCCGGGTAATAAGAGGTGAAAAAGGTTAAAACAACTTGGCTTATATTCTAGTACATTGGGTCACAAGACTAGAAGCCTTTTTGAGTGAAGCTATCCTGCCTAAAGGCCTAATACTAGATTCAAGAAATCTGATGCAATAAAGCTTGAAGACACTAAGATAAGACTCCAGAGGCAGGTTTACAGTCAAGCAGTCTTCAGACAGCCTAAGAAGAGTCAAATTTGCCTTGATATGTTAAAAAATTGGAACCATAGGGATTGAACGAGACAGAGGTGAATGTAAAAGTACAACCTGCTGCCCCCTTACATGGAGTGACAGCTCCTGTAATAAACATGCTGCCACTTGGGTCCCTGGAAAATAGAGAAAACGATTGTTACACAGAAAATACCAGTTGTACATGGTGGCCTACAAGCCTGTTATTTTAAATCAGCTTCTCTCAGTACTGTGAGATTTGGGGGGAAAATAGTAATTGTGTGTCGTCTGGAGAAGCTTCTTCTAGAAACTAGAAGCAATCTCTAGTGGATACAAGACTGTACTCCCTATGTTCTTTCTCTCTATAGATTAATATCAAATCTTTAGTAATCACTATACTTCATTATCCTGCTGATACCTCAGCAAAATGGTTAGCAACCAGCAGACCATGCAAAAAAGACAAACTCTGACAATCCCACCTTGAGGAGGGCTCAAGGTGCACAGCGCATAAGAAAACTTCCAAAAGAAACAGCCTGCTGAGTATCCCACAGACCGAGACCGAAACCACCCACTTACAATAGCTAAAAGAGAGGAAGCTCCGCGGCTGCTTTCGCTTGGCTCAAGCCGAATCATTCCCCGTGGGATTAAAGTAAGGCTGCCTACCGAAACACCAGGACCCGATCCGCCGACCTCAGAAACCCACGCCGGCACCCCGACCCGTTTCCGGGGGCTGGCTTAGGGAAAGGTGGGCTCGGCCCGGCCCTTTCCCCGCGATGCCCCATCCCCGCGGCCCCCTCCCCGCCGCGTTACCTGTCCAGCAGCGGCCCCTGCAGGCACTTGAGGGCCACCGGGACCCTCCAGTCGGCGTGGCGGGCGGCGGACACGGTCCCGTAAGCGCCCCGGCTGATAAAACGCAAGTCCGGGAGCTTGTTGGAGGGGATGGAGGGCAGGGCGTAGCTGAGGGCGCCCGGCCGGCCCCCGCCGCCATCCCCGCCGCTCATCCTCGCACTCCGCCGGGCGCAGCGAGGCCCTGAGCGCCGCTACTCTCGTCCCCTCACCTCCCCGCTCCGCCTCCTCTCCAGTCAGCCAGCACTTCCCTCCTCTTTCTACCGCTCGGACGACCCACTTCCTCACAAACAAAAGCCTCCCACGTTTCCCGGGTCGGGGAAGGCGGAGCGGCCACGATGGGAGGAGCGAGCCGGGGGAGCACAGAGCAGCGCCTGTCGCCTCCTGGAGAGCTGTGCCGGGGCAGCAGCCTCATCCTTCGGGAGCGTGGGGAGCGCCTGGCGGAGGCATCCCTCGGGCCACGGATGGACCCCACACCCCGTCCGGAGGGCGTCCTGCCGAGTAGCATCCCCTGGAGAGGGAGGAGGCATGCCCCTTCGGCGGGGGTGTGCCCGTTCTGTTCTCGAAAGACGATGCGGGATGCCAGAGCTGAGCGCAGATCGCGTCAGTGAATTGTCCACTGCACAGAGTCATGAAATGGTGTGGGTTGTAAGGGACCTTAATTATGTAGGTTTGGGATCACGTAGTCAGTTGGGATCATGTAGTCCCAACTCCTCTGCCATGGGCAGGGACACACCTTCCACTAGACCAGGTTACTCAGGTTACACTGCTCAGGCGAAGTGGGAAGAGCATTGTCTCATGCACTCACTTATCTCCTCCATGTTTGTCCTAGGGAGATTTTTCAGGATAGCGGCGTTTCAAAAGGGTAATTTCGAAATTTCCAGTAAGTGCAAGTTCACCCTTGCCCGTGCTCATAGCGAGCTGCCTGATATGCAGATATGTTTATTAGAGCTTTATGTGAGGGTTGCACAGGAAAGTTTTGTAAGGCCTGTTCACCAGGTCAAGTTTTCACAGGCTAATAAAATAATTTTATTTAAAAGTAGAGGTTTGTAGCTTTCCACAAAAAGTGACAGTTCCACAGGATGAAATAAAGGTAAATAGAGCAAATCACTTGCCTTTCCGTGTGTGTATAGATCAGGGGCTAAGTGCATGTGGCTTTCCACCACTCCTCATTTCTCCCGGTAATGCATATGGACCACTGAGAGAATGAGGGAAAAGAGCTAAGTTTTCAAACTACAATATGTTCAGTATTTCACAGCATTCATTTTAAGGCATGGCAACAACTTTTCAGTTCTGGCTAGGTCCTAGCACTTTAATAGCTTTGTGGTTTTCCCAATTTTCTTGTATCTTGAATGATTTATATCCAACAAATGTTGCAGCATTATGAACATACTGAGCAGCTATGAAAAGCCAATGGTGACTTGCTCTGCTTTCAATTTTCAGTTAGTCCTTGTCCTTTAGACTCACTAGATGGCTTCCCAAAAGTGTAATTTTGAGGCAGTGTTTGCAATATGCAAGTTCTGGGTATCTGTTTACGCATATCCCTCTACCATGTTGTAGAGTAAGTACCATTAGTCATGCAATTTTAAACTTGATATATAAGGAAGATTTTGTTTCCTAAAGGAGCTAATATGCAATGGACAATTACCATGAGCATGCATTACAAGACCACTGTGCAAATACATACTTACAGGTTTTCCTAGTAAGATGTTACACAGCATCATGTTGCTGTGTGCTGTATTGATTTAATGTATATTTATAGTGTTGATTGTAGTGACTTAAACCCCAGGATAATTACTGTGTTTCTAAAATGTGGATGTGAAGGCAACACTGTTGTTGTAGTGCCATGCATCCCTTGTCATGCCTATTCCAGGTACAGCATTCCTGGAGCTGTAGTCTTCGTGACACCCTAACCCTCACCCTGATAGCAGCTTGGGGGTGAGGCTGAGGTCCTAAGGTAGACTAAATTTTTGATAAAAATAAAGTTTTTGTTAAATACTGTTTCTAAAGGATGGAAACAGTATTTAGATCATGTAGAGATAAATAGCTGCCTGTTGTTTTCTTCTTTGAAATTTTAACTTGTGAGATTTCCCGCATAGTCCTTTTCATTCTTAAGTCTTTGGTCTGACTCTTTCTTTCACATGGAAATTTTCTGAAGTTTGCCACTGATAATGAGGTAAGCAAAGTCCACAGCAAAGAGGATACTTTTTGTGTGTGTAATATTCCTAGTGGTTTGATAAGTGTTGTAATGATTGTAATTTTCTTGAATATAAAATGGAAAAAGTGGTTCTGAAAGTGTGAAAGCTATGGCAATGGGCTTAGTCTTCAGTTTGTGAAGTCTAGGTCATCAGTAATCATGATACAGACTTGTGAAATGCTTTTCATTCCTTGCATTTCTGTAAAAGATAACGTAAAATAACAACTAAAATTAAACACATTTTCCAGACTGAGGTGGTGTTTGCTTTCTGATGTTCTTCCCTTGGGCAGCATAGGCTGGAAAGAGTTTTTAGATTTCTACTGTAAACAGGTGTTCACATTGATGTTGAGAAGAGGGTACAAAATACAGAAAGGCAGTGGTTGTTTTTCCTTTTTTTTTCCTTTGCATTTCCTCCTGAAAACCAGCCCTCTGATACATAGATGTACATGCATCCTTTATATTCATGTATATGTTTTAAAATATTCACACTACCTGCATGTCTTTACTAATATAAAGACTTCTTTCTTTTTTCCTGGAATAATTTGTTTCAGTCTTGTCTCTCCACCAAAGAATTTTAGTGCATTCATTTGTCGCAGTAACGACACGAAAGAAAGAGACAAACATCTGTTAGGAGAGTAAGAAGCAACTGCCGGGCGAGACCCACCCAGTTTATTTTATATGCCTTTTAGAAATCACTGTCCATTGGAGGAAAGAGCTTGTAGTCCCTCAATCACAGTGGTCAAAGGAAATGTCCATCAAACTTCGGTTCCCAGGAGAAAGAAATGTAAACAATGAGATACCGTTACAATAACATGGCTATGTTTCCAGAGAAGTGTGAGAAACTAGCTACAAAAGAATGATAACATCCAGAACTGCAAAAGTCAGGGCAACATTCATTTCCTTCATTTTTATGGATCCTAAGCACCAAATACAGTTGTGTTTTTTTTGCAATTCACCAGACTGTGTTTCCACAATGGCAGAGAATCTGTTGTCAAGACAAGATGTTCAGATTGAAAGAAGCCATGGTTTTATGGTGATGATTTTATATCTCAAACAACTTTACTATATTTTCGCTGTTGGATTTCAATATGGCAGACCCTGTTACTTATCAAATATTCTGAAAAATTTTGGGAAAAGGCTTTTTTTTCTGCCTAACACTTGGTAGTCTCTGAATTTTAGTTGTATCTTTGGAGTTGTATAAAAGACTCTGTTTTAGAAAATGAATTTTCATTCAGTAATCACAATACCTTTGTCCCTGCTTTTTATTTTGTGGGGGTTTCAAGCTTTTAAATAAAAAGATAATAGGTAGTAATTTTAAAATAGCCTTTTTAAAAGGAATATTTTGTCTGAATATTTTGTACTATCTACATTGCAGGAATGAAGGAGTTTGGTAGTAACCTCTTCAATTGTTTGTTCTTACTGAAACAAATATTTTTCTGAAATAATACATCAGATGTTTAGATTCTGGCTAGGATCCTGTTTTGCCTGCTGTTACGCTGGCAATGTAATGATACATTTGCTCAGATATTTTAGTAATAGGTGCTACAACCATGGAAATCAACACCCTTTGCAATCTTCTTTGTTTCTCCTACCAGCCTCAACCAGCCCCTCTTTGTTAGCATGTGCTACACTCTAGGTGGGCCATTCCTGAACTTCTGAATTCTTTGGGAAGTTGTTAGCTATGGTTTTAGATGACTGTTGACACAATTTTATATTAAGAGATCTGTGTGAAAATACTTGTATCCAGCTATTACAATATGTTGACAATACCCAGCTAACAAGCAAGGGGCAGAGCTGCTGGGAGCTTTTCTAGCAGTTTGAAGGGAGGGAGAGAGGGAATGCTTGGGATAGGGTGCTTCTGAGTCACCTGGGTATTTATTTGCATGTTGTGCTACTGCTGGTGCTCTTGTGGTGACGACACGTCATGAGCGTAATGTCAGGATAACCTCTGGTACTCCTTTGAAGATAAATGACATTTACTTCCAGCAGTTTAACAAAACCACACATTCAAATAGTTTCAGTGTATATTTGCTATTTTCACTGAGCTTCCTCTTTTCTGCTCTTCCTTGTGGGATGAGCAACTTTATGAAACTAGTCCTCCTTCTAGCCTTTGGCTTTGCAGGAACCCAGAGAAGCTTTCTTTGTGGAAGTAATGCAGAGGCAAAAGCTTGGCAGAGGAGGAAAGAAAAGGGGATGATTTTGAAGGATTCTTGTTAGACACAGTAACACCGTAGTGTCCTTTTGTACCTTTCTTAACATGTGTTGACTTGCATTCTCTGGGGCCAGAAGCCCAGGGCCATCCTAGGTGCTGAATCCAGTAAACATGTGTTGGACCATTTCTTAGCAACAAGGACAATTCGCACTGGATTACTGTCATTCATCTGATACAGAATCTGCATCAGAAATGCCTGTTAAGAATAGTTCCTAGCTCTAATTCCCGAACCATGGAGATTATTTTGGAGAGTGGTATTTCTCATGAGCCAAAAGGGATTATTCTAATCGAATTCTAACAGAACTGTCTTTTGTTGGAAGATGATTGCTAGGCTTAGGAGCATTCCCTGACACCTCTGACTTTGCAAGCACAGGTAGTATAAGGTCTGCTATGTTCAGGATTAGACTGTGTTTGTTTTTTAGGTCAGGTATTTCCTCAAATGCTTCAGCTTCCCCCTTCCCCCTTATTAAAGAATTTAACCTTTATTTTGGTTTTCACTCTAAAATGCTGATGCTCTTGGTGTATCCCATAAAATTATTTCAGCTGAGAGAAAGCTGAAAAATTTTATTTCAGCAGTGCATTAGAGCAAATTTTTTTTTCCATTTTTTTTTCTCTTTTAGAATTTAAACTGTTATAGGAGCACAGAAGATTTGATGCAAAGCCAGCCCATTGAGGGAGGTGAGTCTGCCCCTCTACTCCACTCTGGTGAGACCCCACGTGGAGTGCTGCATCCAGCTCTGGGGTCCCCAGCACAGAAAGGACATCCACCTGTGGAGTGAGTCCAGAGGAAGCCACCAAGATGATCAGAGGCATTGAGCACCTCTCCCGCAACTGAGCCTTCCTCGAAGAAACAAACCCAAAGGAATTGCATTTGTTCAGCCTGGAAAAGAGAAGGCTTTGGGGTGACCTGTTTGCAGCCTTCCAGTACCCGAAAGGAACCTACAAGAAAGAAGAAGAGGGACTTTTTACAAGGGCATGTAGTGACTGGACAAGGGGAAATGGAATCAAACAGAAAGACAGTAGGTTTAGATTATTAGGAAGAAATTCTTTACTGTGAGGGTGGTGAGGCACTGGAACAGGTTGCCCAGAGAAGCTGTGGATGTCCCATCCCTGTAAGTGTTCAGGTTGGATGGGGCTTTGAGCAATGTGATTTAGTGGAAGGTGTCCCTGCCCATGGCAGGGTGGTTGAAACAAAATGATCTTTAAAGTCCCTTCCAACCCAAACTATTCTATAATTCGATGATTCAAGGCACCTCCTAGAGCGTCACAAATCTCCTAGATCTGTGATTTCAGTTCCCAGAAGTACATAATCTGCTGAGGCTCTGTTCTATAGCTTGAATGGCTACAATTCTTTCCAAATAGCTGTCAAGCTGTCAGTTATGACAGTCATAAAGGATAACAACATTCATTTCTTAACAAGACTGCGAGGCAAGGTCTAGGTAATTAAGTGGATGCAGAGAACCAGGTGGGAAAGAAGGAGCTGGAAATGTTATATATTTGCGTTTACTTTTTTTGTGGTTTGTGTTGGCACTTCAATAAGGGAAAAATTGGCATATTTATTTGACAACACCTACGTGCTTTGAAATCAAATTAAGATGCAGCCTATCTGTAAGTGAAATGAGGAGCTAAGAACTTAGCATACTTAGTACAGTACAGGACTGAATTCACAATAGGAGCAATAGCCCCAGTTTCCAGCTCCAGGTTGGAAAACCTTCCAGCTTGAACAAGGTAAAATCTTGCCTAGATTATGTGATTCTGTTAGTCCAAGCCTTAGTAATTTTGTTGCTAGATGCAATTACTTCTGGTGCATTTTGGAGCAAGTAATTCCTGATAAGTATTCTGTTGAAAGTCTTGAGTATTCTGTTGAAAGTCTATGACTTTCAGCAACAGTGCTTACGTTTCAAGGAATTTATAGTAAGCCAAAATGAATCAACCTGTTAATCATTTTTTTCAGGCATGAACACATGGCCCTCTCTTCTTGTTTGTATAAGCAATTAGCATGTGTCATCTGGGAATAACGTAAGGCATATTTTCATCACAAATGTATCAGCTTGCGAGAGGGTAAATTCCAGAAAATGTCTTAAAAAGAAAACAAACCAGAAATGAAGCTGGAATATTTTCATGAACAATATATATGCAAAACCTGTATTAAGTGAGAATTCCATATACCAACCCACATACACATGGTACAACACTCCTACAGGACCTAAAGGTTTGATTTGTCTGAATGCACATAGGAATTAGCAGGTCATTAACATGACCCTTTCCCAAGTGTCTAGCCTGGAGCAGATGGACCTTTTCTGTTGGTATCTTCCATGAACTCATTGACACTTGGTCAATATATGAAATGCCTGTCAAGGTTAAGCATCCTGGAGTTACCACAGCTCACCATCATACAGGGTAAAACAGCCCAGGCTGGGGTGGTAGTTGGGATGGGGCAGAAGATGGGTTTTGGAATGCATTTAAAGTGATCTGATAAATGAAGGTGTTTCTCTGGAGTGCAATTCAGAACACTGAGTTGAGATGCAGCATCTTAAGATGCAGCATCATAAGATGATGTGTCAACATGATTCAGTATTTGTTGGCAATGGTAAAAATGTAATATTATCATATTGGATGAAGCACATGAAAAGAAGATACCCTCACAACCACTCCTAACAGTTAACACCTTTAGAACTTTAGCGTCCTTTAGGTATCCCAGCTGAATCTGCTGAATTCAGAAGTGTGTGAGATAATTGAAAAACTTTTCATTGTACTCACATGTCAGTGTGAACAGGCTCAGACCTTCCAAGGTATAGCAAAACAGTACCAGATTCCATATTTTTTTTCATTTTAAAATACAGTTTACTATTTAATAAAAAACTCCTAATTAATTTGTCATTAAAATGAAAATTTAGCCTACCACAGCCGCATGCTTGGTGGTCATCTGATTCTTATGGCTGTTAAATGGAAATTCTGGAATAAATTTTCTAAAGTTTACGTTGATCACTGTGGGTAACAAGGCCCAGTGTTTGTGTTAGAATGCCATAATATACTTTATAGTAGAAAGAATACTCTCTCCTTGTTAATAAAAGGCTTGCACACCTTACTCCCTTTCCAATGCAAGGAGTGTGGACTGAAAAAGACAAACCCCCACCAAGAATGTAGACTGCTTCTTAAAAATGTTTGAGTATTCAGGTAATGGTCATCTGGTAGAACTGAGCACTACTTTTCTACTGTGTTCTTTCAAGTGTGTTTATTTTATGTTTCACATGCCACCTTGTGGTCTTCAAGGATAAAGAGAACTCTTGTCTGATTTGGTAGACTGGAAATATATTTCTGTGTAAATATTTTCAATAAGTGATAATCTCTAGTATAGATACATATCTCAGCATATTTATCAAACCCAAATTTTCAAAGTTTCATAAAGAGTAACTTTTAAGACCATCAAATACAAATTGTTTTAGAACATGACCTTCAAGCTGAAGGTATTTGTATTGTAGTAGATGTACATATAGGCAAAATAAAGATAAAAGAGGAAATACGCAGGATGTGAATCCTTTTCATCTCTAGCATAGAAACATGGTCAAGGAAACTGTAATTTAGTCAGGGGTACTGACTTTCCGGGAACTGTCTTCATGAGAAATTGATTCTGGAAAATCTATCAAGTTGTTATGATTGTAGAAGATTTTCACTAGCCAGAAAAGAATTATCTTTTCAAAACAGAAAATATTGCAGTTTTAAAACTGTTTACCTGTTTCACCTTTCCTAAATGATAAAATGGGAAGTTAATCCTCTCTGTTTTCCTTAAGTGAGAATCTCTGAGTCAAATTGAGACGGAAAATTTGACTCTAACCTGTTTCTGTAAGTCTAGAAGTGTTTAAAGTTCTTGTAGGAAAATACTCAATAAATTTGATTATTTATTATTTCGTTAGGACTCAAAGGCTTAAACTTGGGTTAGAAATATTTGTACTTAAAAATAACACAAACAAAACAAAAGAGATTCTGTTTTCTTAAAGAGTGTCTAGATTGATCGAAGGCAATCGAAGAGAACAAGGAATAGATGAGAAAGAGACAGAGAATAACAAGGACAAGAACAGGGAAGATGGATTTTATGCATCTGATATTTAAAAATTATCTTTCAGAGTTCTGATTATTCATTTATTATGGATTAGTTTGCTGCCTAATTTTTTTTTTTAATAAGACATCAACTTGGACTTACAGGAAGGAAATAATAGCTTTAGGTTGGTGTACATAAGGTGTTAAACTCACTGAAAGGTTCTGTGCTTATGAATGCATGTCATCATATGTTGCTCTTCTAAAAGTGTCTGCTTTTTATGTGCAGTGTCTGCCTGACAGTTAAAAAAGAATTATCAGCCTCTTCTGGTATCCAAGTGTCCCATCCTTGTTCGATAAACCTTGTCATAGTACATTTTGGAGTACAAATTGAGATTTTCTTTTTGTCCTGTTAGTGAGTAGATGCTTGCTTCTAAGCTTTTGGATGCTTTTGCAGCAGTCTCATTTTGGTGTCAGGCAAAGCACAAATAATACAGGTGATTAAGTGCTTTATTGATGGTAATGACCAGGACACCTAGAAAGGCACATATAAAAAAAAAAAAAAGGGGCTGTAATTGGTCTGCAACCTTTCAGAAGTACTTTGCTGTAATGTTCTCACAGGGAAGAGCTGACATGCTGCTTTTGCTCTATATAAAGGTGTGGTGGGTTGACCTCCACTGTCTCCAGGTGCCCACCCAGCTGCTTTATCACTTCTCTCCTCAGCAGGACCCAGGGGAACAATATAAGATGAAAAATAACTCATCGGTTGAGATGAAGGCAGTTTAATAAAGAAAAAGCAAAGTCTGCACACAGAAGCAAAGGAAAACAAAAAGATCTATTCTCTACTTCCCATCAGCAGGTGATATCCAGACAATGCCTGGGACACAGGACCTTGGTATGCATAGTGGATGCTCCAGAAGACCAACGTCTTAATGACAAATGCCCCTCTTCCTTCTCCGTTCACTTAGTTTTATTGCTGAGTACAATGTTTGGTATGGAATATCTCCTTGGTGTCTTAGTTTTGTCCCCTCCCAACCTCTTGCCCACCACCAGTTTACTGGCCTTTCGGGATGGGGGGGATTTTGGGGACACAGCATTGATGCTGTGGGAACAATGCTCAGCAGTAGTCAAAACACTTGTGTGTGATTTTGTCACCTTTCTAGCACAGATAAAAAGCACAGCACTTTGAGATCTGTTGGGGGAAAGTTGACTCCATTTCAGCCACACCCAATACAATCTCCATGCTTTATTCTACACCATTTGCATCATGCTTATGTCCCACGTAATTCAATACAATTACACACCTTCTAATCATCCTTTTATGTTTAAATCTCATTATTGAAATATCTTCTTAGCAAAACAGCTTATGCTATGTATTTAAGCCATCTTTATATGCCTTATAAAGATTATTATTATCGCGGGTCCCTTAACAGATACTCATTACTCTGCCATTCCACGGGTCTCATCTACTCCTCCAAATGTTTATAAAAAGAGGCTATGTTTTGGGCCCATCTGCCATCCTTGTACATTCTTTGGGAACTTGAGAGCCATCTTCCCTCTCTCCTGTGCTGGTTATCTTTGTCTCTGAGACAGAAGTGCTCACTGAGGTGCTCCAGAAAGGGCACTCCTTCAGGTCTGTGCTGGAATCATCTCAGTTGCAGAAGGTCATCTGATACCTCAGCCTCCTGTATACATACCAAAGTCTGCCACTGGTTTTCATCTGCCTAAGCCCCATTGTAAATATCTGTCACAGTAACGACACAAAAGAAGAGGCGGAGACACCTGTTACCAGTAAGGAAGAGAGAGCAGGAAGGGGGCAAGGCCCGCCTTCTTTTATTTTATATACATTTAGAATTCACTATTCATTGGAGGAAACAAGTTCTTCCTCCCTCAATCACAGTGGTCAAAGGAAATGTCCATCAAAGTTCTGTGTCCAGGAGAAAGGAATGTAAATGATAAGATTTGTTACAATAACATGGCCATGTTTACACAGAAAAGTGTGAGAAACTAGCTACAAAAGAATGACAACATCCAGAACTGCAAAAGTCAGGGCAACAAATATCAATTAGTTTAGTGCTCTCATTTAGTATTCTTACAGAAATGCTGTAGAAATAATTTCTTTCCAATGTAGCGTATCAGTGAATAATGACTTGGGGACATCAGAACAACAAAACAACAAGCAAATGAAACAGGATATTTTGTCTGTACCATATGAATTTGAGAAGGGGATTGCTTATCCATATGGGCTGTTATTGCAATGATAAAAAGATTTTCCTTTTCTGCAGTATTTTTCAGTTCCTCCAAAGTGTCACGCTATAGGAAGAAGCTGTGACGTGTCATATGGACAAAATACCACTCCCTCCTTGAAATCCAAAATCAAAGTTTTTACACTGGACTCTTACCATGTTTCCTCAGTATAGCTCTAGTACTGAGCCGAGCCTTCTGTTGAAAGCACGGGCTACAGATGCAGGGCATGACATGGAAGTGTGTTTGAGCAGAGAATGTATTATTGAGACATGCTCGGAATGAGAGCTGCATGTCTGCACCCAGGCCTGTGAAGAGTTCTAGTGACCTCTGAAGGTTGTCACTGCCAAAAGGTATCTGCCCTCACAGCTAAGGTGACAGCCTTAATGTGTAAACAGCATGGACAGTAAGGAGCAAGTGGTGCTTTAAAATGTAGAAACAAAACACACTAATAAAAAGAAAAATAGAGAAGTGAAAAAGATGGGGAATTTTGGTATAAGTCCTGTCTCACTGTGGCCATGGGCATTGGGAATGAAGAAAGAAACAACATATTAGGAACATGATTCAATAAGCACCAAAACCACATGAGCATTCACTGAATCCCTGACTGCTGAGTGATCTTTGCACTTCTGCTGTCCTGTGAAACCCTTTCAGCCACCCAAAAAGACAAGCACACTGACTCCAGTCAGCTGCGTGCATACGTGCATAATGAATTATGCAGCTTGTCTTGGTGAGTTCATCTGCTGCACCATGGTGGGCTTCTGAGGCAGGATGGCATCTCCTCTGTGCTGGTTCTCTGACTACCTGAGCAATAGAACTAGTTGGAAGTTGTGCTTTGGCACACACACAAATAGTTTTGCACAGGTATGAAGTATTCCAGGAGCAAATGCATGAGTGCAAGTGGGATTCCCATCAGCATAGGGGATGAGTAAAGGCCAGAGCTGGCATCAGGACCAAGGGGTGGGGAAGCAGTTCTGGAGACAGATACAGAATTTGGTGCTGCTCAGATGTCTGGTGTTATGTGCGAGTGCTTATATGGTTTGGATGATCTTCTTCAGGCTTTTGATGCAACCTTTTAAAGGTGCAGCCCATCCTGTGGTGGGTGCTCTGCCATTGTATTCTGCTCCTACTTTTGTCAGTACATCATGGGCTCTGCTGCATTGTACACAGGATTATGTTTAAGATGTTTGATTGCGAACTTAAACTGCACACTGACAATCTGTAGTAAATTCACCAGTGTAGTTGCAGTACAAGGAGTACAAGCTGATTTAGCACTGTGTGCTACTCCCATTGTCTATACACTGGCATTACCATCAAAGCAGGGGTTTCATGGTAATGCACAGCACTGAGTAACAACGATGACCACTCGATGTCACTATTTTCATTCAAATCCGTACTTGAAAAGACTTTATCTGTGTTTTGATATTTGTGAGAATGTGTGACATTTCAGATGAGCAGTTTGACACATCTTTTCAAACAGCTGTATAAATAATCAACTTTATTAAAACACTCTGAAGGATAGATTTTTCTTCTGTGTGTTCCTCAAGTACTTGTTGAATATGAGTATAAAAAATGTTGTGATCTGTATTTCTTATTTTTCATAGAATCCCTTTAAAATATACAGAGGCTAATTTAAGGTACCATCTGTATTACAAATCTATGGGTAGAAGTTTTTACGTGTCAGTATATTTTTAGTGATTATCCTTCATACACATGCACATTTCAAGGGATCTTTCAGTATTTTAATTTTTAGAGAGCTGTTTATTTGATGGAGTTTTAAATTTTCATGTGCATCTTACAGTGTTAGAGAAGAATACATGACTTTTTGGTAGAGCAACTGGACAAAGTTATTATCAGCTTAGGTAACTCTTTGCCAAAAATTGCTATTAATAATTGTATTAGAGTTAGAAAATGTGAAAAGTATTTTAAAATAATTAATTGCTCAGCTGTTATTTATTTCCTGGTATATTATCTAATTTGCATTTGAAAGGAAAATCAAAATAAATGCTGAAGGATGCAGCTTTCTTACTACTTGGTCTTAATCTGTATTTCTTAACTTCAGACCAGTACAGAGGGTTTAAGAGGGCAAGAAAGACATTAAAGAGAAGTCTCCTTCAGTGTACCCATGTATTCAAACCTGGGGAGGAAGTGCCCAGAGAAAAGTGCCCAAAGAAAGACAGAGCCATGACTGTCTAAAGCCCCGAAGAACTCTACAAAGAGTAAAGAAATTTCAGACATGTATACATTTCTCTGAGTCAAGTATTTCTTTTATGGCCTCTACAGAAAATGCATGAAGTCTTGAAGACTAGTCACTTGTTGGGACATATTGTTCTCTCTTAACATGAGCTCCTGGGAATCTTATTTAGCAGTGTAAAAAATGGTTTTGTCCTTCTCTTCCCCTTGGTGCCAAAGCTTGTATGGAAGAGTTTGTGCTGCCTTTGCCAAAGAAGCCATATCCTGAAGAGGGGGATATTTTTTGTGTATTTTTCATCTTGCTTGATCACTGGCAGAATAGCTTGGAAGCCATGGAGGCTTGTTAACAAGAATAACCAACAAGGGAAAGGTGCTAAGTACTGTGGCAGTTTGATGAAACGCATTTCTCAAAGGATATTTTGGAAATAAATTTTTAGCTTTATTCCTTAATAAAATTCATTAAGAAAACATGCTGAACTTTGTAGACATCTGAGGAATTTAAGGAAGGTGTTCAAAATATCAATATGCTGCTCTGATTATTCTGTCTCAGTAACAGAAGTTTTAATAGTGTTAATAAATGACTTCAAAAATAAGGTTTGAAATTCCTTCCATACCTTTTGTTAGTAGAGATTCCTTCCAGAGTACAACTTGGAAGCATACAACTTGAGACAACTCATTTAAATTAATTGAAAATAAAATTTTAAAAAAAACCTTACCAAAAAGCCATCACTTGTGTGCTGAGCTTTACCTGTTCGCTCTGTAGCAGCAATAAAGCTTCACATTAAAGGACAGCAAAACAGGTAAATACAAAATAAGCAGCCTTGGGTGTGGTGAATCTCACCTCTTTCTCATTGGTTTATCATATATTTTCACACAGAGTTTAAACTCCAGGAGGTTTTTCTTAGAGAAGGTATTTTATTTTGCCATACCATGAAAATCTAACCTTTTAAGGGCAAGAAGATAACTTTTCATAGCTTGTCTTATCCAGGTGAATATTCAGTTTAATTTAGATACTCATCCTTTTGGAATAAAATATAAAAAATTTGTGTGGCTTTATATCAAATATCTTTTCTCCTCATGCTTTAGATAAAATATCTTTTCTCCTCATGCTTTAGATAAAAGCAATGTTTAATAATGATTAAAAGAAGTTTCCAAAATCCTGTGGCCTTCCTGCGCTGCAGAAAGACATTTTTTGGGGGACTTAATTGTGAAGCAAGCTGCTGAAACTCCTACATCAAAAAACAATGCAAGTGAGGATATTCTACAAATAAAACTTTGCTACTCTAAGTTAACCGCTAATACAGTATTTGATTTGGAGGTAATTTTCTGTCAGTCATTTTCCATGTACTTGCATCAGACTTTTCATTGCTTGCAATTGCATCAATTGGCTAAAATTGTCTGATTAATTTAAGCTCAGCATCCATTGGAAATGCTGCCTGCAACACCACCATCTAATCCTTGAGAGCTGACAGAAGAAGCAGTAAGACAGCTGGAGGAGCAGGAAGATGACACTTTGCATGAATTTAGGCTTTGCTTAAGGACATGACTTGTAGACTTGTCATTGACAGATGTTTCAGAGCATTTATGAAGCCCATTGGCCCAGACAAGGTAAGTCAATGTTACTCTATAATGCCCCTGTGTGTTTTCACAATGTCTCTCTGTGTGTGTTTCTTGGTGTTGGTATGCTTTTTCCAAAAAGCTGTCTTTGTTTTTAGGACTGTACTATTCTGATTTTCCAAGAAGCAGGAAGTGAATTTTGCTTTTCTTTCTGTTGCCTCCTTGAGGGTCTCAAATGTCTGTTATTTGAGTTTTCATTGAAAACCCTTCTAAAAAGTCTTTAAATCTTTAGAATATTTCAGTTGGAATTGACTTACAAGGGTCATCTAGTCCAAGTGCCAGTGACAATGAATGCCAGCAGAGTTTGCCCATGAAAAGGCTTGGATATATAGGCATGTCACAGCACTGAAAAGCAAGATCTCTTTCTTTATAATTATAACCTGTACCTATAGTGCTGTTTTAATAAAGCCTAAAGCTCTTTAATTGGCTGCTAATAGTTTCTGTGAGAACAGGAGCAGAATCAGCAGTTTGTCACATAAATTATGAGATTCTATTCTCAGTTTTATCTGGGGTTTTCCTTGGTATAAGATCAACCACAAGGGCCATGTTTTGTTTGTTTGTTTGTTTGTTTTTGTTGTTGTTGTTTGTTTTTTCATTTTGTTTTGTTTTGTTTGTTTGTTTGTTTTTTTGGCTCCTATACACTTCTCATCTAATTTATTGAATAAATTTAAGCCAGGGGTACATCCAAGTCATCTGCAGCTTTAAGATTTTAACTTTTCGGCAAAGTCACATTCTCCTAAGTATCCACTGACTTGTCTTTTTCTTTCCTTGTAGAGTTTGAGATGTGAACAAACTAAACAAACACAGATGTCTTCATCTAAACTAGTCATTAGACTCCTTTTATGTCCTGAGAGAGAAACTGTCACCTCTGGATCCAGTTATCTCTTTCTAAAGTGGGTGTCTAGGATAAGCACTTCAAAGGTGCCATTCCTGCAGCACTTTTCTTGCTGTGAAAGCAAAGACAATCTGAGGTTTCTTTGCTGTGATTTTCTGAAAGGAAGTGAAATGAATCCCACTTTGGGTGCCTGTTCCCTTCTCTGCCTCAGACATGTTTCTGACCTTCCTGCTTCTTTTTCTTCCTTCTTCTGGTCAGTCTCTTCAGAGCCAGCTGAAAATAGCCCCTATATTTTTAAGAAACTAAGTGGTTAATTTTCTGCATCTTTGGGTTAGTCATACATATTTGGGGGTTTTAATAAGCCTTTTATTTGACTTTATGGATATAATTAATTATGGAAGCTATTGTGTCAAATATTTGAGCACAAATATTCCATTTGTAGTCACCTGATCATAATGCTGCTATTAAACAGCCTATGGACCTCTCAGCAGTTCTCTCCAAAATAACACCAGTTTGAAAACTCATGCAAAATGCAAGAGATTTTCTGAAGGATGTTGATCTAAGCTGTAGCAATGCTTTCGAGTACAACGCAGATTAAGATCCTGGAGGTGAAGATGTGTTTTTAACCCTAATTTGGAAAAATTTTCAAACTTGATAAATGTCATCTGTGGACAGTAGACATGGGATTAGATGATTTTAAACACCTGCAGAGAGCATTTCTTGCCGGGTTGTAAATGTAGTATTAAATAAACTGGACAGGAAATTGTGATTGATGTGTTGATTGGTAACTAATGCTTTTGCTTGAATAATTAACTTTTCTGCTGTTATGCTGAAAATATTCACTGAGGTAACCTTTCAGAACCTACCTATGAAAAGAACAAAATCACTCTAGGAAAAATAAAGGGTTTCATTATCTGGTAAAAACCAGTTCTGAATGTAAAATTTCAGATTGTCTCCTTAGTCAGAGAGCTTGTGCTTTGAGATACTGTGTGTTCGACAGCGAGGCATGAAATGGCTGAAGATTTTGAACAATGCTGCCAAGAAATTAAGGAATCTCATAAAGAAAGAGGTACTTTTTGACACTGAAGGTTTTAAGATTTGTTTCACTATTTGTAACTAACCATGCAAAACACAACTTTTTCCTCTATTGCAAGTTTGTAGTCCTTCAGGCTATTATTCCTCTTACATCTGTGTAATGCCAAAGGAGGACTCTGTTCCTGGGTGGAAGGAAACATACCCAAGTATCGTGAAAAGCCGCAGATGCCAGCAGTGCCTGTGGATTGCCAGTACACTCTTCTCTAAGGGCAAGTTTTGTTTTATTGACTTTCTTGGGGAAGATGCTTAAGTCACTGCTGCCTTCTATGTTCCTGTGACCTAACAGATTCCTGTGATGCCTGGTCCTCCATGACAGAGACATTAATGTTTTTTTTATAAGCTTCAAAATATGGGATAAATCCAGAGGTCCTTAGTTCAGTGCAGTTACAGAGTTCAAGTACAGTGGCTGCTTGCTGTTATAAGACCCTAACTTTGATGACCCAGGTGACAATTAATGGCTACTCTTGAAGTCCAAAATGGTGTACATGACAGTTTCTGAATGCTCAACTAGTTTTTAGTTATATGAAAGTGTTTTCCTCTTCCCTGCCTATGATATATCTAATAGCAACTTGGCTTCATTAACTTGCAACTTCTTCTCTAGATATATGTAGGGAGATGGACAATGGTACTTAACTCCTGTGGTCATTTTCCTTGCAAGTCAAGTAATTCTGCATTTTGAAGGAATAATTGTTTTGGTAATGTTCTGGATTATGTTTTTCGTATCTCTTTGTAGATAAGTCAAAAAGAAAATGCAAAAAAGAATGGAGATCCTTCAAGTATCACAGCAATGAGGAGGAATGTTCAGTTTGCATCGTCCCAGGATACTATTATGGAAGAACATGAAAATGTACTTCAAGAAAGACAGAAAAAGTGGGGCAGACAATGGAAGAGAGAGAGTGATCCTTGTGGCCAAATCTCCTTCTGGAAAGAAGAGGGTCATGCTTCCTCACCATTCATATCTAAGAGAAGAGTGAAATGGCAGATTGCCAAAGAGCCAGAACACCTGAAGACAGAGGTTCAAGTGGTAAAAGGTAAAACAAGTCATTTAGGTCCTTTTTTGTCTCGAGGAGGGCTGCACTGTTTGTTAGGTTTTAGCCTTCTTGAATCCATTCTGTTAACTGCTGCTGTGTCTCTCTCAAATCAGTACACAGTGTTTTTTGCATAATGGTGCTGCCCCTCTAGTTAGGCTGGCCAAACTCATGTTTTTTCTGCAGCTGCCGTTTTTTTTTATTCTGAAGTTTGTTTTTCAAATGGCATCAAATTGAAAAACAATTGCTGACTTTCTTTTCTTGTATGATATCTTCCCAGTAATAAGCCGCATAAGTTAAAGAGCTGTACTTCAAGCAGTATAGACTCAGAGGGATGTGTAGAGTAGAAGAATTATATCCTAATTTTTGCTGTGCAAAATATGTTTCCTAATCTAAATTATTTTAGAGTTTTACCATGCAGTGTTATAATGGCAACATGACTGCTTTTTTCCCCCTGGTTTTATCCTGTGTTTTTCCTCTAGAACTTTTTTTTGTGTGTCTGAACTTCTAGATTCTAGCTGTGACTTTTGCCTGAAAGAAAATAAAAGTCAAGCATTTCTCAGTGAAAGAATGGTAATAGTTCTTTCCCTCTGTTATTGCAGATATATACCTATTCCAGGTATGGAATACTTCACTGATACTGTATTGCAGACAAAGAGAAATCCCAGCTTAAGAAATTTGTGTCATTCCAGATTCATGGGTACACCCTATGGCTCGTGGGAGATGTTCTCTGCTGGATGAAAAACCACAAGTATGTGACGGGAAAGCAATGAAAATTCATACACGGGAAGTGTTTGTGGATTAATCTGAGCTCAAAGTTTCATTTCAATTTTGTTAATACTGAAATTTTCTTGCTGCCTGTACAGTTGTAAATTCCGTTGGTTGTTAACCAATGCCAATTCAAACAATTAATGGGAGGGATATTTGGTTCGTGAAATAATTCCACCTGTAATGGACTATAACTGTTGTTTCCACGCTGGTGTAAATTGCTGCTCTTACTTTTGGTGAACTAAATTTTTGGGACTGGGTTCTCTTCCTAATTATTAATGTAAAAGGTCTTGTTAAATTTTAAAATAGCCCACTGACAACTTGTTAGCCTTGTTGATTCTTAATGTCTTAGTGTCTGGAAGATCTGTAGCCTGATTTTCAAAGACACATTTTTCTAGGGCCTTGTATTGTATTTCCAATGAAATGCAACAGTGGCTTTGCTGTGGCAGCTATTCTATGACAAAGAGGATTGTGTTGTTCCTTGCTGTTTTGGAAGCAGTTGATTGGCAATTATGATTGCTGATGTGCTTGACTGATGAGTAAGGAAATACTGTTTGAAATTGAAGCCTTCTTTTTCTCTGAAGTATGAAAAATAACTCATTTTCTTCAGTTAAATCTTGAGACAGTTAATCAGTTGTCTGAAATACCACTTTTATTTAACAATATAAGAATATAGAATGTATCTTGTGCTGTTCTGAACTGCAGTTTCCATTTTGTCTCAGGATATTTTGTGACAACCCTACCATTAATACACTTTGCCACCAGAAAAGTGCTGAGTAAGCTTATGCTGCATCCGTGTCTTATTATTACACACCATTCCACATCTGTCAGGCAGAGGAATATAACTAAGCTACTGACAGAATGCTCAGGCAAGCAACTTTTTTACAAGTGAAGCACTCATGATGATTTAATAAAGAGTTTTATTCCTTGCTTTGAAACTCTATCTCTGCATATAAAAATCACATTTAAATTATGTCATGCTCCTCCAGGCGAACATCAGAATACCCCTTTGGAGGCCAATTTTTAAATGAGATCTCAATTTTTTTCTTTATCCTGGATGTCAGTAAAGCAACAGAATTCCCTGAATATTACAAGTAATTGCAACTGTGAGTTAAATGCTGAATCAACCATTTTGGAAACCATGTCTGACCTGATTTTAAGTACATTGTAAATAGAAATTGATGAAAGCTTCCTATTGTTGATAAAAAACTACAATGTGGAGGAACTGCCCCTACTATATACTTTTATTAGGTACCAGATTTTCCAAGGAGCCATAAAAGGTTTGATCATGTAAATAATTTCCCTTCACTGCAAAGGAAATGTCTCTATTCATAACAGAGACTCTCTTCCAGCAATTTTATAGCACCAAAAACATTAATGCACTGGCACTAGGCCCTCAAAAGTACTCCTCTATGAAATGGTTCTTTTGGTAATCATGTCTGTACTAATTGTATAATAAATTCAGGAGTATTTTTAGGAGCTGCTATCACAAGCAGTTATTACCATGACAGCATGTTCTTAAATATTTTTAAAATTTGCAGACTATAAAATTATTAATGATTTCTTATTATCTCTTCAGCTGCCAAACTGTCTTAAGAGGGTCAAATAAATCTGAACGGAGGCTAAGCTGGTATATAGCATATATAAAATAGAAAGAGATACTCCAGATATGTATCTACATCTGGAGATATAGATTTTTTAGTTCAGACACTGTGAACTGCAAGCAATCAGCTTAATTTTTCTGTTTGCATGCAGAAGATTTAAAAATAACATAGATACTTATATATCACAGAATATTCTGTGTTAGAAGAGACCCACAAAGATCATCAAATCCAACTCTTAAATGAACGGCCCATATATAAAATAATGTTTTGGCAAACTATATCATGTCACACAAAATACCTGTAAGCAGAAAGCATTCATGTCATAAAACGAAAGAACTGAAAAACTGGGAAAGCCTTTTTCCTTCCCACCCCCTGCAATATGAAGGTGGCAGGGAGATAATGGTACTTCTCTAATTGCCAGT
Organism: Climacteris rufus; assembly: GCA_013398175.1. Lineage (NCBI taxonomy): Eukaryota > Metazoa > Chordata > Aves > Passeriformes > Climacteridae > Climacteris > Climacteris rufus. The sequence goes on from VZRZ01003103.1 coordinate 150,550, forward strand.
TTCTGTGTCACTGCTGCCTGCATCTGTGAGGGGCCAGGCTGATGTGCTGGGGCACAGCCCTGTGCTGGAGCACTCACCGGGCTGGGCAGTGCAAGTGCAGCGCCGTGAACCACGCTCCCTGTTCTGGCACGGCCGTGCTTCCAGCTGCCAACTCATCCCTATCCATTAGCAAAGCAGCTGAGCAAGCACTCAATATCCCTGTGACGAGCCTGTCAGCAGAGGAAGAATGGGGCATGTTTCTAGTCTGGCAGGATTTGGCTGCTGCAGCAAGAGGCAGGGCTGGGAGCTGCTTACCTTGCACTGGGCAAGACTCAGGCCCTCAGCTGCCCCTCAGCTGCCCCTCCGCAGGGACACTGCCAGAGAGGCAGCATCTCACTGCGGCTGCCTCAGGCTGGAGTGCGTTCCTGCTGTTCAGCAAAGCTGCGTAACCCTAAGTGACACTCCTGATGGAGTGCCACCCAGAATTGGACTGCAGGTATCCCCAGTAGGGAGAAGGCATGAAAGAGGTTTTGTGACAGCCATGAGCTCCATTATAAAGTAAATTTTGTAGGTAATGGGATTAGAAATACAGATTCATAGACAGATGAACTCCTTTGCTAACATTTTATACATCATAGATATTACTACATTGTAATGACACTGAGGTTAAATATATCCTGCCAGAAAAATTGTGTGTGATTGATTAAAGCTAGGTATATCTAGCTTTATAGATAACATTTACTATTAAAATAAAAGATAATTTATTAACATAAAAGATAAATAATATAGCTTCAAGTTATGTTAATAACAGAAAAAATAATGTAAGTAAACATACAGACACAGACATGCATACATATGCCTTCTCAGAAGATACTGCAATAAGTGCATGTAAGCTGAAAATTCTAACAGATACCTTATTTAATCTACATTGAAATATTTGTACTTCCATAAAAAGATTAGAAAGAGAGATTTCTAATCCTTGCATCATGAATAACATCATGGAGGGTCACAGGTACAGGCATATCCTGTGTTGTGGTTTGAGCTCTGGCCGAATGCTGAAGCCCCCACAAAAGCTGCTCACCCCCCTCTGAAGCTGAACAGGGCAGAGGAATTTTTTAATAATGTATTTTACCAAGCTGAGATAAGGAGCGTTCTGAGGAAAAAAACCGTTCTAATTATCCCAGGCAGAACAGCCTCAAACTTAAAAAGTGGTAAGGCGAATTTATTACAAAATCAGAGGAATACACAAAATAAGCTCTTAAAACACTTTCTCCCCCCAAATCCCTCCCTCCTTCCCATCAACAAAGCAAGGAGAACGGGGTGGGGGTGGGGGGGGGGCGTTTCTTTTGACCAGTTCATTTCCAGGGTGTTTTCCTTCTTAGCAA
>VZRZ01003103.1:152490-178915 GCA_013398175.1 Climacteris rufus
GGCATGGACTCCTTCCCCACAGCTGGGGGTGGATCTCTGCTCCCTCATGGACCCTCAGGGTGCAGGGAGACACTGCATTAGCATAGTCCTTACCACAGGCTGTAAAGGTGTCTTGGCCTTGGTGTCTGAAGCACCTCCTCCCCCTCTTTCTTCTTCTTTGCTGACCTTGAGGTGTCCATATTTTGCTGCTTCTCCTAGATTGTTCTTATTCCTCCTCTTTGTCTAGCTACAACTATGGCACACACACGGGTTATCTGTGATTTCTTCTTAAATATGTTGTCACAGAGGTGTTACCTCCATCTCTAATTGGCCCAGCCATGGCTAGTAACATGTCCATCTTCAGAGCTGTCAGAGATTGGCTCTGCTGGACAGCTGTGGAAGCTTCTGACAGCTTTTCACAGGCACCATCTTTTTGGCCCCTACCACACCAAAAAAACTGGGCCCTGTCAAACCAGGACATCCTGGCTTGGACATGAAGATGATAGCATTGACCACACCCCACCAGGAGAGCCCATGAAGTGATCCTGTGCTAACAGGAACTATGGTACTATTTATACTATCCTTTAGAGAAAACCTGGTCTATTAAAGCAGAAACTTCTTCATACTACCAGTTCCTATTTTGTTTTGACTTTGAAGAAAACATTGCCTTCCAGTTCAATTTTAAATGCTAAGATCACCTGTACCTCACATAAATTGGGACAATACATACTCTCTGAATATTTTTCTGAAATACTTTGACTTCTTTATCACAAAGGCTTTTTCCTTGGGTTTTGTATTTTTACTCCCATCTCCATGCTTTAATAACAGTCCTGTGGAGTTTTTCCTTAACTCTGCAAGTATTACAATTTATTGCAAAGTTTCCATACTGCACAGTATTTATTCTTATTTAAATTGTGTTGACTGAACTGCATATGCTACATTTCGGATGTATTTTTTAATTGTTGCTCTGAACCATAGATAGCTAGAAATGCTGATCACATATGCTTTCATAATTTAGTGTCTCTTTCAAGGTATTTGCACTGGTTTAATTCCAGCATTTCACAAACGTGTTTTTCTTATTTGTAGACATAATATCAAACTTTGGTTCAAATGGCTTGTATCCAGCTGAACCTGTTTTTTGGTCAGAAGTATCACAATACCAATAAAATTGCAAGTACAATTAGCAAAAAGCTAATGAATATATCCCTCTCACTTCAGTGGCTTGCTTTATAGCCCTTTATTTAAAAGAAACATAAACCCTTAGGCACACACTGAAGAAGGAAAAGGATCACTTATTAATATGGTGCTGTTTTCTTTTGTCGAAGTGTTTAGGTATCCCAAAAGAAAATGTGGTCATACTGCTCTAGAGACATACAAATGGGGAAAAAAAGGATTTGTGCTCTGAAAAGTACAATTGCTGTAGCAATGAATTTAAAAATCTGTATAGTCTCTGTGTGCTTTTCTCACATATATATTCTATAGTAGATTCTAGAGGAAAATGCAACCTAAACTATAACTCCTTCAAACTTAAAAAATCAGTTTAGATATTCATACACAAATTCAGTGGTAAAGTTAAAAATGCTAATGTAATGTAAGGTATTATCAGAAAAGTAAGAAATAAAAGCAAAGAAAGTTAAACTAATAGATGTTGGGCACACTGGGGCCTTTTGCTTTGCTATTATATATTTTTCCACAATACAGCATAGAAAATGCAGTATGTAATCAGAGCAGCTGTGCAAGAAATGAAGGCCATGCCATGCTTTTTCTGAAAATGATAAGATTTCTGCCTGACTGGTAGTCATGCTGTGAAGCTTAATTAAAGTTTATGAAGCACATCAAGATCTGTGGATAAAAGGCATGGTACTATGAACTTGGTAATTTGTTATTTCCAGAACTAAAGAGTGGAAGACTAAAATACAAATGCTTTTATCTTGACATGCCACCTTTGGTTTGGTTAGCATTAATTCTGCATGTGGATTTAACCACAAGGAAATACAAAGGGACTTGTAATTTTTTGATTTTATTAGCGTTTATGTAAGAGAGAGAATTTCTAGTGGTCTGAAATATTGTAGTAGCCTGTTCTTTGAGTTTAAAATATTAATATTTTAATATTAATAGTTTTCTTACCCCCTTCAAAATTTGCCCTTGAGATGAATAATCAGTATCATTATACAAACAAAATTCATATTAGACTACAGCAAGCTCTCAGATGCAGTTCTTCAGACATTTTAAATATTGCCTTTTTTTTTTTTCTGGATGTATTTTCAAAGGCTTGTGCAGCAGGAAAGTTGTATGAATTACACATGGCCATAACTGAAGCCATGTTTGTTTATATATTTATTAACAAATCATACAATTCAGAGTTTAAGCAGGTAGTCTCATCTGCATTAATTGTGCTGTGCAAACTCAGCAGGTGACAAAGTTTTATGTGTTCAAGGATCCTGTGGCTGAGCATTAATTTTATATGACTCATTCCTCATGAAAAGTTATAAATTCTTAGTCTTGGAAATCACCCTCTTCAATGAAGCCCATGTTTCATTATTGGTTTTGAGGGAAAAAAATCCTTGTGATTAAGGCAACCTGAACAGGGTTGAAACCACTGCAATCTGATGTTACATACACCTCTTTAGCAATTATAGATAATTCTTTTCTAAGTAAAGGGTAAATCAATGCAAAAGATAATCTCTTCGAATGGACTAGGTTGTCAAAGTTTATGAAATTCAGTTAAATAAAGTTGAATTTTCAGTAATCTCTTGATCTATTATACCTGATGCTATCATGATATTAGACTCCATGACTGTGGCAATAAAACCTACAAATGTCTCTTGGTGGTGTGTTGACTCAGGAAGAAATTATATTAGTGAATATCAAGCAAAAATCAATAAATATTAGGAAGATTAATTGTCATTGTAGTCTTGTAGTTTTCTTATTTATGTAACTGTCACAATTTTAGTGTTTGTCTTGATGAGAGTTTTACTGTTTTATCCACTTTTATTTTTGTCTTGGTGTAAGTCAATCTTCATGAATCACAAGGCTAGAACTGATCGCCCCAATTCTTGATTATTATGTTATTTGTTTTGGAGTTCTTTGTATGAGGAAGTGGTTCTACCCACATCATGTCTGTTATATGGGTTTATAAATTTTTCATGTCCTGTTGTGTGAGACAAAGGCACCTCTGGGTTGCTGAAGATGGGATGTTGGATCTGTAGGCATATTGTGGATCTGTAGGCATATTGTTGGAACCTGTCACTGACTCGTCCCACTGAGTGGGAAAGGAGGAGGTTGTTTTCAGTCTCTGAGGTATAATGACCCCCAACAATTATCCAGAAGTCTTTGTAAATATGACGATATTTATTGGGAATAACTGAAACTCATAGAGAGTGTCCAGTCAAGTGTGACTCAGAACAGATGCCTGTTGAAGCTGCCTTAGGTTAGGCTAAGTAAATAGTGCTCTTAATTACAAATCTATTTTCTCCCTAGACCTGGCCCTGTTAGCAGATCTCACCCTCAGAATTGCTCTCCCAGTAATAGAACCTCAAGGTGAGTTTCCTAAGTAAAATAAATCAGAAACTCATCTGACTACACTCATATATCTCAGCTGAGACTGTGGCCTTTCATCTTTATTTTCATGGTTTCTTCTTTCTTTCTCCTTTAGAATCAATAAATGAGCTTGGAGAAATTTCTGCTTTGCTTAGCAAATGTACTTTCTGTAAGTCATTAAGACTAATCAAGGTGTAAATCAAAGTCTGAATGACCACATTAAAACAATAGCCAAAGATCTTAAAAAAATTCCACAGCCCTGAAAGTGGCATCAGTGTGTACTTTTATATGGCAGGAAACAGATTTTACTGAAGTTACACCACCACAACCACACCAACTACAAAGACAAGAAAAGGACAAAGAGCCCATTGATGACAAATCTGATGCTTCTGATCAAGCCTCTAAGCAAATCTTTTGATCTCTTATTTTGTACTGTGCCTTAATTTAGCATCTTCCCTAAAGCTTTGCTTGTTTCAGTATTGTTGTCTTACCCTTTCAAGAATCCTTAGGATCAATGATGCCATTAGTTCTATATTTGCTTTCATTCTCTTATTTTATTGTGTTTTTTTCTCAACATTTGTTTTCTTGTATTGTTTGCCATTTCCATAATTTGCTTTGTTTTACTATCTGTTGTTTGTTAGGCAGCTCATATTTTCTGTACTTGTCATTTTGTTTTGCATTTAATTTCAATATTTGTGACATGCCTTTTTTTTCCTTCCCATGACTCATAACTCATTTGCTCCCTGTGCTCCTCCAAGTGGCTACAGGGTAGAGTCAAGGATAATGTGGAAGCTTGCAAAGTCCATACAGGTGGCTCTCATTCTTATTAACCTACGTCTTCTTGATTTTCACTGAAAGGCAGAGAAGAACAGAATAATTTAATGCATTAGACAAGGCACCTTTCTTACTTTGACTAGCATTAAAGTATTGGCATTGGACAATATTTCTTGGTACATTTCTCAGTCATGTCAGAAATACCTAAGAATTTGATATCTGAATATGCTTATACTGATTTTCAAAATGCTCTTATGCCATTAAGGAAAGGATACATTTGTAAATACTTTCTCCATTTGTATATTTCCACATAAAGTTCTGCGGAAGTATACAAGAGTTTCTGCTTGAGAAAGAAAATGGGGAGATATTTATGTATAAATAACATTTGAGGGTATTATTCTACATTGTGTTGCTTCAAAGGCATATTTGACAATGCTTCATGAGTGTAGTATATGTTATGTGCTTCTTCTCATGAATTTGCAGTTAAACCCCAAAAGAAAAAAACATGAGAGGAGAGAATTTACAATGAAAAATTTCTATATTAGTATCTTATAAAAGTCCTTAGCTCTTATATAGTATTTTCTTATGCACACACTATCTGTTTGAAAGGTAGAGGCAGAACAAGGACTATGCTAGTGAGGAGCAGGAAGATGTAGCTATCCCAGTATTGCTGAGGATGCAATCTTCTGCAGGGTACACACAGTAATCAACTGTGCATCACTCAAAGAAATCAGAAGATGGGGTTTGGATACTGAAGGGAGGTCTGTGCAGGATTTCAACTCCTTAGCTAACCACTGTGCTGGTTTCATTGTATTGATGTTTCATTTCAGTCTCAGGGAGGAGATGTCTGACAGCTAAAGCCATTAGCTTACTGCTACCTCTGCCAGCACTGCTGCTTCTGTAGACCCCTCGGCATTCTTGAATTCTTCTCTCTGTTGCAGTATTTTCCTTTCTTTTGTTCACTTTGGAATAGAAAGTGAGGAATGATCCCCTCCTATTGTGTTAGGTGATCTATTTCCTCTGCCTTTTAAAACACTTGAATTTGCGCTCTCTCCACCTGAATAATTTATTATTACATCAAGAAACATGAGCAAGCTTGCAGTTCTTGGGAGGATACATGCTTGAACTCTGGAACATTTGCTTTTTTGTCTCTCCTTAGAAGTAAAATGTCAAGCTGCTGGGCCCCATACCTAGTGTCATTTTGATTTTATTCTCGCTTCCTGTCCAGAAAATTTTCTGAGTACCAGTAGATGTCACTGTAGTCAAAAGAAAATTGCCAGGGGATTTTCACTATGAATAAAATTGCTTTCCTAACAAAATACAAATGATAAAACATTGTTATTTCTAGTACTACTCCCAGTTTTTTGTTTTTTTTTTTTTTTATTTGGCAGATCAAACCCTTGGAAGGATGAAGTATGCCTCAGGAAGGAATTCAGGATTCAGGTCCAGGTTATTAACTTATTGTGAAAATCCAGTGCTTAGAAATTTCTCAAGAAAATGTGTTTTCATTGGAAAAAAGAAAATGATTCATTGAAATAGTTTGTTGAAGTGTAATGCTCTAATGAAAAAGTTGTTGTGAAAAAGTTGTAAAAAGCTGCATAATTTCTCTAGTGTACAGTAGAGTCTGTTCAACATTGAAAAAGGAGATCCAAGGCCAAAATACTTCAAACTCCTTTGTTTATGGATATGCTTTAAATACAGAGGACTGGATGATCTGAGGACTTCTCCCTTCCCTTATAGACAGTACTTGAACCCATCTTATGGAACAGGATACTCAGAATAGATGAGGTGAAGGAGCATCTTTCCATTCAACTCTGACTATGATACCTATAGGAGGAAGAACACTTTATAGGAACAGATAATGTCATAGCTAAGGGTGTTTAGGTTCTTTTCGCAGTTCTGCCAATGAATTATTATTTTGTAGGGAGAACTTGTTACCTTGATAGTACATTTTTCTCAAAATGAGGATAATACCTACCCTATGGAATCCATGAAGATGAATTTATTAATTCTTTATAAAGGAATATAAGTTTTCACAGGATCATGTAAGTGCAAAGCAGTACTGATTCTATCACTCCTGTGTTACAGACAGTTGTGTTAAACTCAGTAAAAATCTTTTCTATCTTCCATGGTGACTTTTTTTTGGTGCAGACTTGATGTTTTGAGGTGTGTGTGGTTATTATACATTGAAATGACATTAAGACATTTCAAAATTTCCACTTAAAAAGGCAGTCAATATAATGTAATATCTAAACAACTAGCATGCTCAAAATCTAGAGCTCTGTTAAAGGCTCTGTTCTGTCCAAATATGCCAAAGGATTTGACTTCCTTCCTTCCTTCCTTCCTTCCTTCCTTCCTTCCTTCCTTCCTCTCTCCTATCTTTCTGTAGACTATTGCTGAAACAGATATTTAAACCCTGAATTGGTAGATTTTTATCAAATGCCTGAATCATGTTTTTGAGTAAATCTCTGTGCTCCAGTCATTCCTCTGGAGATCCTTGACTTCACAGGGATAATCTTTGGAGAGAGCATAAGGGAAGATGACTTAATAGTCCAGAAAACAGACAACCTGCTGGGTATGTGGGTGTGTGAATTTCAGATCCATGGACTGACATACGCAAAGCAAGAACATCATGGTTGGATTCTTACTCCCACGTGCCTGTCTAAAACTCTTTTAGGGTCAATGAACATCTGTCTTCCGTCTGAATTTGACCAGTCCAGCTTTGTTCTTTAAAAGTAGAGAGTACTTCTCAGTAATAGTTTTCTGTTTGGGCACATCAAAAGTTTCTGACAAACAATTATTTAATCACAAAATTATCTGCCAGCTTTACTTCAAACAAACCTAATTTGCAATAAAAAAGCTCAGTGGTAGAACATATAGAGAGTGACTTGCTGAAAGAAAAGTACATTTGTTTAACTAATTCTCTCTGTTGCCCAATATCATCTAGGTTAAAAGTTCCTGCTGTGTGGGCTGAGGGTCATCATGGAATCACATTAAACTTTAAAACCAAAGAATGCATCATTTTTGCCTGACAGTGTATTTTCATGCACAGCAGGCACTTTCCTCTAGGGACTTGCTTTTCAGTTAGAGGAAATGAACCATACCCATTGCAGCAGAGAAATTGCTGAGTGAAAAGGGATATGTTCCATGGACAGAGATGTGCCTTTTGCTGGCAGTACTTCAACTGTGTTACGTGCCTCACCATGCAATGGTGTAAGAATATAGTCACAGAGGGAAGAAGAGCATTAGACAGACCAACAAAAAGCTTGAAGCAATTTTGGGTTTCATACAGGTGAATATTTGACTATTTCTTAAATGTAAATAGTATTTGTAGTGGCTGTGAAGTTATACTTATCAGGCCTTGGGCTAATAGAGGAAAAAGAGCAATACAAAATTCACCCAGTCATGGCAAAAGTGAAAAAAAAAAGTTGTTACTGCAGAGAGCAGTAGATATAAAAACTGATACAGTGCTTAAAGTCAGACTTTCTGCAACAGCTGGCAAGGTGTTGGTGTTGGAAGGTGTTGGAAAAGCATTGGAAATACAGAAACTGTAGCTGGCTCTGTACCATCTCCTGTCTTCTCAGCAGAAGGAATCTCTGCTCCTGCCAGTACAAAATAAGACCTGCACTGACTCTGAAACAAAACAGCGCTACTGAATAACAATTAAATTCACTTAAAAGCCCAACTCAAAGCAACTGAATGAATAGTTTACCTGGAGGCTGTTCCCATTTGCTTGAACTCACCAGGAAGACTTTCACAGATTTTAGCAGGTATTCAATCAGGCCCTTTGCAGAAAGGAAGATATGATTCTGTTTTATGGGCTACCATAAAATCAGAGCCCAAGAATGTAAGAGCTATTGGGTCATAATACCTTAATAATGGTATATTTGCAGTTGAAAGAGGCTGGGAATGTAGTCTCACAAATGTGAATGCCCTGAAGATACAGCTGGGTAGACACTACAGATATAAGGCAGACACATCTGTAGACCTTATTGTTCTAGCTTGGATAAAGAGCAAGAGTGTGATTTCTCTCACTGACCTCAGAGTTCACACCTGGATCACGCAGACTGGATTTCTTTCTTCCTGAAACTAAACTGGTAGAAGTGCTGCAGGAAGATACCTGCCCTCCAACAGCTAATGGCTGTTGAATGAGCAGGATCGGACTAGATCTGGTTTTCAGCAAAACATTAAAAAATGGATGTGGACATCACATCCTTGCACCAACTCTTCTACCTCCCAGATTCTCTTCTTTTGAAACACACTAGTGTTGAGGTTATCTTTTATGGCTTAAATTCAGTAATTTGTCTTTGATCCAAGGGATCTGACCTGAACACCTATGCATGCATTAGGGTCTGTGAGACTTGAGTCTGTCAGCCTTCATTACAACCTAACTTTCCCTGTTGTATTTGTATATCTGGTCTTTATTTGTGGTGTGTGGAAGCAAACATCTTTATTACCCCTTATTTTTCTTTGTGCTTACTTTTGTTGTAATAAATGTCAACCCTATATGCTTTTGTACAATGAGGAGAGGTGAATCTGCTTCAGTCTAGAAGATTGTGTTTTCTGTCAGGTCATTTCCATTCATTGCATAAGTACATCCAGCCACTTCCCTCATTGTCCGGTGTACACTTCTTTTGCTGTTGTGAGATTCATTCATTAAGAACAATTTAATGACTAACACCTACTAACTTCAGTGGTTCATCATCAATTCTCCTCCATAACTCTGCCTTCCGGAAGTCAGCCTCTTATTTCCTAAGCTGATTCACGCAACTGTCAGCTGGCAAAGCAGTAAGGCCAGCGCCTGACTGCTGTGAGGAATTTGCTACCATGAAATAAAAATTAAAGTAGAAGATAACTGTGGTATTTGAGAAAATAAGGCTTGTGAGATGATACTGTGTAAGTAGCCTGCTACTCAGTGTTCTGCCAAATGGAATAAGAAATGCTTAATTTTTTTTTTCTTTTTGAATCACGGTTGATTTTGATTTTTTGTTAATGGACAAAATGCATTTGTGACATATGATGGGTGATATGACTATAAAGATATTTAATTGCAAGCAGTTAATTCAAGAGTACAAATTCTTTATGTTTCAAAGATGTTTTTCTTTGCATTTGATCCCCCTTTTGTTTTGCACAGTGTTGTCAGGTTCTGAGTTACAGCTTGTTTTCTTTGCCTGTTTCTAAATTCAAGTTATAGAACTCCAGCTTCACCAAAACCTTGTAGCTGACCAGGGCCTGGCTGCCCAGGGCTTCTCTTGAGAAAGTTGTCTTTCCCATATGAACTATGTAAAACAAGCAGATAACACTTGACCAGCTGTTGTTTGTCCTGAGATGTTTTGATTCAGACTGAGTGTGTTTTGGAATGGGTGTTGTGAGGCTTCAGCCTATCACCCCGGGGGGTGGTTGAACACCTGATGGGTTCTTACCATATATAAAGGCAAATAGGACAATAAACTCTTTCTGCTGCTGCCTTCACTGAGCTGGTTGTGTGCTTATTAGCGTGTCTACAGCGACATACTAGAGCCACAATACATAGAGAAAATCATGCAGTCTTTCTACTGTTTTAGATGATATAGGAAAAACAATGTGAGCCTTATTGTGCCTTTCTTTTATCTAAGATTTTAATGGTTATCCTTCTGAATGGTCCCACTGTTGTAGAATAGTAATAATCATATAAGCACTACTTTGGAGTTCACAAGCTAAACCTTCTTGGAGAATGAAAGTGAAGAAAGAAAATTCAAGTTGTGGAAAAACCAGAATAAAGTAACTGATATAGCAGGACAGGATCAAAAATCCTACCTATGAGCTGATTCCCACTTTCCCAGATATGAGAAAAGAGGAATACCTCCAGAAATTCAAGTCTATTTCTATCTCCAGCCTGTGTTTACTGAGCTCTTTTTTTTGTTTCTGTATTCCTGAAGGGAGGGGAACTTTTCTGTTTGATCTCCTTTCACCAGAACATGATGCAAAGAAGCACCTCGTAGCAGTGCTTTGGTGAACTGAATGCACAAAAATGCCCATTACATTGATTCTGGAGTTAGATATGGTTTTCTCAACCTTTTACATTCTCAGAACATAAAAAGTTGTTTTTTTTCTGGAGAAGATCAATAATAACAAAAGCTCTAGTTACAGTTGGAAACAATGCTAAGGACAAGCTGCTTCATAATTGATGTCACTATCATGAAGAAAAAAGCAGAAGGAGGTGTGACCAATTTCCTTGAGGAGGGACCAAAGCTTATACATATAGAATGAATCCATTAAAAAATGAATTGTTAGTTTTGTTAGCAGAAATTTTACCAGTATTTTGCTAAGACAAAGCTAGAGGGACTTCTGAAATAAAGTATATAGTCTTTCCACCCATACCACTGTCTGATCTGAATGAGACATTAGAGAAGGTTACTTGCCTGGAATTGAATCCAGTGGTTCTTACAGTTTTAAAAGAGACTTTGGATATCAAATGCCTGTGTGCTAAGCTGGGATTGCTTCAGCAAACCTCAGTAATGTTCTCTACCTGCTGTTCTGCTCTTGGGAGCTGCGAGCATGAATAGACTTAACAGCCTTTTCAAGATCCTGTTCACAGTAACACTGCACGACATAAGAAAACAACAATAAAATGTTCTGCAGTCTGTACACTGCAATCTTCCTACACACAGTTCAGCACTGTCCAGCTGTTAGCCAAACACAATTGTCTTCTTCAGACTTCCTCTGCCCTGCCTCTCTATCAGAGGAGGTTGCAATAGTTCTATGACTGAACATTAGCCCTGAGTTCAGTCACCAACATCTCTGCTAACATGACAAATTTGTATCCAGGTTTGGCATGTCAGTGACTGCAAAGTGACTTATGGATTCAGTCAGGATCTCCATCTCGACTTGGCAACAGAAAGCAAGAACCTGAGGTCTTCTGGGCCTCAGTGAACATTTCTAGCCCATTTCAGGTCAAGGTCAAGAGAGCTTTTGACTTCACCTGAAAGTGGCTTAAAACACAACAGAGCAGAAAGAAAATTCTGGTCCTTCTATTCAGGAAGGACATTGAGGTGCTGGAGCGGGTCCAGAGAAGGTCAATGGAGCTGGTGAGGGGTCTGAGGCACAAGTCCTATGAGGAGCAGCTGAGGGAGATGGAGGTGTTTAGCCTGGAGAAAAGGAGGCTCAGAGGAGACCCTATTCTCTCCACAGCTGCCTGAAAGGAGGTTGTAGCCAGGTGGGGGCCAGTCTTTTCTCACAAGCAACCAGTGACAGGTCAAGAGTACATCACTTTAAAGTGTGCCAGGGAAGGATTGGGTTGGATATTTGGAGGAATTTATTCACAGAAAGGGTGATTAGACATTGAAGAGTAATCCCCAGGGAGGTGGTGGAGTCACTGTCATGAATGCATTTAAGGAAAAGCTCAGTGACATGGTTAGTTGACATGGTGGTGTTTGGTCACAGGTTGGACTCGATCTCAGAGGTATTTTTCAATCTAATTGGTTCTGTGAGTTGGCTGTTCTGTGATTTGTACCTATATACCCTGGTTTCAACTCCAGCAGCCTCTATTCAGAGTGGCAGGGCAATAAACCAAAATACGAGAAGTGATACCTAGTGTAATCCCTGCTTCCTTTAATGTACTCTTACAATTCTGTGATTGTAGTTAGCCTGTTGATTTTGGCCTGGTTCACATGAAGGCAGCCAGCAGGTCTCAGGTGTCAGCTGTGATTAGTGACTGAGATATGGGAAAGAATAACTACAGCTCTCTGCACCAGGATCCTGCTCTGCTTCCTCATGCCCAGATGAGGAGGGTGGTAGATCAGTGTCATGGCTTACATGCTGGCTCCCTTTCCCTGGTAAATCCACACTCATCCTAAAGTGGGACATTTCCCACAGGAATACTCTGACTCAGCATTGCATTCCTGTGACAACTCAGATTCTCACTCATCTCCCTCCTGATGCAGCTGCTGTCAGAGGAGCTAATTTTGTCATTTTTCTCCCAAAACCTCTCCCAAGGGGACTTTTGAATGTAAGGACCAAGATCTTGAGACACCAGTTTTCATTTTCTTGGGAGAAAGTAGTCAGTTAAATGTTTTTCCGTTAATCTCCCACCTATTATGTTGAAGGTTTTTTTTTTTTTGCAGCCACATTGTGTCTCTAAATATTTTATTTCCTGTTTTTAATTTCTACCTGGCCATTTATACTCACCTTCTCATAACCACATAGTAGCCTCAAGTAAAACAACTGAATACTCAGATGGCACATACAGTGCTGACAGCTTAATATAGCATAGGTTATGTTCTCTGTGCATAGTGCTATTTTATACTTACAATTGTGTGGATACTTTCAAATATGTAACTGTGGCAACACACCTTCCTCAGAATTTTTCAAGAATATCCAATAAGTATGAGACTCTTATTAAAAAAAAAAATCTAAAACCCCTTTACATTGAGATGATTCCTGAAAAGAGCCAGACTACAGCAAAGACACTGAATATCTAAAATAAAATAGCATCTATTTATTTTGACACAAGGAAAAACATGTCCAGGAGCTAGAAGGTCAGTGTAAAAATACATGCTGCTTGGCTTCACAGAAAATTCAGGGCAGCATATTTCAAGTTCTTCTAGAATTCAGTATTGAATATGGCCATAAAAATAGGAACATATGGCTGGAAGAGACAGTCTAGGTCATGATCTATTAGACTGTCTGGTTCATCTAGGTTAGAACACCCAGAGCTATGGGTGTTCTAGATGAAAAATCTCTAGTTCCAAAGGCTGTAGAGTCCCACAAGTAAGTAATGCCCTAGACTGCAAAGCATCTCCATCACCGTGTACTGAATTTATAGTTTTACACAGACTCAGTGTCACAGCTGTGCCATGGGAAGCATGAGTGAGAAACTGATAACATCTCTGTACAAAAAAAAAAAAAAAAAGTCCTTTAAATAAAACTTGGGAGAAAATCCCCTTTCTTGATCAATAACTTCTTTAACCCTTAGCATCAGCCTGAATCTGTATAATGCACTATGATCCTCAAACGTATCTTGTAAACTTCTTCCCTGCAGTTATGGTGAACAATTTTCAGCTTCAAAACTGAAAGTGAAACTTGCCTCCCCTAGAAACTAGAGCATTCACCTGGGTCTTCACATGTTACAAACAAAATATCTTGAGAACACTTCATAAATTCAATACAAGCTCATAAAGTTCCAGGTACTTAGGGTATGTCTCTGCCTACGTAACCCAGAACATATCTGAAGTCTGATTGCCAATGTCCACAGCCTGACTCAGAAGCTTAAAGATGGTCACCTCATGCCATTTGAGACACTATCACTTTGCTGAAAATTCTGTACAGGTCTGGCAAATACTGCTCAGATCTTGGAGAAGAACTTTCCTGGACTGTCAGTTGGAGGTCAAGAGCAGTGCCTGAGGACGTGGAACTAGGGGACTGTCTAGACTGCTGCTTTCTAGGGGACTACAGTGGGCCACCAACTTCCTAGTCCCAGATATTTTCTTACTTTGTTATGCATCTCTTTCTATATATCTATGGAAGTTCATCTTAAAACAAATTTACCTTCACTTTCTCCCAGACCCTATGTGGATACGCTTGAAATTTTGCTCCTCAGATGTTAGGAATTTCCTGATCAATTTACAGTAATTCAGCCTCTTCAAATTTTTTTTTTTTTTCTTGGATAACTATTCCAAGCTCTGCAAGTCTCATTTTAAGTCTTTCTTTTTACTATATCATTGCTATAGATTGTTTCTGCTTCTCATCCAGTTCAATTTTATCTTTTTTGAACATAGATGACCAGCGCAGCACACAATATTCCAAATGACACCTCTTCCAATGTCTTGTTGGCATGGCAATTCTGCAATTCCCCATCTCATATTAGCATCATGCTGTGGGCCTTTTAGCATAAATGATCACTCAATTCTGAAAATATTTTATAGATTTTGGGCACTTAAAAGTAATAAATCTGAGGAATAAAATGTTTAACTTGAAGTTTCTGTAGAGCTAGGAAGGTTGATGCAGGGTTTTTATGCAGGCAGGAAGTTTCACATGGACTGTTTATTTTGTCCTTTGTTCACTTCCCCATTTCCTCATATGCTGCCAAAGAGATTTTCCATCAGCACTTTGCCATTTCACTGTAAACAGACTTTGGTTCTTCAGGTTTTCTGTATATTAATATTCAAGGACACTCTTTTACCACTTTTTTTTTTCTGTTAGTAAGAAAGGAAGTTTGCTTTTCATCATGTATTTTTTATCTCTTATCAGCAGTCAGCATTGTTTGCTGGTACATGTCTCATGTAGGTCAATTGCCTAAAGGCACTGATGTCAAGGTCTGAGACCATTATCAAACTACCAGCAGACTCTCGAGAGAAAGAGCTGTCACAGTATGCCATAAACCTATGTGATTTTAAATTATATATTCATACATGGTATGTGATTTATGATAGAATGTGACAGAGACAGAAATCCCAGTTTGCAAAGTGTAATCAAGATACCTACCTCAGTTACGAAAACACAATGCTTCCCCAAGGACTGTCAGGAAATAAAGTTTATCTTTATAAAACAGAGATGACTATACTGAAAGGATCTTATAACTGAAATTTTAAGTTTAGTTAAGATTCTCAACTAGGAGAGGAATATATACAAACTCCTTCCTGTCACTAAATGCTTATAGAATCACAGAGGGCTTACTCCTTACACTGTCTGCATTTAGGTGAAATGGTTTTGCATTTCAAGTTAAATAAGCCACTTGCAGAGTGGATAAAGCAGGAATAACTTCAAGCTAGGATAAATTGGTGTCACCTATCTTTCAAAGCACACAAATATGAAGCAAAGGAAAATAGGGAAGAATGCTAAATAGGAAATGTAGGCAAACTCCTCATTATCAGTGTTTCTGTGCTCCATCCAGCATGAGTATCACTGTAGTGCAGAGAATATTGGCGAAGGATTTTACTCTTTTCTCCTGCTTTGTTCTATAAATGTTCACATTCCTAATGCTCCATTTAGTGCCTACAAACTCCATTAAATTTTACCTTTTCTTTGTTGGCAATTCTCTTGTTCTAATCTCAGTTGTCTTATTTTCTTGATCAGGTCTGCAAAGCAGTCTTTCATTATCATCTGTCCCCCATTAACCTATGTAATACTTTCCTGAGAGAAGAGCACCTGAGGGGGATTTGGCTTCTATGTTATCTTACTCCTCCCTAACATAACTTAGGAATATACATGAAGACTCCTTTTTTTTTCTTCATAGTTAAAGAGGAAACTCCAGAAGTTATATTTATGCTACTTACATTACAGTGATGAACTCTAGCTTGTCTTTTAAACAGAAGGTGCAAATAGTTTTGTGGCGGTGAAGAATCTGCTAATCAGCCCAAGAAATGAAACAGTAAAGCCACTACTAACAAAAGAGTTTTGTGATGGTGATATAGCACATGAGCAACCCATGAATAATATATTTTTGTCGACCTAGTAATCAAGATATTGACAAAATATCTCCAGTATTTCTTTCACTTAACAGTGTCCTTAGACTGCATTCATGTATAGTCTTCATCACCTACCATGGAAGAGCAAGGGACTGAAGCGTATCTTCCCCATTCCCTAACCACTGCTTCTGATATCCTTGTGGAGGTTCTCAAAAGCCTTCTCTTCTGTACTTGGCTATTATAAATCTTGTCTGTGGATGCATAACATTCACCTCAACCCTTGACCCCTGTGAATTTGGCTTCCAGCAGGAACGTTGGCAGACAGCTACCTGTCAGCAACTTAATAGAAGGATCCTGCAGTCATCTGTTTCAAACTCTAACAGGGAAACAAGAGGAGGGTTTTGTATTTCAAAGGACAATAGAGCTCAGGAATGGTTTTTCAAATTGAAATTCTGGCTGTGAGAATCATTAAATATAGTTCTGCTTCTCTTCTAGACTGTGAGATCAAACAACCCAGGCAACAGGAGGAATATTTGCTGACTTATGATACATGTACATTTTTTGCAGATTGGTTGGCTTCATTCTGCAACTTACTATGAAAAGGACATAGAAATGTCATTGACATGTCTGGTTTTGTGCTGAAAATATCCTATGCTAAAACATTTTTTTCCCAGTCAGTTTCTGAACTTTTTCTTCATGGGTATTCCAGCTCTAGAACTTGTTTTCTTGCAGTCTATTGATAGGTGATTGAAGAGACTATATGGTTTGAAGATGAACGCAGTTTTGACTTGCTGAACAGTATTTGATTTGAAGAATCTGGTATGAAAATCGTTGATTTTTATGACAATCCAAGCTTGTAATGGGGAAAAGAAACCATAAAATGTTATGCATATTTTAGTAGTGTCCAAGGCCATAATGCAGAAATCTTGTCTCCATGCTCACTACAGAACCAAAGTTTTCACTAAATTCACCAGAGCATTGTCTTTCACCTTATGATAGAAATTACATAAAAAACCCCAACAAACAAACAAACAAACAACAAAAAAAACTCCAAAAGAAATAAAACAAACAAACAAACAAAACCCCTGACCCATTCATGATCTATAAGAGGGAGATGGTTAATACCCAGTTTATCACATTTCAGCTTCACAAAACCCAAACCCCAAAATATGGGAGCAGCAAGCTTAACGCAGTAGGGTATCCCTAAACTGAAATTCAAGTTGTTTTTTTTTTAGGATGCCTAATCAGAAGCTCACATGCATGTATAATCTTCAGTTTAAGTGTGTGGACAATGCTGATTTGCTGCCGCAAGAAATGTGGAGTACTTGGATACAATTTCATTACTTAAGCAAAAGTCTGTTTTTTAGTGGAGGTTAATGTTTTGCATCTAAAGAGTCCATTTCACAATTATACTACTTATAAGTGGTTGGTAGCCAAAAGAAGAGAGAGACAATTGTTAACTAATATAAAATATCAAAAGAATTTATGTTATTTCCTAGGAATTAGGAATGTGTCTGAATCATCAGGAAATATAAATGTTTACACCATTATTTATTTTCAATAAAAATTTTTTTTTATTTTGTTATCAATAAAAAGAAACCTTCAAACTAATGGAATGCTGAATGTTTTCTCCAGAAATCTGAGAATTAATGAGGAAATTTTAAAATGTGCATTAATGTCATTTACATAAAATATACCCAAAGAATCTGTGAATTTTTGAGACATGGCACTGTCAAGTGTGAAGGACAATTTTCCTCCAAAAATGGAAGAAACATAATAAATAGGTATGGGATCTAGTAAGAAAAATGCAGAATCAGGTCATCACAGCATAAACCCTAAGAGGTTGTCTACTGCACCGTAAAAAAAAAACCACTGGATCATAAGAATTAATCAGTACAGTGGTTTGGTGAATAAACCATTGCAAGGACCCTTGCAAAAAGGATTTGGGGCACCACTTAGTCTGGACTGACTGTCCTTTTTGAGAGGTTTGATTACCTGTGTGAGTACTACCCTATGCAAAGACCTTATGAAATTGTTTTGTAGGCAACACTGAGTGTTTGTGCAACAACTGACATGAAGGAAAAGAGGATTTAAAGTCTTAATGTAAATACTTTTATCATAGTTAGTTATCTCTTTATGTGGAGCTGATATTTTTGTGTTGCTACTTCTTTGTGCTTCCTCACAAAGAAATAGACTCATAGAATCACAGAATCATAGAATGGGTTGGGTTGGAAGGGACCTGACATAGGCAGGAACACCTTCCACTAGATCAGGGTGCACAAAGCCTCATCCAGATTCACCTTGAACATGTCCAGACACTGGCCATTCACAGCTTGTCTGGGCAACTTGTTCCAGTGTCTTGCCACACTCGTGGTAAAGAATTTATTCCTTAGATCCCTCTTTCAGTTTACAGTTGTTGCCTCATAGTGTCACTTCAAGATCTGATAAAAAGTCTTTCTCCATCTTTCTGATATTCTTTAAATATTGAAAGGCTGCATTAAGGTATTCCCAGAGACTTCTCTCCAGGATAAACCTGGAAGCTAGAATACTCTCTAGAAATGTCAAAAAAGTTCTGCTAGTATATTTCAACAACGACATGATAAAATAACATGGCTTGCTGCAATGCACAGACCCCTGGGATGAAATTTCTAGGAATTACACAGACATAGAGGAACAAGGACATAAATTCTGGATCACTTAAAGCTCAGATGACCCTTCAGACTGTGACTCACTCAAGGTTAGGCAAGCTTTAGCAGAGCAATTCAAGCAAGGAGTTAAACCTCTGCAATGGAAATGTACATGTAGAAAAAAAATCTTCTAAAGGAAACTGCAATATCAGTTGGGATGTACAATGATTTCAAGAACTACGTATAAGAAATTCAATACTTCTACAGTGTCAGAGGTTTCTATTAAAAATTTAGAGCTTAATAAATCCCAAACTTGGTTTCTGATGCTGACCCCTCATGTTCTTTTGGGCTCAGGGTCTACTTTGCCCTGAACCATTTGTGGTTTAAAATGCTGAACCACCTACTAAGGAGTAGTGGGTAGGTCCTATTGTTCTTTGTAGGCCCTTGCAACTAATGCATAATAAAAGCTCTCTTTCTGAGATTGTGTGTAGCAGCTGGATAGAAGATCAGAGCTGCTACTGGAACACTGCCATCTATACAGGGTGAGAAAGTAGACTTGGCAAAGGGCTCTGGTTGTACCAAGTGGATCCCACTGGCAGATGAAACTTTAGCAAGCTGTCTGAGTTATCTCATTATGCATCTGCTCCTTGTAGTTTATCAAGGCACCCAGGGCATCGGTTAGTCTGACAGAGCTGTGAGATTCAAGTTGAATTACACCCCATGCCAGCACAGTCTACGCTAAAATAACAGTTACTCTTCTCCTGTTATGGGATTATTATGAGATTTAAATTTATGCATTATTAGAATTTACTTTTCAGATAATGTTCCTGTTTTAATGGGTTCACTGAGTAGTTTTCGTGTACTTTCTGGTCTCAGATGTCTCTATACAGCATAAACAATAAGAATGGCATTGATAGTGAAAGCTTTGCAGTATTTCTGTCCAAAAATGTTTACATTTTGAGAAAATGCTGCTTCTAGTGAAATTTTCACCGAGTTTTTTCTTGTCCTTGCTGCATTTTGAAGCTTAATGGTTTTACTTTCTGGGTCAATAATCCACCTTTGTACTTCTTGTGAGGCTGTGTACTAAGCAAACCTATTTGCATTAAAGATGGTGACATTTTAACAAAGTTTGGCTGAAAGATTTGTTCAGTACTTTTGCCAAACAGCAGTATACATTGCTAGAACAGTTCTTAAAAGTACTTTGCAAAATTTTTCTTTTGGTGCCATGGATAGCTGTTCTTTCAACTGTTCCCTTGCAGAGAGAAGCCTTGCTAGTTGTTTGTAAACTTGTCGCACTTATTTGGAGAAATCAAGTGTCCTTGTAGGTATAGAATGGTTTTAGAAGTGAGGTTTTCATGTCTGACCACTGCTACTCCTCCTACCAGCCTATTTCTCCATCATAGCAGTTATATCCCTCCACATCAATTATAGAGCATGTGAACTCCCTCAGTCCATCTAAACACATACCTTTGCTGCGGCCCCTCATACTGTGAAGCCTCTGGTGCTTATCCCTCCTAAATGAGCAGAGCAGTCATTCCAGTGCCCCTCACATTATGGCCCAATGTGCAATCCATTTTCAAAGCATCAACTCATGTGTGTTGCATGGGGTTTAAAACAATCAAGGGTCAATTCACTCTTGACTGCTCTGCATATTGTTTTGGCTGTGGCCTAGATCCTTTCTGGCCTCACTGTTTCCTGGGAATGAGAGGGATTCACCAATATGCATGTCAGTGGGAGCTGCCAAAAGGATGTTAACTGGTGTTGAAGTGGTTCCATAGAGCATGGAAATGAGCCAGGGGGGCAGCTGGCAAATACTGGACCCTCCACATACTAAAAGTAAAGACTTCTGTATGTGTGCAAGCCTGAAAAGTGCAGACATGAAGGAGACATTTATCAAAGCAAGAACAGGCAACAGCACACAGGGAAAATGATATCAACAGAAGAGACCAGCACTTTTTTACACAAGATTTTTGTTAGAGAGGTTGGGGAGCAGCTACTGGCTGAAAAGGAACTGGTAACCTCCATCATAACTCTAATGCATGGCTGGGTGTGCATGCAAAGTAGTCATAGTGCTGTGGGTATCCAAGGGTGGTTAATACGATCTCTTTCCCTGACATGACCTAAGTTATGATGATCTATTAAAACATAAGTAATGACTCATTTCCTAGAGATTGTCAGGAAAATGGGTCAGCTGTTTGTGAGCATGATAAATTGTCCTCTTTGGTTGTATATAGGATACAGGGATAGAAAGAGCTTTAATTAATGACATGAATTAATTGTTAAAATTTATGGATTTTTGACAGGACATTGAAACTCTAAATGACACTAATTTGATACTTGAAAGATCAAATGTATAGAAGAGGAGAATTCCTAATTTTTGTTAACACAAGGGGAGATATTATTTGTGAATTTCTTAGAGAAGATTCATAAATGAGTGTACAATGGACTTCAATTATGGGATCTTCTTTACTTCAATCCATGGATACTTCTTTGAACAGTGACAGTCATGAGTTCTGTCCAGAACTAGCAAAGAAGCCATATTAAATGGCACAAATACTGTGAGGCAAGTCATCTAAGGCCAGGGTAAGTGGGCAATGCAAAGGAGCTGATGGTGGAAGATGAGCTATCTGTGTAACGGTTGGATGAAGGGATTTTTATAGAGGATACTGTGTCTCTTGATTGCTTGTGTGCCCAGAAGTTTCTAGATGCTAAGGAAGTATGGTGGCTGGAATCTAGGATGTGAATGAGCATGTTAAGATTTGTTAAGTCAGTTGCCTTGAAAAGATCAAGGACTAACAATTGAAGGTGTGCAACCGTATTGTGTGAAAAGGACAATTTATGTTCTGAACACTAGGGGAAAATTTAGAGTAGGACTCTGGATCTCACTGGATGAATAAAAACCACAAAAAAGATCACGAGAGTAAGTAGACACCCTACCAGGAACAGAAAAAAAATCCTACTTGGCAATACAATTATGTTTAGAAGATCAAGAAGTAAGGGGATAATGTGAGACATGCCAAAAGCCTGTCTGAGCCAGACTTTATGAAGGAAATTAAACAAATAGCAAAAGGTTATTCAGCTGTATAAATAAAAAGAACACAGGAAGGCCTGAGTCCACTACACAATAATGACAGAGCAGAGATTAAAGATAATCATGCTATGTCCCCAAAAGTAAATGAACACAAAGCTCTTGGAGTCTCATAAGAGAGACTTTCTTCTGTAGGCTGGTGTTCATTAGCTGTCACTGGTAGAAGAGTCAAAACCCTGATGTTTTTGTCAACACCAAGTCTTGTATGGACTCCAATGAGATGTTTATCAATCACTTGTGACTCTAATTTGTTATCAGCACAGGTAAAGAGCTGAATAATATTGACATGAAAAGCCATAATCAGATCTACAGATAAATGGCTCAAATGCAATTGTGTGAAAAGAAGAGAAACAGTGGGATTGAGGGGTATTGACTACATGTGTATTGTAACTTTGGCAAAATCATACAAACTACAGTTGTTTTAGTAGTAAATTAATAAATAACCACTACATAATATGTACAATCTGAATTTGGATCTCTTGTCTCACCTCTAATTGCCCTTATCTGACAAAGTTTTTGTTTCATGTCAGATAGAGTTGCAAGGCCAGAAAAAGGGTTGTTATTTACTGAGTTTGCAAAATATTCAAAAGGTGAGAGCACTGACTTTTCCAATATCCAAAGTCAAACACGACTAAAGTATTCATATCTGTTTCACTTAGGCAGTACTTGCTAATTCCCTCCTGCAGTTTTTCAATTGCATAAATACTGAACTAACACTGCCAAGTTTGCTTTCTTGTAGCATACCTTGTATAGAGCAGTTTATTCATACTGAATTAAGTTCCTTTCATTTTCATAATTTGAACAGAACATTGATAAAACTGACATGGTGGTTCCTGTTACCTGGACATAGGGAAACAGCCATATTTGTACAGGGAACAAAGATCAAGAATACTTAGCAATTGTTTTCTGTACCTCTCTGTGAAGATGATTTACTGTCCTCAATGGATAAGCTCCTAAACATCGAATCAATATCAAGGCTGAATGTACCGGACTGTTGTCTGACACTCAGGAGTCTGTGTCTCAAAGCCTGATCTGAAAAATGCTGAAGCTGAAAATTAGAAAAATTCTTCCATTTACACTAGCTGATTTTTTGATCTTACAAGACTTTGGAACAGGTCAGGCATATAAAGTGTGGGGGAGAGAAATAACAATTTCCAGTTCTCAGATGGAGTTAGTGGGATCCAAGAGGTTACATAATTGCCTGAGGCTGCACTATTAGGTTTGTTCCACTGAGAAGAGTCTGTATCTAGCCTAGGATCCCATGCCCACAAGTGTGGTGGTGCCTTTCCTCAGGGGGGCTCGGACCCCACCTGTTGCTCAGGCACTGGCTATACAGTGGTTGAGTGACACGGGATCCGAGGATGCTCAGGAAGAGGAGTTGGAGGTCTAAAAAACACCCCTTAGACATCCCCTGGGGTGGAAAGAAGCACAAACCCAGCCTCCCTTTCCAGAGACTTCTTCGCAGTTCGACAGTTTATTGGTCAGTTATTAGGTAATCTTTAATAATTGGTTGTTATTACTGTGTCCTACCCTGTAAGCCCCGCGTTATTGGATGTTAGTGTTTTCCACGCCCTGTTTCTTGTGCCTTAAAAGTTCGTGTTTGGTGCGTGATTCGGGGGATTTGTGGTCTCCCTTGAAATCTCCACCACCAGAAATCTCCCTCTCCTTTTCTTCGTGCTCCGGATCGCCGTGCGCTCAGCGAGCTCCTATCTGCACCTACTGAGGGCAGGCTGCCTAGCCTGGGGCAGTGCCATTGGGATATCTGCTTACAGCATGAGAGGTTCTGGGGAGCCCACATTCTGGGCCACTGGTTCCCGCACAAGGGCTCGATCCTGGCTGCGATTGGATCGCTCAAACCCTCTGAATAAGCGGCGCTCCCAGCCCCGAGACTCCATCGAGCTATCCCGAGGCAGAGCTGAGTGACATGCGATGCCGCACACAAGTACATCCCTTCACTCAAATTAACATGGTGTTTTTAATTCAAAATAGCTGACTCCTTAGTAGTATGGGCTAATCACAAAAGAGGCACTAACACAAGCACTGGAATGCCACTTCAATGCCTGTAGGCTTCCATAAGAATCCGATAGTTTCAATGGGATTGTAGGAAGTACAAAGAAAGACTTTAGTAATTCTTTGGAAAAAATTCCTAGAATACTTCAGCTTAATATTGTGCAGAGGTAGCTGTCATTTGAGGAAGCCTATACTGAAACTAGTAAACTGAATAAGGGGTAAATCTTCAGTAAAGATCTATGCACCTGAGAATCTGAGAACTGAACTCAGATATTCAAATACTTAAATGCAATATTTTGTTCACAGGAGATGTTTCTTTCTTTCCAGGAATGGAAAATTCTAGTCTTAGATAGGAAAGGACTTACATGATAAGATGTCTAGCTAAGTGTTCACAGTAAAGCTTACACATCTAACATTAAATAATTAATTAAATTACCCAGGAAGATTTTACATCTTCATTGCATTCTACATAAAATATTGAGTCCTAAGAGGTAATGATATTCTAAATGGAATAGCGAGAAAATATAGAAAGCAAGTTCATTCCAAATATGCCCTTTTGTGGGGACATAAGGCAGTTTATGTTATTGTGAATTTATTTAGGGTGTCTTTGTTTTTTTTCCTTGTTGCTTTTTTATCAGACACTTTTTTGCTGTGAAACTTCAAAGTTTCTGCTAATAAAGATAAAATCAAAAGCCTTGGTAAAATTATGATTGTTCAGTGATGACCATTTTGGTGTAGGGCTTTTGTCGTAAATTGTGGTCTAATATTGCTTACAGGTTTGAATAATTTTGTTTGGAAAAATAACTATTGCTAACTTGAATGAAAAACTTAATTTAAAACAGCAAGACATACTTTTACTTGATTACCCCTATGTCAGTGTTTTTGAAGATAAATTTTCTTCCAATGGTGTAAAAATTAATTTATAATCTTTTTCTGGAACCTAATTGTTTTAGATACCTTGCACTTTATTTATTTATTTTTTTAATTTATGAAGGCCACTTTATATTGCTTCTTCATGCAGCTTGTTCTTACTAAGCTTAATGATCTCTCTCTTTTTTTGACTCCTGAATTTTTGAAGGTGTGCAGGACTTGCACAGCACCTTTTCAGGCCTTTTCAGCTGTTCACACCACCCCACCAGTGAGGAGGCGAGGGGTGCACAAGGAGTTGAGTGGGGACACAGCTGACCCCAGCTGGCCAAAGGGGCCATGCAAGGTGTCATGGTCAGTCTATAAAGCTGGGGAAGAAGAAAAGGGGGAACATTTGATATGATGACTTTTGTCTTCCCAAGTAACTAATATGCGTGATGGAGCCCTGCTTTCCCAGACATGGCTGAACACCTGCCTACCCATGGAAAGTGTCAAATTAATTCCTTGTTTCGCTTTGCTTTACCTAAACTGTCTTTATCTCAATAGACAAACTTTCTCACTTTTGCTCTTCCAATTCACTCCCGTCCCACTGCAGAGGGAGTGAGCCAGTGGCTGTATGGTGCCTAGTTACTGGCTGAGGTTAAACCGTGACAACGCTCATAGTGCCCAAGATGGGGCTTGAAGATTTTGAGATAACAAGAGATTTGATTTGACTAAGCTAGATCAAATTTGTAGCTGGTTTTGTTGTTTAGCTGTGAATTGATAGGCCGTTATGTTTGCCATGGGACTTCCTTGCTTGTGCTTCTTAGTAACTACTTCTTTTGCTTTCACAAAATGTATTTCACTTTGAAAAGAATAAAGGCTGAATAACTTACCTGAAACAACAAAAAGAAATCTCCATACCAAACTATAAACAAACCCACAGTAATATGTTCTTCTCCTTGTTATAGTCCTCCTTGGTTCTTTGATATGTTTACTCTCTTGCATTGTTTTTATTTGAAAGTCAAGACCATTGCAGAGACAAATATTTGTAAGGAAAAAAATAAGGTTGGGTTGATTAAAAAGTGTTGCTGCTATTTCATTTGTAAAGGAATGGGCCTGCTGAAACCTGCAGCAGTGTATGGTAATGTCTGCATTTCATCTTGTGCTTTTAGTGCACAGCCAGTGACAAAGGCAGGTTCATGTCTGCTCCTTTTCACAGTAAACTCCATTAGAGTCTGTGTTTTCAGACAGTGAGTCATCCCTGGCCATGTGAAACCACAACTTTCTTTCTTTCTTTAAACACTGACCTCTCCACATTGTGACAGATGAACCACACTTAACCTCACAGCTTGCATAACTTTCTGTTCTTTTTTTGTCTTACTTCAGCAAATATCACACCTGTGCTTCTGTGTTGTACTTTCTAGTCCAACGTACACTGAGTGTAATGGAACCATTAGAGGGACTTAAAGCATGAAAAGTTTTTAGGGAATGGTAACGTCAAATTTTCCATTCCTCAGCAATGAATGGGAAGAGGTTGAACACAAATAATGGTGTATAAAATAAGGCACGTTAGCAGCTGCAGCTCTGCCATGCTGACAAATTACCTCTTTGTGTTGCTTGGTGCCCATCAACTTGCTGCAACTAGCTGTACTTCAGGAACTATATGTGTTTACACTGAGAAAGAAATATTTCAGCACCTGCGTATTAGAAATATACAGACTTCATTTGGGAACATGATTGCCTTTTGTGTTAAGAAATCAAACACCTATAGCGATGTTTCAAGAAGAGTAATTAGAAGCACCTTTCTAAAGTACAACTAACGCACATATTTATCTTGCTTACATTATTTGCTGTCACAGTTGAGACAAGCAGTGCTTCAATCAAGTGATACACCTGCCAGAGTATAACATCCTGTACAGTTAAAATTTCTCCCCTAAGTTACTGTCTGTAGATAGGTAGATTCCCAGAGTGAGGACATATGTTCAGTGGTGCATGTTCAGTGTTCTATGTTCTTCTCTCACATATGGGCTGTGATGGTGTCCCTTACACCCTTCTGCCCAACACCTGCACATTTTTGCTTTGTGTTAGCTCCTCTCCACCACTAGTTTGAATTTCACTTGTTACTTAGGGCACAGTCAAACCTTTCTGTTGGGTAGTTTTGTTTTTTTTTTTTT
>VZRZ01003103.1:190986-205259 GCA_013398175.1 Climacteris rufus
GAGAGTTGTAAAACCATTGCAACTCATCCTGGCAGGGATTTCGCTCACATAAAGGACGCTGTTGCTACCTTGAGAGCTCTGGGTTAAGCGTCTTTAGTGTAACTGCACCCTGCTCTAATTGGGAGATTTCTGACAACTATGTGGAGTCGTAAAACTCACTATAAATATGGATTCTTGCTCAGGGTTCTCTCTCTCTCTCGGGAACCATGGACTTCAATGGAGACATTACTCAGGACAGCTGCTTGCTCGCCATGGGAAAGGGGAAATGCCCACTCCCTTCTCCCGGCATGTTATGGATTCGCACAAATAAAAGGTACCTCCTTTCCCCTCCCCCATAATTTTTGTCTCTAGTTTTTCTGTCTTCTGCCAGCTTGGAAAAGGCATCAGGTAAGTAACAGGGGTGCAGATAAGAAAATGCATACAACAGAAGACTTGGAAAGTTTCTGAGCTGCCAACTTGTTACCTCTGACTGTCTGGGGTTATTGTCTAGATTATTGATAACTATCTAATCAGTAAAATTCTTCTAAAGATTTTTTTATTCCAGAATCACTAAAAAGTGGGTGAAATATGTGCCTATCTCCATTGTTTAAAATTGAGAAATAGTATTTATTAAGACACCTACTAGTGACGGTCAATTTGTGTGGTCAGTAAAGTCTTTTTAGTAGTGTAGCACACTGTAGGAACATTCCCTAATATCTCCCTTAAAATTATTTGGTTTTCCATATTTTTATTCATTTTCAAATGTACATGAAGTACAATCCCTTGATTTATGCCCTTATGATTTGGAGAAAATTTGGACTTCTGCAGCAAAAAATAAAGTGCATATACATAGATACAGAACGCGGGCAATACCAACATGAGAAATAATGCATCTGTTTCTGATGCAGTGGTTAATTAGATTTCAACAAACACTCACATGTGCCCACTAAATAAGAAATATCATTATGAAGCAGAATAATCAAGAGGAAATATCAAGAAGTCATCAACTTAACATGGGTGATATTCTGATTGTTATATTTTCCGATCTGATAAGCTACCATGTTAAAAATATTTATGAAGTATGTATCACCTAATGAGATATCCCCATATGCTGGAAAAGTATCAAAAATTATGAATAAATACCAGAATATACGTTGCATTTATCTACGGACAGGAAACTAATAGTATATGTTAATAGCAAAATTAGGCCATCGCACATAAGCATACAAAGAGAAAAACTGTTCTGAACTGTGAATTCAGCTGTGTAGATCTGCAGTATCCATTTTACAGCAAATTCAGAGATTTTGACATTTTCTTTTGTTCTGACTTAGAAGAAAAACAATGTATTTCTGAATTTTCTGTGAAATGTCTCCCAAAATTTTGCAGCTCAAGCAGAAGTTTCATTGCAAGTAAAAATGTTTTACTTAGAACAGTAAAATAGGGTAATTTTTTTAAAAGCTATAATTTTTTAAACAATTATAATTTTGGAGAAAGAACAAAACTGTTTTGTTTAAAACAACTGTATTTTTAAATAAAGTTTCATTTTACTGCCATAAGGCTTTTGAAATATTTCCAGCTCTCATGAGCACACCCTCCAGGGTGCCTCTGACTGCAGATTCCCGTCTTTAACTATAAGATCTCTAGAAATAATTTTCTGTATGTCTCTAACCTTCATTTCTCATCTTCTCTTTATTCTGATTTTCTGACTTTCATTTGCATGTTTACATATTGGCCAGGACAATACAGGAAGCCTATTTGAACTTGTTTGAAGCAGGACAGGGTGCACACTAAAACAAGAATTCTGGTTTTTGGTTATAAGTTCCAGGAGAGAACAGTTTGAAGTTAACGGATCACTTTAAATTAGTGGATCCCAAACTTTTGTGGTCAGTGGATCATTCTGAGGCATCAAAGTTTCTCACCACCCACCCAGTGTGCACTGTCACCTTTGAATTAGGGGGTGAAAGCACAGCAGGTGGGCCAGTTCCCATTGTTCCAGGGCCCCATTGTTCCAAGGAGCAGCTGTGCCTGGTCTTACGCAGTTGAGCTTCTCCAGGCACTAGAAGTTTGCAGACAACAATTCGCTTCCATGACTTCCATACATGGGTATGGACATCTTAGAGACATCCATACCTGAGGACTGATGGTGGAAAATGCCAACCAGTGTCTGAGGATGAACTTGCCTTCTCTTGCCCACTTATTGCCACATACTGGTAGAAAGGGCATGCTTTCCTTAACCAGGGAGCTTGTCTTCTCAACCTGGAGCTCTGGGGAGACCGTGTAGCAGCCTTCCAGTACCTAAAGGAGCCTATGACAAAATCAGAAGGGTTTTTTTACAAGGGGAAATGCCTTCAAACTGAAAGACAGTAGGTTTAGATTAGGTATTAGCAAGAAATTCTTTACTGTGAAGGTGATAAGGTACTACAACATGTTGCCCAGAGAAGTTTTGAATGCCCCATCCCTGGAAGTGTCTAAGGCCAGGTTGGAAGGGTCTTTTAGCAGCCTGTTCTAGTGGAAAGTGTCAGGGGGGTTGGAAGTAGATGATTTTTAGGGTCCTTTTAACCCAAAATGTTCAATGATTCTGTGACTGTATTTGATAAGTAAACACTGTTAAATGAGTATCTGGGCAAGTTCAAACCTCTGCATCCCCCAAATAAAACTATATCAACAAGTATTCTGCTAGGGATTATGTGTTTTGACTTTCTGGTTTGGGGTTTTCTTCTCACCTTGAAACCCTCCCTCCAAGAGCTGTATCTCCTCCGTCTCCACAAGAAGTTGAAGTCCTACCCCAGCTTTCTTACTTAGGGAAGAAATAAAACATTTATTTCGTGCAATGTAAACCACTTTCAATGAATAAATACAATCATGCCACTTAAGGCTGTTTTGTGACATTTATCTCCAAGAGTTTGCAAAGATTTGTTCTGAGTGGAACAGAAGAGGCTGTTCCTTCCTGCCCAAAGGAGAACATGTTTTTGCTTTCTCTCTATTACAACATCCCACATAACTGCAGAGTGTTTTCTTCCTTTTTTTTTTTCTTTTTTAAACATAACACCCAAAGATGGTACATCTGTGATAATATTTTTCCTGTCACCTTTCACCTCCATTTTGCCCTCAGCTTGCTTGTTCCAGTGATTTTATACATTGGGACCCACTGAATATCTGTCACATCTACCTTGTACATTTGTTTTATTTTCTGATGGAGGCATCGAAAAGGCGGAGAGCAGAATTCACTTCTACTTACAAACCAAGGATGAAAGCAATCTGCCCCTGTGATTTTCCTGCTGAATGGGATTCAGAAAGTTGAAATACTGCTTACTAAGCACAGGAATTATTATTTTGCCAACAAGCTTGTCTAAATTAACTGGAGGAATAAAGTATAAAATAAAGCTTAAAATGTTTGGTTTGCCTTTGGAGAGGAGGCGAAAGCTGCATAATTTTTCATTATTACCATTTCCTCCCCCAGAGGTAAAGTTTGGTCAGCATCTGTAGTTTAAACTCCTGTTTCCAGAGGTTAACAACTCAGCTGTAAGGCTTCAGTCTCAGTTTAATGTTTGGCAGAGTTTCTGCATTGAAATAGTACCTCTGGTACATATGTATAATACCCTCTCCCAAAGGGTCTCATAGCACTTTAACACACTGCATTTGAATGGCTTGTTTCATCCATCATCAAAAGCAACTGTTTTTGAGGTGGAATACATTTTCAGAATGCAGTGTTCTATACAACAGTTTAGGTAAAGAAGGAATGATAATACCTGCAAAATTTAGAACATTTTGGTTTTGCTGGTATTTTCAGTGAGTACCACACTCCCTTTCTCTAGACATGCTTTTGTAGTCATAGATATAGTACAGCAATGACAAGATTTGAGATAACATTAAAAGGACAAAGACATTTTTATACAATTTGAAATCTTCCAAATCATTCGTGCTTGCAGAACCTTTTCTAGTACCTTTCTATTCAATTAGATTATGCTCTAAGTTATGTAAAGAATGTTCCATTGTACTTTACCAACATTAAAGTATAATAAAATTTAAATCTCAGATTAAGCTAATACAAATTAAACATAGCTATAATTAGCTGGTACTTCCTACTAAAGAATCAATATTTTAGCACTGACACATGAAAAAAGAAGATTATTTGTCATTTTCCTACTTCAGCAGGATGAAGTAACAGTATTATTGTCAAGAACTTGTCAAGACAGATAGCAGTGATCAAAATATTCAAATCCCTGTGGCTGAAGTTAGGGGTCTTTTCACTGTTGTGATGGTTTTGGCTGAGGTTATTTTCTTCACAGTGGCTGGTATGTGGCTATGTTACGGATTTGTGCTGAACACAGGGATGATAATAGAGATTTTGTTATTACTGTATAGGGCTTACATGGAACTAAGGCCTCTTCTGCTTTTCATATTGCCACAGTGGTGAGGAGGCTGGGGGGCTTGGGAAGCTGGGAGGAGACACAGCCAGGACAGGTGACTGACTCCAACTGACCAAAGGGATATTCCAGACCATATGGCGTCATGTTCAGTTTATACAGTGGAGGGGAGAAGGAGCAAGGGGGGACATTTGGGGTGATGGTGTTTGTCTTCCCAAATAGTGTGTGATGGTGCCCTGTTCTCCTGGAGATGGCTGAGCATGTGCTTGTCCATGGGAAGCAGTGAATTAACTCCTTGGTTTGCTTTACCTGTGTGCATGGCTTTTGCTTTCCCTATTAAACTGTTTTTAACTGAATCCATGAATTTTCTACCTTTTGCCCTTCTGATTCTCTCCACAACAACTCTTTAGTCTCTGAAATAAAAGTTATATTATTTTCAAACATGCTGACCATAACAGGAATGAGCAAAGGAGCTTGACTGTAATGAACACATGTGCCTATATGAAAAAATTCTTCAGAGAGAGCTGTGGAGTTAGCACAGCAGAAAATCATGACACTAGGTACTTAAAAATGAATTAAAGTGACTCGTATAGTTCACTGTGTTTGAAAGTGCAGTCTTTGCTTTATTCCTCAGAAACAAAGTACTAAATAGTTTCCTTGAATAAAAAAATATGCATTGATAAACTAAGCACCTAAACACCTATCTGCCCTCTTGCAGTAATGTCTAAGGCTACATCTATACCACTTAATAACAGAGGCACTTGGTTGCAGTCATGTAGGCTGTTTAATTATTAACGTGTTCCTTGTCACAGTTTTCGCCTTTTCCAGAGGAATGACATTCATTAGAAACAGAGCCCAGGAGGCAGTTTAGACATTGACACCCTACTGTGGGGAGGGAAGGGGAGAATTTGGATTTGTGGATGTACCTTGACCTCATCCAAAGACTGGCGTTTGGTCCTGGCTTGTTCTGCAGTCCTGTTATGGATTCGCCCTGGGGATCTTGTGTGCTGAGATTCCAGACCTCAGTGAAGCCTAAGCAAGACCAGAGTACCAAATAATTGCATCTAAGGCAGTTCTGAGGAAAAAGAAGGAAATAGTTAATCTAAGGAGGAAAACCCTAGTAACTCTGAAATGCCTTAGTGGGTGATCAAATTTGCTTTATTAGGTGTCTAAATTCAGCCTAAATCTTGCTTTGTGCCTGTAAGTCAAAAGATATTTAATATGACAGCATAGCATGTCTACATAAATGTTAAGAGTGGCGGCAAATGAGCTTTGAATTGAAGCAGTATCTTAGCACCAAATGTAGTTATTTGCCTGCTACTACTAATCAATTTATAAGTTTGTGCCAGCAGAATCCAAGTGTAAGCAGAACAATTTTGAATCTGGCCAAGGCATACTATTTACACAGAGACTGTGTTTCTGACCTTGTTTTTAGTGAAATAAATCCCAAACAATGTAAAATGAATTTCTTGAAATGAAAATTAAGCACATAACAGGATTAAAATACCTGGGATGTTTCTCTGCTGGTTAGGCTAGGTTATAGATACCCTAGATCCAAAATAAAGCTTGTTCTTGATGGTATTCTTTGAGAAAACATTGAGGTAACAAACATAGGTCTAACCACCGAAAAATTCTTTTGCGGCAGTCGATTCAAAGGAGCTGTGCACACTTTGTAGCCCTGAAGCTGCTGATTCTGAGTGACAGGTAAATCAGATTTGACTTTTCTCTCACAGCTTAATCTCACTTAGCTGGTGAAAAAAATGTAAAAGAGCCATAGATCAAAGAGAGCTCTAGCTGAGAAAGAGAAAAGACAGAGAAAAAATGACCTAAATTTTCAAAGTGACTGATGATTTTTGATATTTCAATTTTGGGACTCCCGATTTGAGGCAGCTTAATGGATTTTGATAATCAGAGTGCAGTTGCTCAACATACTGTTTGAATCCCCACAGAGTCTTACAAACATCTCTAAATCCGTGTTCCAGCAGGCAGGATCTAAACAGAGACAATTTCAGTGGAAGCTGGAATATTGCATATTCCTATATTTTAAGAATGGGATTGGTAGTAGCTGAGGTTTTCAGAGATCTTGCAATAAAAATATTTTTCCTTTTTTTTTTTTTTTACCAGACTCCTGTTCAAAAATCTCTAATCCACTGTGCTTGAAGTTCCTTGGTCTCTAAGGGCATTCAGTGTGGTTTGGTTACCTACAGTCTCCAAGCATGGTATGAGCATTATCTCCTCTAGTGACAACACTGAGCTGTTTCTGCCTGGCTGCTTTTTGGTTTATATAGGTATAATCTCAAGCATCCAGGTATGTACATATAAATTGCATCTTGCCTGTTCCATCCTGTGCTGTATGGGTGCAACAGAAAGTTTCTCCTTCCACAAAGCTCCTGCCTGTGTCCTCCTGAAGCCATTCAGTTAGTTTCTTCGTGCTGATAGCATACCCTGTTTTCCCTTGATGCTGCCTTCTCTCCTGGGGTTTCTGCCAGGCCAGCACATGCCTCCAATGATTTCTTTTCCCTCTGGCAGCTAAGATGGTGTCCCAGCAGCCTTGCCCTCAGGGCATGGACCGCCAGACAGGGCTTTGGCTCCAGCTCAGCATATGGAGGCTCCTTTCTACCCTGCCTGCTCAGGCTCAGACCAGTTTCCATCAGGAAGAACAGCTCCTCTTGGCTTCCATGTTGGGGCAGAGACTTTGGCCCATGACTCCACAGTCCTTCCTCCCAGCCCAGTATCAGCCAACACTCAATACTCTGCCCATCAGCAGGACTCAGGAACATCATCCATCTGTTTGCTACTGAGATCACTGCACGCTTTTTGAGTTTCAGGCTCCCCACATACTGCATATGGCAAGGTAAGTGAGGTTTTGAAAATAGAACCATTTTATATTGCCCATTTGCAGTACCTCTCCCTGCTAAGCTGGCACACTGGACTGCACTCCCAGGGACATCAGAAGAGCTATGCAGCACTTGCATGTGTTTCACAAACAAAGAAATACTGGGCATTTTTTCCCCACAATTTAATGTTGGCAAGGACAAAAATAAAAAGAAATTTTAACCCCAAATTATATGTATTTGAGACATGGTGTATGGTAGAAAATTGTAGAACATTAATGTTTCAAATTTTGCTATTTTCTTTCCCCTGAAAAAAGAAGATCTTATTTTTCAGAACAATCCAAACAAATATAAGATTTGTTGTGGTGATTTTAAAAATTTTCTATTCAAAGAGATCTTTAAAGTGTAGTGCAATGGCTTGTGAGTGCATATAGTGGGTTTGCTTTAACACTGCAAACTCTGGAAGCATTGTGATTCTTGTCAATCCTATGGTGATCCTGAAGGAAAACTTGGAGGGCTTCAGTCCTTACTTGCTTATGCATCAGTGAAATGCTTGATGATTGAGATCTTGCTACAAGACAATTTTTTATGAACTTTAATTTTTAATTAAGAAACTCATTAGCAAAAAGTATGCAAATAGTTGTGATGCTAAATCAGCAAGTGATTTTTTAAAGCTGTGATTGGCTAAAGACTGTGGAACTCTCTCCCCATTCCCCATGTGCCTTGTTTGACACCTAACTCAAAGCTTTTTTTCTTTCATTGGGGCTTTTTTTCCCCCAGATTACCCTAAGCAGGGTGTTGTTGCTTAAGTCCAGATGGAACCATCTTTCATGGATTACAGAGCATAGGAACACTAGGATTATTTTATTGCTGGATCAGACACATCCACTAATTCTGTCCTTAATATGCTGTTTTATTATGAACAATTACATATGTCTCTGGAAATGTATGATTCCACACAGGATAAAATGACTGGGCCTAATGAGATGCTTTATGGACACAATTCAAAATTAACTTCGAATTTCCTGTCTTTTGTTGATTTTTGTCACCACCTTAACATTTTTCAAACATAGAATCATTACATTAAAAAAATAAATCTGTATTTTAACCAAGATTTATTATACTCCAGTGAGATAAACCATGTTTTCAGTTTTCAGTAATAACATGATTTATTTCCAAGCATCCGAGCAGTAAAAACAAAAGAGATAGATCTGAATGAAAAATAATAATTCGTAATTAAAAAAAAATCCAGATTTTTACAGGATCTTTAAAGAAATATTAATCAGCCCCAAGAATGAATATTTCAAGTCTCTCATTATGACAAGATTGTAATATTCTTTGCTTATTCTTAAGTGCAATTTAATATGGAAGAATTGATCTGAATTGCCATTTTTAAAGTTTTCTGGAAGGTCAAGGATCTGACATCCCCTCGTATTTGGCTGCTGGACAGACCTAGAATCACTGACACTAAATTATCTGCTACCACGAACTCTGTAGAGGTGATTGCTGTTATATAACTTACCATTTTGCCACCTCTTGTCTTTGTACAAAGCTACTGAGACAGCAAGCGTTTGGCAAGGTGTGTATAGTACCCTTAGCACCACTGGTGGCACATGGCTTTTAGGGCTTTCTAATAGAGATAGATGGATAGATAGATAGATAGATAGATTTATTTTTTTTTACTGACAAGAAGAGAGAGTAGAAAGACAGCATTCCAGACAAAGGCACTAGCTGGAACACGTTTGCTCTTCAATACATCTAGACGAAGCAGGTATAAATACATAAGCCGATTCACAGACATACAGTAGGGGTGGCAGAGTCCCAGTTTGCAGCTGGTGGTGCCTCTGAGACATTTGGATAGCAAATGCTTTTCTCTTGCTTATGTTTCTGTTTTCCAGATTTTGTCCTCAGGAGTAAACCTGGCAAACAGTAATTTTTATCCACCTGGAAAGAGACTGTGGTTTATCCCTTTATTGTTTAACTGCTTTATGACTTGCCCCACTCCTCCCCTGTTGCTGAGGCTCTAAATCTCCCATGAACACCACCAATCTGTCTTTCCTATTTGGAAATAGTTGCTCCGTGATTATTGATTGCCACACCATACTTCTCCCTGTTTTCTTGCCCTGCTTTCTGACTTTTTTGTTCCTTTTTTATTTTTTTGCCAAGAGAGTCCAGAATCTTGCTTTGCCCTTGCTTTCTTCAGTCCAAAGTCTGATGTCCAGTGTTGCATATCAGTAACACAGAACTTATTTCCCACCTTTAGTTTATTTCTCCTTTTTGGGAAAGAATGTTCTCTTAGGGGCTTGTTTGGACTGTTCCTGTAGAGAATTCTTATTTTAACACTGAGTATGTCATGCTGTCAGAACTCTCACCTTCTGGGATCATAACCTAAAATGTTATCTACTTTTCTAGTATATTGCCAATGAGATCACCTTTTCAGATTGTCATACCTGTTTCCTTTTTACCGATACCCATTCCTAACATGACAGGAGTGTCTAGGGTTAGCTCATCTTTCAGAGTAAGTCTCTGAACTTTCTGAATTCCCTTATCAATTTTCTTATGATTCAAACAGTACTATATGTTGTCTCAATGTCTTACTACCCAGTCAGCCACAGCAGACAGTAGGACAACAATGAAATGGATTGAGGCACAGTGAGGATAAAAAGTAATGACCCAGACATTTCTCTATATGTTAGTAACTTGCCCCGTGATTTTTCCTGTACAAGATATGAGATCATGTACCCACACATGATATAGGACAACTCAGATGCAAGATACCTACTCACCCAGACCCAGTATATTGCAAGAGATCCTAGTTCAACTTCTCTGCAGGATAAAAGTCTGAGTCAGCCCCCTTAAGTGTCTGATCTTATTATCAAAGAAAGAGCAGACATAACAGACTTCTAATGTCGTGGGTGATCAGACCACCTAAGGAAGCCTCCTACTCTTGTCCTTGAAAGCCTGTGTCTCCATTGACTTTGAAGACAGTTGGAAAAGATGAGCCTTAATAAACCAAAATTAGCTTCTGTGAAAATCCCTGGGATCTATTCAGCCATTTCCAGCAGAAGGATAAAGTTCTAGCAAGCTGTAAAGATTTACATTATTTAAATATAGATTGCAATTACCTATTGGAAAAAATATCTGTAAAGAAATCACGGTAGAGTTTTAATGAACTGAAAAATCCATTCATATGTTTTCAAAGAAATTTTCCTTGGATAATTAGACACTTTCTTAAATCAGTCTGAGAGTCAGACAACTTAAATTACTGGCAAACTAATGCATAAGAGATGGCTAATTCTCATATAACAGTGTCACCTAGGCACTGCTATGAATAATGCATTCCAAAGCACAAAATAGAAAGCACCTGAATTAAACCCCATGTTTGAAAGTATCTGAAAGCAAAGAGGGGTGAATGAGGAAGGGAAATGAATATGGATAACCACTGAGGCTTCTTAATCAACAGAGAGATTTAATCTGTTTGTCTACTTCCTGCATGCTCTGAATGAATGAAGTAAACCAGGTAGAGTAAAAGCAAATAAAGGACAAAAAATAAAGCAAACCAGCACAAGCAAGATCATGTATTAAATTTTTTATTGTTTTCTGAGGATAAACTCCAGCTGCCAGCTTTCTCTGTGGAGCATGGTGGCAGATGAATGTACTTTTATTTTCACTATACAAAGGTCATCTTAACTTGAAAACCAGAAACAGACTGTGCACTAGTAGCAATTTGCACAGCCACCTGCAAAGCGCAACTAATTTTCTCAGACAGTGTTAAAAAGTCTGACACCAGGAACAAAAATCTTGCTGAAAGGGTGTTTTTGTTTCTTCTCTTGTCCTCCCTGCCTCACTTCCAGACATGCAGTTCTGCTTCTTATTTTGTACTGACCCTATCACATACCAGATCCCTCTGTGAGCCACTTCCATATGCTAAAGCTGCAGAAAGCAAAACTAGGAAGCTGTATGATTTTTTTCCCCCTGTTAATGATTAAAAGTGATTTACCAAGGACCTGAAAGAAGCCAGAGCTGGTCAAAGAAAGGGGTTAAGGCTGCAAAGCTGAGGAGAGGGGAGAAGGGGATAGATTTCTATTTCAGAATGATGCGTAGGTGAGGGAGAAGGGGGTTGTGAAGACCTAGAAAATGTCCCACCTCAGAACAGGACTCAGGCATTACCAGATCGTGTCACTCTTTGAGAAAATAAAATCTTGTATCCAAAATAACCTGCACACAGGTAACACAGCAAAAAGATTGACTGGGGTAGAAATCTGCTGCTTATTTCTGATGGGAAGAACCAGGAACACAGAAGTCACTCCTGTTTTGCTCAAATGGAGCTGTATGGGCAACTACCTGACAACATGGAGGGATGCATGTGTGTATTCTAGGTGGTTTTTCTTTGTGATTATTTTCTGAACACACTCTGATGTCTGAGGAATAGACAAAGCAAAACTGATGTAATGCCACCCACATGGTAAGTATGTGGTTCCCTGTTTGTACTTTTGCATAGTTTCTCCATAAGCAAAACTCATTGCCAGGCAAATAAACAAAAACCTTATCTATACTTTTGAACTCTCTTACCTTCCATAGCAGGTTGACTGCACATGAACTGACTTTGGGAATGGTCTACTTATGATGATTTCTCTGATAGGTCCAGGAATAACCCAGGAGTGTGCTGGTTGGAATAGATCAAAAGCATGCCAAGGTCTGTTCCAAAACCAATATGATGCCTGGATCTAGTGTGTTTTACACGTTACAATTCTATAATTCTTTGCTTGAAATTTCACCTCAGGTACTTACACAAAAATTGTTCTCCAGTTCTTATTGCTGTCATTCCTCAATAAAACTGTAGAAAACTAATGGAAATATTTTGGCCTATTCTTTGAAGGTTTCCTGATAGAAACACAGAAAAATTTACTTTGAAACAGCTCTATGGAAATCACATGGGCTGATCTTCTGCTTATAGCAGAAAGATATCCAAACCTCACGTCTGCAAAGTTGCTTTCTGGTCTTTTGGCATCCAGGATCACAAAATCACAGGATCACAGTCACAGGACAACTGAGGATGGAAGGGACCTCTGGAGTTCATCTGGTCCAACACCCAAGTCAAGCAGGGCCATCTGAAAACTCTTGCCCAGCACTGTATGCAGATGGCTTTTGTGTTATCTCCAATGATGAAGACTCCACAATTTCCCTGGAAAACCTGTGCCAGTGCTTGGTAACCCTCACAGTTAAAAAGTGTTTCCTGATGTTCAGAGGGAACCTCCTGTGCTTCAGTATGTTCCTATTCTCTCATAAAAAATCCAATAAAGTCTAAAACCAGTCTCCTTGAAAGAAATAATACAGACTGTTGCAATAGCTAGTGGGTTAAGACATGAATAACAGGTTGGTCTAGATAATGTCTGGAAGTTATTTTCAAACTCAATTATTTTATTATCCTATGATTTAAGCTGATGTGTGTGATTTTGCTAATGTGATAAAGAGGTTCTGGAGTCATGTCTTTCTTAAGCAGTCATAAACCAGAAATTGTGGTTCATAGCTGTGTGAAATATAATTGAAGGCATCATAAGCATGAAATTATTGTTTTCACTGATTTCTCAAAAGGTGTTAGCTGTGTTAATTTAAGTATTTGGTTTGTCAAAAAACTACATCTAAATTAAAGTTCAGATAGCTTGCAGAAGTAAAACTTGTTTAATTATTACTAAAATAGTTTTACAACAGTATGTGTTAAGCAGAGGTGTTAGACGTAAGGGGTCAAAGTGTCTAGAATCACTATGCAAAAAATAAGAATGTTTCACAGACAGAAAATAATGATTATAAATGCTTCCCTTTACTGGCAGTTCTGTTCCTTCCTCTTTCTCCTTCTAATAATACCATTTAATTCAGGAAAAGACATTTTTCCTTGACCTTTTATTTCCAGCTATGTTAAACAATTTATCCCATCTATGTCACTACTGTATCTGGTCTCAAGAAATCATCACATATGATGCTGCAACCATGTCATCAATGCGCTACTTAATTTGTCAGCCTACCTGATATATCAGCTTTTTGCTAATTCTTTTATTTTGTTAGTCTGTGATTGAACAAAAAGGTTGTATTTACATTCATTTCTCCCAGGCATATCCTGTTTGACTTCTCAGTGATCCACAGTTTCTGACCTAACAGAAGTGGAGATTTCACTTGAAAAGCCTTTCTTTACATAGGTCAAAAGCATTATTTACCTTCAGAGGAGTAACCAAAGTGTGAAAAGAGAGAGTTAGCTAAAGCAAATGAGCAGAGCTAATTGACTTATACAAAGACCGGGTTTGGTTTGCTTGGATCTCTTGTGAAACACACAGTTGTTAAGCCTTGCACATGTAAGTACAGCTACCAGTTAGAAGCAGAGCACATAGAATAGTGGATATTCCAGAGATATGGGTTTAATGACTGTAGAAGATGAAGATCAGAGTGATGAGATGGAATGAGGAAGATCAGATTACTTTACATGTCCAAATACAAGGTGCTGCACCTGGGTTTGAGTAATCAGACTGGGAGAACTCACTGACAGCAGCCCTGCGGAGACGTGCTTGGGAGTTCTGCTGGATGAAAAGCTGGAGATTTTCCTGAGCCAACAGTGTATTTTTGCAGCTCAAAAGGCCCAGCTGTATCCTAGGCTGCATCAAAAGAAGTGTGATTTTGGCCCTCTACTCTGCCCCTGTGAAACTTCTCCTGGAGTACTGCATCCAGCTTTGGGGTCCTCAGGACAAGAAAGTCACAGAATAAGTCCTGAAGATGGCCAGAAAGATGATCAGAGGAATGGAGCACCTCTCCTATGAAGACAGGCTGAGAGAGATGGAAAAGAGATGGCTCTGGGGAGATATCATTGTGGCACTCCAGTTCTTAAAGGGGGCTTATGCAAAACAGGAAGAGAGACTTTTTACATGGACAGATAGGGATAGGGCAAGGGGGAGTGATTTTAAACTAGAAGAGGAGAGGTTTTTATGAGATCTTAGGTAGAAATTCTTTACTTGCAAAGTAGTGAGGCACTGGCACAGGTTGCCCAGAGAAGCTGTGGATGCCCTGTCCCTGGAAGGGAAGGCCAGGTTGGATGAAGCTTTGAGCA
>VZRZ01003105.1:0-62836 GCA_013398175.1 Climacteris rufus
TTAGCCTCACACACTGCCACAGCATTGCAGATCCTAAAGGTGATGGTAATTAGCACTGGAAAGGGAATATTCAGAAAGCAAAATTTCCTCATATAAGTAGGGCCACCACAAGCAACTGACATCTTTCTTTGTGGAGAAGTGGAATTCTCCAGGAGGGCATAAAAGTACATGTTTCCATCTGAAGAGCATGAGGGAGAAAGTCAGAAGGATATAAATTTCAGGATTCCTCCAAGGATTGAGGGGGTTTGTTCTTGCTGTTTTAGGAAAAAGGGGGAACAGAATAAAAAACAAAACAAAACAAAACAAAACCACAATTTCCTAAAGAATTCTGTTTGGAGACAGCCTTATTGCAGAATTGACTTTGATGCATATTAAACTAAGAAGGAATAAGATGCTCTTGTTCCAGAATAAGAATTGCTAGAGAAATGTTCTATTGCACTCTACATTCACAGCCTGCCTCAGATGCAAATTAAATCTCAAGTACCAGCAAGCCCCAGACAGAAGATGTCCCCTAGCACTTTGCAATGATGGGTTTAAAGTCTGGCAGCACTGTGACCACACC
Organism: Climacteris rufus; assembly: GCA_013398175.1. Lineage (NCBI taxonomy): Eukaryota > Metazoa > Chordata > Aves > Passeriformes > Climacteridae > Climacteris > Climacteris rufus. Next base: position 563 of record VZRZ01003105.1, read on the forward strand.
AGCCAATGTCAAGGTGCTATTTCCCTCCTATCCTTGGTCATTAAGAACATTGCCAGGAAGAAAAAAATCAGTGTTCACATGTAACCAGGGGGGAGGATTGTCTTTCTACCTTGAATAGTCAGCTTGAATTTTAACATCTTAAAGGTAAACTAAACTTTAATAAACACCCCTTTTACTGCATGAGGGATATAGGCACCAGAAGGGAGAAGTGCCACTGAGAACATTGGGCAAACTGAGATCCCAGCGATCTGTTGTCTCCAAGGCAGGCAACCTCCCTGCAGGGATTTAAGAATGCAGTTCCAACAGGTTTCCAGCTCTGTTCCCTGCTGCTCCCAAGGAGTAAGTGACAGACCTGACTTTTAAAAGACTGCACCTGGGAGAAGGCTGGGTCACGGCGTTTTTCAGCTCTACCTTTGACTCTGTGACAGATCATGTCCCGTTTGATGCAAGAGAGTGAAAGCTCAGGGAGGCTGAATGGCTTCTCCTTTACCAGGGAATTAGGCACCCTCCCGTTCCCTCTTTGCTGCAACACCAAGCACGAGTGTTTCTAGGGGAACAGGGCACGAAGCTGATTAGTGTCATACTGAAGTCACCATAGCAGTAGATCTCTAATAACTATGAAAACCGAAATCTGTCAGTGATGTTCCTTTTAGGTAGGTGGAGGCCTTGGTGAACCAGAACTTGGTCTGTTGTCCTTGCCTGCATCACATCTGTTCTGTAGCCACACAAAGATGTGGCTCATGCTTGTCAATAATATAAAGTACAACCATCTTTGTAATATTCTGCCTACACACTCTACCACTGGCTGAAAATTTTGAAGCAAACTCAAACTTTTACATAAAAAGACGTCCAGACTTTTCCTTTTCCTCCTTTTTTAACTGACCATTGATCTATGCCTTTCTTTGTTCTTTCCCTTCCTCACCACACTTTTTTTCTATCAGAACTAAAGTGACAAAAAAGTAGGGAAAAAAGAAAAAAAAGAGAGACAGGGAAAACAAGAGAAAAATAAAAGTGAGCTTGCATGAAATTTATAATAAAGCACTCTTTCAAAACCTGTGGCATTAGGAAAAAGATACAAATTAATAATTTTTTCATCCATCTCCAATTATCTTTTACATTTAGCAGCAGCAAATACTAAAACCATAACTTCAAAGTTAGAGCACAGATACCAGGAATGTATTTGCTGAACAAGTAATAAGTAATTTGACCCTTGAGATAACACTATAGGGCACATCTGGAAATTGTCACTTAGTGGAGGCATCAGTCACTAAGGAACCAACCTTCCTCAAGAGGGTGACTTTTTAGAGAGCTCTCTGCCACTGTTCAAAACTACCTTAAATTTACTTTTCCTGCCTACAAAGTTTTTAATAGAAGTTTGCCAATGCATTAAGGTTCCAGCCAAGTATCTTGTGTCTACATTTCTTCCTAGGTAAAATTAAGCAGGATTGGTAAAGAGTGTGCCCAGTTACCCTTCCTCTCCATCCTCAGAGTCCAGAGAAGCTGGACTGCATTCAAAGAGCAAAGCCAACCTCTAAAGGGCTGTTGTCTGGGGCAGAAGTCTGCTTTCATCCCAAGCCCCTCTTTCATGCCCTCCAAACAAGCTTTACACCCTTTTCTCTGAGATGGAGAGGTCAGGGTGACATGGCTCTTAAAAACATATACACAATGCCTTGCAGCAGGCACGAGGAGCATGTGAGCAATCTGTGCAGGGGCAGAGGGCGAATTTAATCCAAGTGCCCTTGTGTCAAAGAAAAGTTTCCAGCAGCCAAGTCCCAGTCACACATGAATGCTGGCTCCTCAGAGTGATGCAGAAGGAGCAGGAAGGCAAGTGCAGGGCACCTCGGAGACAAAAGGACTGAAAACAGAACGAAAACACAAAAATCAATTCAGCTGAACTCAGCCAGGGCAGGCAAAGAACAAAGGGTCAGAAGACAAAGCTGGAAACAATAGACCAGTGAGGTGAATATCCATGGTGAGGAAGAGCTGGGACACTACTGAAGGGGGATGGAAAAGGCTTAAAGTAGAAAAACTAGAAGAGATTCCTAATTGTGAGTCCTGACCTGCAGCTTATCCAGCACAGCTCTCTTACACTGCTGCATTTACAGAAAGGGCTCATCTCAACCTCAATTCCTTGAAAGCAATGATGGTCACTTACTAGCAGCCTTTTCTTTGCCATTTACACCAGAACCATGCAAATGAGCTCTAACCCCAAGCTTCCTGTGTTTTTTACATATTTGTCCTGAGTTTTGCATATTTATTTCATGCCCTGGTCTAACTGTACTGAGGCAGATTTCTGCCTGAGAGTTCCCCTCTAGCAGCAGATGCTCTGGCACTGTTTGAGCCACAGTGCAAAGCCCAGGTTTGGAAGCATACAAGAAGCTTACCTTGGATGCTCTTGGCCATCAGATTGCTGCACAGCCACAGGCTGAGCAGTGCCACAAGCCATGTGTTAGATGACATTTCCAGAGGGGTTGCTCTCCCATTTAAGTCTGGAAAAGATCTATTGCATGGGTGTGATATTGCTCCCTAAAAGTGCTGCCCATGGCCATACAGAGCAACAGATACAGCAAATGGCCATGAACTGATAACTGGGCAGACATGGATTAGCATCTTCATAATCCACTCAGACTGCAATTTCTAGTGGGAAAAATAGAACATATTAAGGAAATTAAAGTGACCATGAAGTTCAGGTGAACCAATATTTCCTCTTTTTCCTGTATTCAGACATCAGCAAAGTGGCACAGTGTGCACAAATATGATGTGCTTTGCCTTAGAGGCGAGTTGGCTAGGGCTGGAAGGAAATGATCTTTAAGCTAATGTTATCCAAACGTATCAGCAGTCAAGAAACATTGCAAAACCAGTATGTTTAAGAGATGAATTGGACAATCTCACATGGAGACAAAACAAATTTGCCTTCTGTTTTACAGTGAAGCATTTCTCAATTTTCCCCCTTGAAGACCAAGGGCTCCTTTAGCTCTGTGATTACTATAAAGAGGATTAGTTAAGCAGAGGTAGTCAAAGACCTGCTCTGGGCAAAGGGCAAACCGAATCACACAAAGCCCACTTGACATTTCTTTGGTGCACAGGCAAAGCTGACCTTGTTGTCCCAGGGATGAGGGGTTAGTGCTGATCCATTCCGCCTACTGGAAGCAGCAAGATGAGCACACAGGGCTGGGCTGGGGAGGGGTGAGCCTGCCTGACCAGACCAATCTTCTGTTCCTGCTACTACTGGTTGACTGGAAAAGGTGGGGCACCAGCTTCCACTGTTGGTAGTGAGAAATGGCTCAGCCACACAACAGCCACAGGTGACACAACTCCTCCCTTGAGGACAGCTCAGGTCTCCAGAGTTCAGGGGATGTCTCTGCTCTTGCAGACAGCAATATCCAGCCCACGCACAGTCCCCCTCCCCACCCTGACACCATCACACCTTCTCTTCTGTGCAGGAGTTCCAGAAAACACAGATTGTAAGACAGTGAATCACAGAACTCCATAGCCAGAGAATTTAAACTCATTATAAATTCCCTCCAGTCCAGGAGCCCACGTGTATAACCTCTCGTACCTGCCTGACACCACAGTGAATTGACTCAAAACCTGTGGTATCCTGTAACAGCCAATGTCACACTGGGTAGCAGGAATTCCTCTAATGGTCTATTTACATCAACACAATTTTAAAAGGAGCTTTTATTTCCATTATTCCAATATGGATGTTTTATTATCCTCAGAACAACCTTTCTCTCTCCTGGGATACTTCACACTAAAATCTCATCAAGGAGATTTACAAGGGACAGACAGCAGTGTTTTTCATGTTGCTCTAGAAGTCAGGGAGAGTGTGTTTCCCTTTGTATTAAGTCTTAGGAGCTGTGCACATAAAGAAAGAAAGTCTTAGTGGGAAGGATGAATGCAATTTGAGAACTTAAGGAGAGCCCTGTAGCTCATTTTATGGCTGGGCTGTTGAATTCTGTTGGCTTTGTTTGCTCCTAGTCATTTGGTTTCCTGAACTCCTATAAAAAAGACCAAGAACTGCAATCCCTGATCACCACATTCCCTCTCTGCTTCTAAGTGCTAAGCTGCCCCTGAAAGAACAGGAGTGTTTCCATCCTCTCCTGACACAGCTTATGCATATCATTGTCTGGATGCAGAATACCATTCATTTTATAGAAAGAATCTTTTCTTCCTTTGACCAAGAGCAGTCACCTCTAGGCTGGAACTCTGAACTAAGAAATGAACTTTCCTATGGATTGCAGCCAGAAGAGGTTTTAATGGGATAAAGTATGGAAAGATAATGGAAGCTCTGTGTCTTTACATCTCTTTGGTGGCAAGAGGATATAAAAAAATTCCATTAAAGTGGAGCTTCTGTTTCTCACATATTCAGTTCAGTTCTCTTCAGTCTTAGCCATACAGGCCACAAACAGAAGCTCTGGAAAAGGCTCCCAACAAGGACATTCCTGCACCGGAAAGCACTCACCCGCATGCTGCATGGACAAGGCAGAGTCCCCTCCTGCATCCAGAGATGCATTACAAACACACCCAAAGACGAATTACAGACTAAGCCTTTATACATATGGAGGCATTCACTTGGAGTCTAGAAGTAGCCAGGACAGCATAAGTGTTTGCTTCCAGTCTCTTTTATTTGGCAGAGAAGACAGAAGTGAGACTTGACAGCAATATAACAAACATGCATTTATAAGACTCCCATTCCCTATGGAATCGTATTTTGTTTCCTCCTCTGGTAGGGAATATAGCTTGGAAATGAAGATGAATTGGCTTGCTAGACAGAAAAATAAAACAGATAAAGTGAGATGCAAACCATGCATTTATTCAGATGCACATTCAGTCTGATGGGAAGTCTGGCAGATGATGTCCCCAAGCTTCTGAGAACCCAATCATTGCCACAACAAGCAATTTCTAGGTGCAGTGCTTTTTTTTTCCCAGTACAGCTGCTCTTAGCAAAAGCATCCTACACCAATACCTATAGAACTCAGTTTCTTTCCCTTAGGAGAAATTTGTACCCTAGAGACAGCTAAGCAAGGTCATCACCTCTGGTACTTCAGAAAGGTTCTTTTCACATGTAAAGGCTTCATTAGCTGAATTTACTCTTGCATTTAAAACATGTCTTGCCCTTCAGTTACTATCACTTATGCGCTAATGCTCAAAAAATTTATGCTTAGTGAAAGAAAAGCAGCTTTTAACCTTGACAGTAAGTTCCTCCTCTTTCTTCACAAGAAAAGATAGAGTTTGGGTAAAATTCCAAGTAGGATCAATGCCTTCAAAATTACTCTTCTCACACTTATGACTGCCTTTCCCACAAGCAATAAAAACCACACAAACCCCCAAACAAATAATGAAACAAAACAAGCAAAAAGCAAAACAAAACAAAACAAAAACAAAGAAAAAAACCCAAACCAAACCAAACCAAAACAACAAAACAAAGGCCACACGGAAGTCACACTTGTTATATTGTAGCAACTTCACTCTCTTACTAACTCCTTCAGGTTTCCTGCAGGACCAAAATCAGAGAATTTGAAGGCACCGCCTCCATGAAATGAACTGGAAAACAGTTTTAAGAGGCAACTTTGGAATCTGTCCAGGAGTTAAATCCTTCATAGCACCTGGAGCACCTTGGCGACATAGAGAGCAAGTTCAATTATCCACTTGAATTAAATTATCAATATAGCCCAGTGAATTATTGTGCAACATCAGAATTTCGGAGACAGCTGGTGCGACACTTGTTTTCAGGCAGTCTGTCCCCTTCTATCTCATTCTTCAAACTTAGAATCAAAATTTGCACAAAGTTTCCAGATTCTTTTTCCTGCCCTCTGCTGACAAGAGGGTTAGGGTTAAAAACACAGACCAAGAATGCAAACAGAAAAATCAAGAGACCGTGCCCAGTGTAATCTGTTTCTTCATCTCATATCAACTGATTTAAGGTGAAGTAAGAGGGAGCATTCATTTAAGCAGTTATAAAGAAAAAAGATTGATTGAAAAGTAATTTTGGCTCCATTTCATATGGATAAGAGTCCCAGGTGTCTGTTTTTCTTACATTTTCTTTTTAATGGCTGTTCCATTTTCAGCCCATAACCTTCAAGGTCACTTCCACGTCAAATTACACTTAGCATGAGATGCTCAGCATCTGCAAACCCAGATGTGGGATCTCTCTCCCTCTGCATTCTGTGATTCCAGCCTGGAATACTATATTAGAGGTTTAGGGTACAAATTTTCATTTCTGCATTTAGATGGCATGGTGCATACCACACTGAAAAACAAATGATATCCTACTAACAGAACCTGCTAAATCAATGAGTAAAATACCTGTCTTGGTACATCTAGATGTGCTTAAGGTTGAAATTACTGACAGCTGGCAAAAGCCAGACCATACAGAATAAACTTAAACACAGCAGTCACAGTGTCTCCTACAACTTTCCATGCACACGAATAGTGAGGGAAAGTTTCTTTTCTCCCACAAAGAAAATAAAACCTAGCAAACACAGGAAAGAAAATAAGACTCTAAGAACACTGGGGGCTAAAAATACTCCTATTACCAGATCTTGGATAAAAATAAAGTCTTTTGAAAGATGGTTTATGACCAGTGTTTAGAGGGTAGGGGCTTGCACAGATTTTACACACACATTAGTGCATGCTATACATGTATAGGCATAACCTGACACCTGTAAGAACTGGTTTTATTTGCCTTAACAGTATAGTATAGAGGAGAAAACATTCTTTTATATGCAAATAGTGTGGGGGAGAAAAATGAGGAAAAATATCTAAGAAAGGAAAATAATCTAAAACCACAACTTCAGAAAAATCCCTCAGAAATCTGAACAGCCCAAGAGAGATGAGTTCAGGCTGTAAGATGAATTTGCACTTCTTTGTGCTCACTACAAAAGCCCTCCAGGAGCAGCAGTTGGTTAAAAAATGGTCTATAAGAGCAAAGTGGAAACAAATGCTCTTCATCCTGGACCCTACTCCTACTTATTCATACCTAAAAGTGGTATAAGCATCAATGTTCATGGTGCCCATATCTATCTGAGGAGAAGAACACCATCCTACCTTTGGATGTGAAGGGTTCTCATGTGAATATACTGAATATACTCTCTGGTGACTGATTCTCCATTTCCAACTCCACAACAAGCAGTTAAGAACCATCAGGGAGACTTCCTAAAAAGGCTAACCTGAAGCATTCTAATAACTCTTTAAAGAGCAAAACAGAAACAAAAGGTTCTTAATCCATCTTTTTATGAAGAGGCCCTCCAGGGTTTTGTCTGCCTTTTAAGGAACTGAACTGCAGCTCGGCAGCTGCACCATGTGTGAAATATTATAGCATTTGTTTTTAACTGCTGGATGAGGTGCCTGATGGTTCTAAGGAGGTCTGGCTACTGCTACAAGCACTCCACAGTTGGAAGGAGACATAAATGTGTATCCAAGTTTACAATACTTGGACATTTGCAGACATACGAGTTTTGTATCCAAAACTCAGGTTTTCAGTGGATTCTTCATAGTAGAATATTAGGAAGGATGACAGAGAAACAATTTTGAATGGGGAGACGACTTTCAGGTTTTTTTTGCCAACAGGGATGCAAAGTCCTTGCTTAGATTTATAATATGTGGGTAAAGTAAAAGACAAAGGATCAAAAGGCAGAACCAAGCATTACCTGATTACCCTGCTTTACCCTGCTTCTCAGGGACCTTGCCTAGTCAGAAAAATGGGAGATGTAATAGGTAGCTTCTGTCAGGCCCCAGGAAGCTGGTACATGGGTAAATATCCCTTAGCATACAGCAGACCAAAGAGGGCAGGAAGGGGCCTGGCTAGCTCAGACAGGTAGAAAAATAAGTAAGGAGTCAGATATTATCTTAGGACTTTGAAGAGGAAGACAGTGACTGAACTGAATAAAACCCAAGGTCAACTGGAAAAAAATGAACAAAAATAATAAATCTTTTAACTCATTATCTATTCCCCTATGGACTGATTTTCCAGACCTGGGCAGTCACAGTTCTGGTCTTCCATACACAAGATGTTGCTGCTCCTGGGGAATCTTTGGGATCAGTTTCTAGATCTTAATACTCCAGGTGGTGAGCATACTCAAACATTCAAAGAAGAAATCTCTCCACCAAGAAAAAAGTAATCCTGACATATTCCATATGCACTGAGCTGGCATCTGGATACAAAATCTGCAACACCTAACTCTGCCAGAAAGCTTCCTGAGATTCCAGAAATAAAATTCCTAAGTGTGCCCTCAACTTGACTGCCAAAGCAATCTTTTTATCCCTTCTTTTGATCCTCCCACACAAAAGTTTCCAAAGATGGAGCAAGCACCCAATTTCACATTTGGCAGTGCTAGAAACAATGCTGCAATGGCCTTGAAATGTTTGACATTTCTACTTGTCTTGATGCTAATTCTGCACGGGGCTGGGGCTCAAAGCACAGCAGAGTCTGGTGCCTGTGGATGCAGGCACTTCCAAACGAGTCAAGCATGTGCTGTAACTGCAGCCACAGCAAGTTTCTGTGTTTCTCCAAGGCTGATACCTTGATACTGCCTTGTTATTTTTCTTTTCTTTCCCAATATTTTTTTCTGTTTTGTTTGGGTTTTTTTGTTGATTTAGTTTTTTTTTTTTCCCTATAAAGCACAAAGCTTCCCTGAGACAATCAGAGCATGACTTCTATCTAGCTGTTTCATCAAGCTAAGCATGCCACCCGCTCTTACACATATATTTTTTTTATATATTATTTCCCTTTTGAATAAACTCTCCATTATCAAAATAAAATAACATCATTTACAAAGCACCACCTCAGCAGCATGCCTCAGCTTTCATTTCACAGGGCGATGCCAGCAGCCACAAACAGAATCAAAGCAGCCAATTAAAAATCCATATTCATTAACAAACATCATGTGTGCTGTAATGCCCTGCATTGACTGTGGCACTGCAGGAGACGGGAACCTCGCTGAGTTTTCCTGCTCTCAGTCTGGGGCATTGTTTTATTAAAGGAAGGGTTTTACCTTTGATGCTCCAGGCCAGCAAGAGGAGTGTCCTGCAAGCCCCTGGTACTGGGGTAGCAGAAGGGGCAGCTGCTGACCTTTTGCCTCACAGAGATGCCAGACACAGGACCTTGCCAGGATGAGGAGCATACAGAGAAGACCATGAACCTGTGCCAGGCCCTTCCCACTGAGGTCTTTAGGTATCAGTGGCAAACGAGTCTGTGGCACCGCGAGCAGACAACGCAATAAACTCTGCATATGCTTGATTGATGCAACTCATCGGCTCAGCAGGGCCAGGTCCAAGCTGCTGCAGTGAATTAGCAAATTGCCCTGGCTCCAGGGGAGCTATGTTGATTTACACCATCAACACTTTACCATTGCAGACAACCACATCCACAAGTACAATATTTCAGACCTACACAATGAAGTTATATGAACACACGCCAGGGTTATTTATTTATTTGTACCCACAAGCCTGAGATTTACAACCCTTTATAAATACAAGCTGGGCAATTTGCTTTCTATTTTTAGCAAGAATGCCTTGTGCAGGAAACAGCTGTCAGCCACTGGGAGCTGTGTTCCTCAGAGCAGCAGCTTCAGACAGAGGCCTCTTAGAATTCAACTGGAGAACTGAGGTCACTGCTTTGTGATGGAAAAGAAGCTGGAGGTAGTAGACAGCAAGAAAACATAAGCAGTTAACAGCACCAAACCCAGGAAAATGGTCTGGAAAAGCTCTAAGAAAACGAGCCTTACAAAATCACATTGCCTATCAGCCTGACTGTCAATTCTTCCCAAATATATCCAGAGCTCAGTTCTGTCCAATTCTAACCAAGTTCGGCAAACATTCACAAGACTTGGAGATAATCTGTTCCTATTGTCTCAAAGAGGACAAGAAGGTGGGTATTAAATGAGATTCTGCTAATATCCTCACTATGGAAAAAACTGTGAGCTCAGTCTTCTTTCACAGCCAAAGCTACCCACATCAAACACAGGCATCAACAGGAAATCAGACCTTGCCAGCTCTGCCTTCTTCATGCAGACACTCACCTTGGCAGACGAAGGAGGAAGGGGTTTCCCCAGGGTGGACCCGTGCAGTGATGAACACGACTTTCTGTTCAGTCCCTGGACGCAGGTTTGCTGCAGCAGAAAAGGACAGGAGACAGAGAGGAAAAAGAGACAAAGATCCTTAAACTGGACCCCAGACATAGGAACAAACAACCGTTAATTTCTAAAACACATTCTTTATTAAAATTGGTCACATGTTATAAATAAGCACCATCTATAACCAAAAGAAACAGCGTCACCAGGTCTCCTTACCAGCCTGAACAAGGGCTGCAAAACTAGTGACATGCAGCCAAACCTGCAACAACAAATTTAGCTCTCTGTTTAAGCCCCAAGATTTACTGCAGCAAGTTTAACTGCACTGTAATTGTGCTTTCACTTGTGATAAATGTCCCCCTGGGCCACAGAAATAGCAGTGGGGGCCCAGTCACAAGGTAAAGCCAATCGCACCCTGCATTACACTTGGTATAAGCCTTAACAGTGCCAAGCAACGGCAATGTGCTACAAATTATATTTATTAGGCTTTGCTCTTGAGGATCTGGAGGTGATTTTTTAAAAATCTGTTAACTGTTTGGGACTGCATCTGCCCTAACTGAAAGAAAAGTTCTAAAAAAGAATAAAGTACAGAAAAGAGAACAGGATTAAAGCCAGCAACCTTCTCCTGGCACAAAAATGGAGGGCACAAAAATGTGCCATGTCCCCTTCAAATTACATATAGGTGCAAGAGAGATTTAGATCCCAGCTATGCGGGACTTAACATGGGTTAATCCCTCAGTATTGAAACCACACCACTTTGGTCACTTGTTTCAGCTGTAAACTACTTGGGTCAAGCAGGATCTTTTCTTTGTTTGTGCTGTGACTGCATTTAATAAACAGCAAATAAAAATGATGCTCTTTCAAAATGGGTTCTGAGAATTTTATAGATGGTATGAGGTCAGGACCTCAGTTAGATGTCTTATCTCAACCTGAACACACACAGCAGGAGTAATGCTAAGCACAGCAGGCTCCAGTTGCTAGAGATAATTTAAATCTTTGTTTTGAAGTAAAAAGTTTACACACTGAAAGGAGACTGGAAACTAAATCCAAGACTTTTTTTTCCATTTTAATTAGGTAGATGTATTACACTATCCAAAGTTAGACTTTTATTTTCCAAGATGTTTGAGAGTATTCAAGACCATACCTTAGTTAATTTTTTAATTTCCTGAATTCTTAGAAATGCTCAGTTTTCCCAACGGTAAATCACACCTAGCAGCACGACAGGAACAATCAATACATTTTTTACTGTTCTCAGGAGACAATTGCAGCAGGTTTCCTCTTTTATTTCCTTAGCATCTCAAAGTCCTACAGCTGCTCTCCCTATAACTCAGCCATTCATTTGTTCTTTCATACTCCAGTTTCACCATTCTCTGATGTTTCTGACCCCCAGAGAAAAAGAAATATAAGAGAGGGGGCTCTGACAAACCCAGCAGCTGGTGGGCTCAATTCTGTCAGCAGAAGAAAAGTAGGAAGTAGTAAAAAGGAACACACCACCATCAGCTAGAAGTTGATGACCATCCTACATCATTTGCATTAACATTAAGAAATGTGGGAGGAAAGCGATAAATCAGCAAATCAACTTTAAAGAACACAAGGAGAGGGCTGGGATCACTTTTGCAAGAGGAAATGAGTTTTCCTCCCCCCTTGGAAAAGCAGCATTACATTAAAGGGACTGTGGCTCAGCACAGATGTGGTGCTCAGCAGCATCACTACCACTTTTTGGATCTGGAACAGCACCCTGGCAAGGAATCTTTTGGACAGAGGTTTCCTTTGGGGTATTTTGTGGCTTTGGTTTTGTTTGTTTTCAATTATGAAATTGTTATTTATGCTTAATAACAGTTATTATAATGATTATGATAATGAATAACTTTCACCATACAAATCTATTTTAATCGGCAATAAATTAAAATTCCCAAAGTCAAGGCTGCTTTGCCCACAATGGCAATTAGTAACTGATATCCCTGCCTATATCTTGACCCATGAACCTTTCCATCTTATTTTTTCCCCCTGCCCTGGATACGAAGGAGCAGCTGGGTGGGCATCTGGCAACAGGCCAAGGTTGACCCACTAAACAACTACAAAACACAATTTCGTATTTTAATTCAAGCACTACGTTGGAAATGCACCCTATTTTCTACTTCAGGATTGAAAAGATCAATCAAAATTAAGAAGATTAGAAGAGTATATCTTTGCTTAGTAGATGCCAAAAGCACTTAAGCAAAATGACAGAAAGGCATACTCCATCCAGCCACAGCTTTGAGATTTGTGGAAATGCACAGAAATACTCTGTTGTGGTACCCTTCCAAGTGCCACAGTGGTGAATTTTAGAAATAAAACTGTTTGACAAAACAAGTTTTCCTCAGAAAGAAAGGAAAGAAACATGGACATATCTGGGATTATTTTTCATTTTCTCTTCTGGAAAGTATCTTGAAGATTGAAATAAACATCTTCTTTTCCCTCTGAAGGCTCCCACTACCATCACCAAGGATAATATTTGCCCTGACTTATGACTGGGGCCAAAACAATCTGCTGCTGCGTGTTCTGCCCTCGTGTCCTGCTAACTCACGCACTGCCATCCTGCCTCTGCCCAGAGGAGAATTCCCTTGAGCAAAGCTGGGAAGATCTGAGGTGCCATCCAGAACAAGTAACACTAACCTCAACATCTATTCTGGCTCTCCAGCTACCGTAGTGGTGACAAACACCATGCAAACGTCATACTGAAAAGAACTTCAATTAGCTGCAAGCAAGCAGCTCAAAACTCTCATTCTGAACATCACTCATGCTGTTTGGCCCTCAACTCCTGTTCCTTCTTCTCTAAAGATGTAGAATGTACAAACCAATCACTTGAAACAACCCCACTGGCAGAACTCCCCCAGCTCTCACCAAGGTAACAGCAATTTCCACTCGTGGTTGCATGTTACACTACTGGAACTAAAGCAGGGTCGCACAGAAAATATTTTCTACTTAAAAAGAGACAGTCAGATCAAATTCTAAACTTTCATGGGAAGGCAGCAAATTCACTTAGCCATTTTCATTCAATGTTCATTTTTATGCTACTATAAAAACATGAAAATGTCGGTATTTGTGTATAGCAGTTTAATGATAAGTATCTAGAAATTTCCAGCAGAATAATTCAATTTATGGAATTCTATTTGCACTACCAAAATGAAGTACTACAACAGAACTGAGGTAGAACTTCATTCAGCATCCAGGATCTTTTCTGCTACATTGTCAGACCAGAATCAGACTGCAGATTTGGGGTTTTTTTTAGGTTTTGTTATCATGGTGCAGCTAATGATTCAAGTTCACAGATTAGTACTAAGGAGGAGCAAGTCTGACCCTAGAAGTTTGCTTCAGAAATCCTTTAGACTGGTGTCCATTGGGAGAACTTGGGAGTGAATTCCACTCATTTGCAGAGGACTTCAAAGTTGAGCAAGTCACTAGAAAAAATTTGTCATCCTTAGAAGACCAGAAGGCTCTAGTCCACGGAAATCCATTGCCTTAAAAACATATGGCCAAATAGAAATTTCACTTATATTTTAATGGGATATTATCCATTACAAATGAATTCCATACTCTCATCTTGTCTCAGGTACTTTGCAGTATGAGGTGGGCTGTTGCCAGCACTTTTTATTCAAAACCCTGCGAGTTAAAGGCTCCACTGAGGAAATCAAAACAACTCTATTGCATTACACTGCTCTGTGCCGTCTCAGCTCGTCTCAGCTCTGTGTCCAACAGAGCTGTGACATCTGTGTCGAGAGCGAGCACCGGTGTTGATGCTGCCCCGAGTGCCTCATCCCCACCACATTAACCTGTTTTAGCAAATCAAATCCAAGCTGCATTTACCATATTCTGTTTTTTTCCTAAGAGACCAGATCAGCACCTAATCCCATTTATTTTTGTTACTTCTGACCACAAATGTCATTTCAGGTAAGAGCATCTCAGCAGCACAGGAGCACAAAGGAACAGCATTTTGGTCACTACCAAATCCCACTGGACTGAGGTCAGATAAACACCAGCTTTATTTCTTGCCTTCATATAGGTGGCTTGAGCAATGCAAAGAAACTAAGTGGGACAGAAGGTCTAAATGATGCCATTTGTAGCACAGACAGATGAGCACAGACTGGACTATAGGTTTTGGAAGTCAGACACCTGTTCCTGTGTACTCTTACCTGAAATGGGAGGCAGCAGTATCTTGTCTCCAAAGTAAAATCCATGGAATATCAGGACTGAGATGGGGTAGCACTGCTACAGGGGACTCCCTCCACCTCCCGCCCCGTTCGGTCAGCCCTGTCTGGATCTTGTTTAGCAAAGCCTCACCTGTGCATGGACCATCTACTCAGCAATGGTTCTGGCATGTTACACTCAAAACTGGATCCCAAACCTTTCAAGTTTTGGATTTTCATTCTGGCTCTGTCCTTGACTCTGACAGGTGCTTAAGTATATGATTTGTTTGATGGACTTGTACTATGCTCAAAAATATGCTTAACCATAATTTTGGCATGGGCAGCTGTGCTGAATTGGGCCATTTTGCAGGAAGCCTGCCTCCAAGATCATTGTCACAAGGTTTTAAAGTTGGAGATTGTTGCAACTGTTATCCTTTATTGCCTGTTTTATGCCAAAGTCTCTCTTTCTTTTTACATTCCTCTTAAAAGCAAAGTTATTTTGGAGCATTTAATATTATTTAATCTCTTTACTCTGGCAGCATAGAAATTACAGGAACCATTACAATGGTCCTGTGTGAGCGTATGCTTCATTGATGTATATGCTGACCTAATATCAAATTGATTTTACTCAGCTTTTCTGCTGACCATGGAAAAATGCAAATTGAGTCTTATATTTGCACACTAATTTTATTGGGCCCCTGTGTCTTCATAAAAAGATAAAGTTTGGGCTAATAAAAATAAAACATTTCTGGGGCTAATATAGGCAAATGTTTATGTAGGCAGGTAACAAATTGGTTTGTCATTTAGGGGAACATAAAGAGCACTAAAATCATCTTTAGGCAAAAGAGATTGGTGCCTTTTGTTTAGCTTTTAGCTTTCATTTGCAAAATCAATTTAATGTAGCACAGTGTCTCAAAGAAAGGATGACACAGGATTAAGACATTCATTGTACTCTTGCTCCATAACTCCCCCTTATTCAGAGGCCCTGGGATTTGGGTTTGCTCTTGTTCAAAGCAAATTAAATGTATTTCAGCAGAAAATGTGAAAAACGACCCTTTAGACTTTTGCCATACTCAAGCCTCCTGTTGGGACAAACACAGGGGCAGGTAGGAAAGTGGGACTCAGTGTTCTGAAGGCAGATGCTGACAGAGTTATCAACACTTGTGAATGTCACCAGGAATCTGAAAGTGTAGTACCTGTATGATCTGCTTTCTGGCTATGCCTTTGTTCCTCCTTCCTCTTCCCTCTTCAACTCCTCTGTAACAATGCCTTGTGCATCCCTAACGACCAGCAATCCCTGCTGGAATGCAGCTGAGTGAACTTCGATGACAGTTTAAGTAGACAGGCATATATCAACAGCCTAACTTCTTTTTATTGAAAGGAACTGACCTATTTACATCTCAGAGCAGGCACTATATCTATCCACCTCTTGTTTTTCATCCCTTCCTTCCCCTTCCCTTCCTCAGTTGCAGGGTGTTTTGGAGGGGTTCCATGTAGTGGGAGGTTACATAAACAGTTTCAATGTTAATACTTGACTGCATTTTCAACTTAATAGCCCAGCAAAGGGATCTGACTGTGAAGCAAAAGGCCAGAAATATCTCCTGGTAAAATTATGCTGAAGCATAGATCAAACAACACTGCAGAGCTATTTGCAAAATCAGAAATGGCAAACAACTACAGAGCAAGAGCCCCCTTACCTCCCAGCCCCACTTGCTTGTTTTAAATCTTCATTACATCTTGTAAGGAACCACTTTTCCATCTGGGCTTTCTGATATTGGCAGCTCACTACACTCTCAAGGCAGGAAAATTAACTGCACACAAAACCACTCAAGGTACACTCACATCTTTCCTCCCGCCTCATCTCCACAAAAAAAAAAAAAAAAAAAAGAAAAAAGAAAAAACCACCCCAGAAACCACTCTCAAAAACCTGAGGTTTTGTTTTTAAATTATACATATGCATTTGAATGTTGAAACGTACAGTCCTATGAATAAGAATAGAAATCAGGAATATGAACAGCACATTATTCGTCCTCAAACGGCCAAGGTGGTGACAACTCACAATTAAGGATGCAGACAGTAGCATTTAATGTCACCTACCTGCATCACTGTCATATCATAACAGTTTAGCAGGCAGGTCCCCAGCCTGCTTTCTTTTTCCCTCTTCTACTTTGCTATTTATAAAGTCAGGTTGGAGTGTAGATCAACCCCTTGCCCTCCAGAGACCGGAGGCACGCAGTAAATTATGGGAAGGCTAAGTGGTACATCAAATGTGTCTCCTCAAAGCTATACATCATCTTGTTAAATTTGATGTCTAATCCCAGAACCCCAGAAATCATTCCCAAAATCCCAGAAAATGCATGCGTCCTTCAGATGATATAGAACAAGAAAGTAAAGTTTACCTGCAGGGAAAAGAAAAAAAAACACCAAGACAAAAACATTCTAGACACGATTTGCTAAAGTCTTCATTTTACTTGAGTGTCTTTCAGTGCCATTTCCTTAAACTCCATCGATTCAGAACTCACCCATCTGTATTTGAATACATGAACTCTGATCTACAGTACTCACTTTTTTTTCTTGCAACGGTCAACATTAAATTACCGACTGAATAAACCAAAGCACATCCCATTTATCTCTCTAAAAATCTTATATCAGGAAGAAATGCAGTACCTCACATACATAGCAGCACTTCTCCAGTTACCACCAGTGAGAGTAATAATGATCTTCAGCCATGCCACAGGGTTCTCTTAACTGAGTTCCACAACCCTCATCAGTGAAGATGAGATGGAAACACTGAGGAGCTGCCTGCTGCCCCAGAGGAAGCAGACCTCATCCTCTGGAAAAGAATCAGTACTAACTGGTACCTATCTTGCTTTCTCTATTCAGAGATATCATCCCTCTAGAACGCTCACCATCCCAGTAGACTTTGCTTTTTACAAAGGGATAGAACTAAAATCTTCAGATGCAAGACATTTCCACCTGCAATTCTACATTACAAGAGTACCTTTTCAGTTTGTGTTTAAAATCCAGGGATTCAAAAGATGATGCTAGGGCCTATTAAAAAGCAATCTTCTATCAGCTCTCTCCAGTGAAGAGGGCTATGGCTATGTTTGTCTGCTATAAGTATGCATGGACTTAAAGATAAGAGAATAATTTATGTCAAAATTTCAGGCGAGGTAATAAAGAGGGAATTACCACTCCCTCACAGAGTAGTCCAGCAGTTACAGGAGCAGCCAGGACACCTTTGATCTGTTTTCTTTCCAGTTTTGCCTGTGATGAACTTTAGTGCTCAGACTTTTCCATATAAAAATTGAGCAAAACCATGTGCACTTCTGAACAGAATTGTAGTCCCACTACAGCTGTTCTCAACACTCTTCCAGTTCCTCTGAGATGCACAGCCACATCCATGTGCTCATCATGGATTTTTCCAAGAAAGGCAGTGCTGGAAATGCCATCTAGAGCTGCCATGAGATGCAATTCCACAATCTGTGAGTCCAGCATGCCTAACCTCTCAAGGCCAATGGATAAAATCATAGGGAAGTAACAAGCTGCAACACAACATACAAAAATCAGGAAAGATGTTTCTGGGAAGCTGCAACTAGAAAACCTCTGTTCACTGGGACTAGGTCTCATACTCTTGACTTAAAGAGCAGACAAAAAGTATAAGAGGAGGAGAACTGGAAAAAACAAAAAGAGTTGGAGAGGCATGAAACAGTGGACAAAGGTACTCAGATACCTTGTTTTAAGCTGGGCCAGATCTCGTTCTGTGAGGACAGAAGTTGAAAAGCCACCGAAGTTTCAGCATCCTGAGCTAAAGACTCAAACCTAGCGAAGCAGTGAAGCAATGCAACCAACACTGTTACCTATTACTCTCCTGTATTTCACCTTTCTGGCACTGATTTGCACAACATGAACCCTTCTCTCCCTTTTTCTTCCTAAAACACTAATTGAAAAGAAATGGGGACATGATCAATTACAAGACACAGGAGATGATTATTTTTCTGGTTTCTGTGTTGTCCTGGACCCTCCCTGGGTGGAAGGAGAAGGACTGACAGGGTTATGCAGAATAAAACTTTCGTTGTACAAGAGCTTGAAAGCAGTGATCTCAAGCAAGATGTCCAGGGTGTTCTGCAAGGGGTTTTGGCCTTTACTGTACTGTGGCTGTGTTCTTCAGTAGCTGAGCTAGTGGTCAATAAAAACAAGCTGCTGAAATGAGTTTCATGCAGAGCCACACTCCCCAGAACATGACACTGACCTCTCTGGAAGGAACCAGCATTCTACTTGGAGAGAGGCTTGAGCCCATAAACTAAGGTATAGACACCAGTGAATAGCTTCTCTTTTCATATTCATGCCTTGCCTGAAATCAAAATTCAGATCGGAACACAAAGCACCAAAAAATTACGATGCTCAATAGAGAGTCTTACACACCAAATTCAAATTTTGAAATGTTTCAGCAAGGTGGGGGATGCAGACTACCCTCAGGGTTTAAGCACACACATCCCTAAGCCATCCAGGAGAAAATCCTTTTTACTTTAATGTTAGACATTTGCTTCATATCAGGATGAGGGATCTGTTTTTAATGTAAGTAGGATGGCAAAGATAGGTGGAAAGGGCCCTCTTTTCGCAAAGAAGTGGAATATACCCTCCTGGACACACTGCCAGGCCCCTGCTTTTGTTCATTGCAGTTCACTGCAATTCAGTTCATTTTGTTCACTGCATGGTTCTTTGCAGTTTTAAATCACAGGGATGTGATGCCAAGGAGTATGTGGCTTGGGAGGAGTCACCAGTCCTAAATCAGCTTTGTTTAGGTGTGTGGTCTCCATTCACTCGTGACTGACTCCAGCATCAGCAAGTGTCACAGATATGACCTCAGGCAGAAGTGCACTAAGGATATGTGACCTATATCAAATTCCACAGTCTGGCAGGAGAAAGTCCTGTCATACCCTTGTCTTTTCCTTCAAAAGAAAGTGGTGAGATGTATGCCCAGAGGCAGGGCACTTTCCATTTTCATTAAGGGCCAACAATTAAGCAAGATGCCATTCTTATTCAGATGCTGCTTATGACATTTTCCCTTCTGTTGCAAAAACAATTATTGCAGAGATGTTTAAATTCCACCTGGACACATAAAACCTTCTCCTTCTCCAACCAACCTGCCTCTTCAGTCCCCTGCCTTACATCAAACCAAGAACAGCTCCTCTCAAAGCTCTCTGTAAGCACCACATTAACTTCATGTGCATGCAAGTGTCCACCAATCCTAATTGTCCTTTTTGTCCCATCATTAGTTAGCAATAAATTCCAGAGGCACAGTCAATCAATACAGCACGGGACACGAGGGAAAGCACATTTTATTGCCTGCACTCTGGAAGGCTGTGTGAGCTTTGTAAAACCTATCTAGTCAGCAAACTGTTAAAACCAATTTATACACACTCACACTCTCTCTCTCAAGGCAATAAGCCTATGGAGAATTTTAATTAAAGTCAAAGGAGCCTTTAAGAGTGCAGGGGGAGAAATCTAGCACAGTGAGAAATAAATTAATAAAAACACGCTCCAAGCTGAAGCTCAAGGGGATCACTCTCAGTCATCATTTATTTAAAGGATGGGACATGTCAAAGATAGGAATGTCAAGTGGGAGATGCTGTGAAGCAGCAGAGGACAGAAAAGGGGCTGACGAACTGCATGCCACAGCTTCTGTAGCAGATCATTTTTTGTCACGTAGGTTATATTTGTGGCTGGCCACCTGCTGCTTGATATTCACTAGCTCTCAAAGTTAGGCACTAAAATATCTGCATTCCTTTTCACATTTGATCTGGGAAGGACCTTTTAGCAAATCTAGACCATCCTTATCTGGTCAGCACCCAGTTTCTCTGGAAAACTGTTCAATTCTCTCAACCTGAGGGTATTTTTCTTGATATTCAGCCAACAGTTTCTTTTGCTGAATTTCATTCTATTTGTCATTTGTCTCTTCCCTTGGTGTTTTTTGGTTTTTTTTAATGACTTAATTTTGTATGCATTGTTTTAGCTTTTGCTCAGGCTATAGATTACTCCAGAGGAACTAACTGACCCCTCCAGATGAACCCTTACAAGCAGGCAAACCACATCTCTGTTCAATTCTCATGTTCTAAAGCTCAGATGAGAGCTGGCATCCTGCTCGTCACCTGCCATTCTGGCAGCCACTGTTATCATATCTTGTAGCCTTTTCCATAGCACAAGCAAGAGATTTCTTCACTTGAGGCCAGTCGCAAACAAGCAGTGCCACATTTCTTAACTTTAACAGCTCCCAGTATGAGCTGATGGAGCAACTTCTCATCACCTCTGCCTGTCTTATAACAGCTCAGTGGAGTGTAAGATGCTGTGTTGGTCAGTGTCCTCAGCAGCCTCCTGCATACCAGCCTGTATTCAGGGCAATGTAATGCTTCTAGCTGGGGCTGTGTCACAAGCCTCCCAGCATCAGATACAAAATAAAGTAATTACCTGTAATAAATCATGTGATTGTGCTGCAAACCCATCCACATCTGATCATTCAGCTACCAGAATTCTAGAGATCCAATATTAACTACATATCTTGACACTCATGACAGCATTTAGAGAGTCTTGTGCTGTCTAGTTGCCAGCTAGATCCCTTGGTAGAGACAAAAACTTAATGGATTGATAAGATCCCACATTAGTTTCCATGTAAAAACATGGAAATGCAACTCATTTCCAATGTAAAAAATATTCAAATTATTCAAAACATTAATACGTACATTTGATAGTCAGTGTAAATTGAATTATGCTTTGCCCTTTCCCATAAAACAAACCAAAACACCCTTTTCATGGAAAGAGGGTTAGAAAGGTTAAAAAAAATGAAGAAAGGCAAAGTCATTACATTCCAATCAAACTTGATAAATATGTAAATTACAGCAACTAAACAGTTGGCTTTGACAAATGGCTTCCACGTAATGGATTTTTCATAGTAATGAGGCTACAGTGCAATTGTTTTTTTAAAGCCTTACATTTCTCATTAATACAAAGTGTGATTCAGTGTGCACAATGGGCATATTTACCAAAAAAATTAAGAAGGAAAAGAAATTTCAGACAGCAGTTGACATCACAGAGGGATGCCACAGCCTGAGACAGTGTCATTGCTTCCATCAGCATTGACATGTTGTTGACTACTCTTTAATCAAGTGGCTTGAATTTGAGGAATTACTCAGTGCCAAAAGAAGCACAAAGCCCAGCACTTTGTCCCTTGCAATTCAAATGAAATATGTTTATCCACCCAACACCATCAAAGGTGCCAGCTGCATATGCTCCACAGGCTCTACAACACCTACAAAAATGTCAAAACAAGCAAGGAAGTCACTTCTATGATATATAAGTAACTTCCCTGGCCACCAGTATCTTCCTGCTTCTCCCAGTCCATTGGCATTTCAGACCATGCCAACCATCACAGCACCTGTGCATCTTACTACCTTTCTGATATCATTTGAACACCACTCCATAGAAAAAGATGCATGGAAGATGATGACCCTGGATTATGGAGTATTGCTTTCAGCCTTATCATTGTCCTCAGAATAGCCTGGTATTCAGCAAGGCATCTCTAAACTTCTCACTCTTGATTTCTTCTTCACTTGAGGTAACCTGTTCTGGAATGACTAAGGAGCAGCATCAAAGGTGGTTTGAGCCTGCAACAGCTTTTCTAAAAAAAGGAGCAGTGACTGTAGTGAAAACATCTCCAAAAACATGGAGGCTTCCTTGCCACGTGTCCAGCTTTAGCAGGACCACAGCACTCAGGGTTATGGAGATGTTCTCCCCTTTACTGCAGCCTGCTGGCAACCAACCAGCCAATTGCTGCTGCCACTGAGCCTGCATTGGTACCACCATTTTCCAGGGCCTACAGCTGAAATGGATTTCTCCCGTCTTTTCCAACAGGGTTTTCTCTGGAGGTGTCTTACTACACCTGCAGACGCAGTACTATTTCTCCACTCCCACCTTGATTTAAATAGAAAAACAGGCTTATTAAAGGGAGAGTGGAAAAGATTAATCCATTTCCCCATGTTCCCCAACTCCCCCATCCTTCACATAATCCCATCCAAAGCCCAATTATCCTGGTGCCATCAGGGCTCAGTTTACAGAATCCGTATGGCACAGAAGTTCCTGAACAGTTATAAGGAGAATTTCAACATGCATGCCTATGTCATTTGATACAATTTTGGCTGCTCAGCCCTTCCTATTTGAAGGAGGGCTGTATCCACATCTCCTCATAATAAGAAATTTTGCCACCCGGCATTTGAATTCCTGAGCCAAGGCTACATAAATGAATTTATATTTACTCCCAAGTACTCTCTGTGCACCCAAGGGTCAGCCAATACAGGGTGGTGATAGATCAAAGACTCTACAGCTGATTTTAAGTTATTTAAAGTAAAAACAACGCTTCTCACCCCAATCTGTTGAAAGTACATAAGGGTGAAGGAGGGAAAACACAGCCAGGGGGAATGTCAGTGGGAAATAGGGACAGAAGAGGTGGAGGAGAGGACTGTTTATAAGTCTTCTAATAAGCCTATAAACCCTGGCTGTATCTCTGCATGCATGCATTTCTTTTGCTGATATAGGATGCATACTCCATGTAATGCTATTCTTGTGAGCCAAGAAAATCTGCATGTAATACAGCAGGAGAATGTTAATGACCTTCAGCTGAGCTGGAATCCAACACTACTTCCCTTTATCAAAGGTAGGGTTCAGAGCAAACTGTCAACCTTGGGGTTCCTCGTGGAGTTGAAAAATCAGTGAGTACGACATGACCACACACACCCATTTGTGATAAGTGTCCCCCAGTTGCACAGGAATTCATAATTTTTCCCAAATATCCCTCAGGCTATAGAAAAGGTATTTTTCAGGCAGCCCTTTTTTCAGTCAGAGTAAAGCAATTTCGAGCCCATTCAAGTGTTGAATCTTTGAAACAAAGGTAGGGTAACCAGCTCACCCAACAGAGACCACTGAGTTGTTGGCATAAGTACCAGCAGAACCCCATCTCCCCACTCCTCCCTGGCCCCACCAGGCTGGGGGGACAGTCCCTGGCCTTACCCAGACCTCTGATGAAAGCTGCGTTACCCAATCATATTGTTTTCCAGTGAAAAACATTTGAGAGATTTGGAGCTATTTCAGATGAAAGAAAAATTAACAGAGAGACTCCAGACAAGTGGAAAAACAAGACATAACCCTGCTGTCCTTAGCAGTATGTGACACAAAAGCCTGATTTGAATGAAAAGCTAAGTCAGTGCTTGCACTTCTTGGTTTATGAACTGATTTAGAAGAAACAGAGACCGATTAGTCCTAATGTGCTTTATCTCTGCATTCCCAATCTATTGATTATAATAATTGTAGGAGCTATCTTCCCATTAGCCACAGTTATTACCACACAGAGCACATGCAAAAGCCAGGGTGGATTCAATGGTTTTGTTTCCAGAGTGTTGGTTTAATGCAGTCCTGCACATTTCCAAGGCAGAGAAAGAAAAAAGGGAGCTTCCATGCCATTAAATTCAAACAGATTTTTCTCATCATTGCAGAATTTAAACTTTCAAACCAGACATGTCCACACTGATAATATTTAGGACTGAACCCTGGAGAGACTTTTCAGAAGCTGTCAAGCCTGAGACCAGACCACTGTCCTAGTTTTGAGAAAGCTTCTAAAATGATGGAAAACTTTCTGAAGGTCATTGTCCTCTGTCAAACACATAATGTAGCATTGTCTGAATATGAGGAGAGAAGTCTGAATATGAGGAGAGAAGTCAAAAATCCTGTGTTCTTTCTATTGCTCATCCACTGAACTGATGAGTAACCTTTCAAGAGACATTCAGGAATAAATCCGCAAACAGATTTAGCCACTAAAGTAGCCTAAATCCCATTTAAGTCCATAGTTTAGATCTTCAAAAACTGCATTCAGCTGTCACCTAGTTCAGGAGATATTAGTATCCATAGGCAACCAGAGTTCTTCCCTTGGCCAAGTCTCCCAGAAATCCACATACCTCTGCCCTTCCCACTAGATTTAACAGACATTTCCATATTGCATCTAAAGGAAGAGGACCACAAAATCACAAAGGTAAAAAAATAGTGGCAACAATCCCCGATTTTTAGGCTTAGCAGACTTGCCCAGCATTTGGAAAGTCTCCAGGCAAAACCCATTCTCAGCCTGAAGACACCCAAAACCACAGTTGCACTTCCAGGAGTATCCTAAACATATTATACCACAGATTTTCTTTTTTTAGGTACATACCATTAAATAACACATGAACCAAAATCCTATTTCCCCTCCTTCCACACTGACACCCTGAATAG
Organism: Climacteris rufus; assembly: GCA_013398175.1. Classification (NCBI taxonomy): domain Eukaryota; kingdom Metazoa; phylum Chordata; class Aves; order Passeriformes; family Climacteridae; genus Climacteris; species Climacteris rufus. Next base: position 25,113 of record VZRZ01003105.1, read on the forward strand.
AAGATTACAGGATCATGATTGCTCTTGCTCAACAGCTAATCCAGTGAATACTGACTTAGGTGGCAAAGAAAAGTAGCTACCACATGCAGAAATGAGCCTCTTCCCACCCCCAAAGCCTGAAGACAGGGATTCACTGAAGGCTTAAATTTAGAAAACACAGTTTGGAAAACCTTAATTACAGAGGTTGTGTTAAAATATTGTTTCCCTATCCCAGCTATCCCCTGACTTGTGTGTGTAACTTCAGAAGGGAGGCCAGAGTGAAAATACCTTCTCATTGCTGACAGAACACATGAATTGAAGACAGGGACAGAATTCAAGTCTGTCCTTGAGTACACTCTGCTTTACTGCTTGAGTTAACTGGGTTTTTTTAAATTTTATTCTGGGCTTTTTCTGGGAACAGAGATGACCACTAAAAAATAGACAATTAGTTTAAGTAGCAGATCAGGTATCTTTCAAATTGAGACTGGTGAGGCCCTGACACAGTTTGCCCAGAGAAGCCAGGGATGTCCCATCCCTGGAAATGTTCATGGGGCCAGGCTGGACAGGGCTTTGAACAACCTGGTCTAGTGAAAAGTGTCCCTGACCACAGCAGGGGGGTTGGAATGGGATGATCTGTGAAGTCTCTTCCAACCCAGACCATTGTATGATAAAAACTGGTATAGGGACTGTATACACCCACACTACTCTTTTTGACACCTGTTTTCAGAACTCTTGGCTTGTTTTCCTCCATTTTGAAAGCACTAGTAATGACTACCTCATTTTATACATTGCTTTGAGATCCCTGAGTTGAAAAAACCCTTTACATCTGGTTGCATTTATTACTAAAACTGAATTATGCCTGTTTCTTCTCTTCAGTGTAAAACAATCTGGAAAGTGCTTTCCCAAAATCTGCACCTTGATCATGCAGTATTTTATCTACAAAAATGCAGAATTCAGGTTGTTAGGATTTTTCTTTTTTGCTTGAATGGATAGGAGACATCAGAAGAGGGAGAAAAAAAAACCCTACAACAAACCAGCATCAGATCTTTCTTGGGATTTTTTTTTATTATATTCCTTTCCTACTCCCCTGGCTGTGGGTCACATATGTAAGTGGCCTTTCATGGCAACGTATATCCAAGATTATACCAATATAAATCAATAATAGATATATTGTATTTTTATTTTTAATATGCCATTCAATCATTTTTTGATACAAAAAGAGAATCTGAGCTGCATACAAATGGGTAACAGTGCCTCATATTTACTGTTAAATATGAATTAAATCCAGTCACTAGTAGCTTGTCATATCTCTATAATAAAAAGGCACCATTAATAAGATTTCATTAAATGAAGAGCTAATGTGTAACAGCCTTATATCAGATATGTGAAAACAGAATTTCATAACAAGGTTGGGAGAAGTATTATCAAGGACCTAAGAAGAAAATCTGTCTTTCTCGATACTGGAGGAATTTATATTTGAAGAGTATTTTTTCCTATTGAGATCTTCATTGACTTGTACAAAAATACCGCTTTTAATCTCAAATCCCCACTGGCATTTTCATATAAGCACTGAAAATGCTATTGGGCTTTGGAGATTTAATTTAATGAAGGAAAAGTATTTCTATTAAAGTGTGTAATTTTTTTTTATTTTATTTTTTTCTTAAACACAACATCTTCTGAGGAACCAGGGAAACAGGATTATTTTAAGCTCCGAAAAACTGACTAACCTGTGCCCTTGTAGAACTCCTGCTTCACAAAGGAAGCTTAACAGCTGTGGCAAAGCCTGGAGGTGCACTTGAAAAGGGACCCTACTGTCCCAAGTCATCCACACTGAGAATGCCCAGGCTGGAGGAGGCAGCAGAAAGAGAGGAAAAGAAACATCCCCATCTGGTCAGGTTGTTTGTCCTAAACTGCTACGTCATTAAGCTCCATTCTGAAATGTCAAAGATGGGAAAAACTCACCAAGTAGCCACTAAATCTTCTGCATTAATAGACTGATCCTCTCCTCTATTCATGTCAAAAAGTATTAGGTCTGGCTGGGTAGGTAACAAATTCACTGCTGGGGTAAATGAAAGCCACTCCATCAATTTGGGCAGAATTGCACCCATTGGCTCCCATGATGAGATAGGCTGAATCGTGCAATTTAAGATTCCCTTCCTACTAATTCTCACAGTACAATTTTTGTGAGGCTGAAAACCTTTGTTTTATCTGTGGATCACCTGTATCTTTTCTGTATGAATATTCATCGCAAATTCCTTTTCATACTGAGAAGGCAAGTGCACTTGACACCAGGAGGCCTCTCAACAGGACACTGGCAGGGCTGACAAGCTCAACAGCAGTTGTTCTATTTGTGTGCAGAACTTGCACAAAGTTAAATTTCCTCAATAAAATAAAATAAAATGGCTTTTTTTTTACTTAGGAACCAAACACATAACTGAGTTATAGCAATGCAAACCTTATAAGTTATCTACTACAACAGCAGCTAGGCCAAGGAATTATATGAAAAAATACTGTGACAGCAGAAGTGGTTGGAACAGATCTAAATACCTGACTTCTCATGAGATCTCCTACTTATCTCTTATTTGAACAGCCAGCTCTACAGAGAGGTTGTTTCTGTAAGGAGGTGCAGATAACAGAGTACCCAGACACCACCACAAACAAAAAAAAAAGGGTCATCTCCTGTTTCTGAAGTTAGCGTCAGCAAAAAGACAGAGAGTCTGAGGGTCTGTGATGAAACACTAGTTCCTCAGTCAGCCGATGGAGCTGCTGGGTGTTTCAACAGACCTACAGCCCAAACAAGGGCCTGCTTAACCTTGCAGCTCCTTTTCCCAGGTTTAGCTGTCTGTCCTGTCTATTCAACATTCTCAGGACTTTCAGGTAAATAGTATTTCTCCCTAAGCACAAAATTGTGGACAGAACGATAATTCTGCCACTGACCTCAATAGATCCACGATTCTCCTGTGTGCTTAGCCAGTATAGCACAAGTATCTCATTACTTAAGAGTTTCTGTGACTAACCTGGGAAGCCCAAAGTACAATTGGGGTTTCATGTAGTTTCCTGCATCAGGTATGTGATTGGTTTCAAAAGATCTGGTGCTTCATTTCAGAAGGTTAAAAAGCAGCAATAAGTTAAATATGACAAATCTGTGAGTATGAGCAATCACCTGAAATATCTGGAAAAATAAATGCACAAGAGTCACAGATGGAACATAAAATTAATTTTCATTTAAACCTAATTAAAATGATGGTCAAAGATCATCCTTGAATCTTTATTTAAATAAACATATTGCTTGGTGGATATTTGGATAGCTACACATCTGAGCTTGACACAAAACTATTTTACTCTAATTGCCTTAAGTTATTTTTGTGGTGGCTACAAGCAAGCATGATGGACCACATTCTGATTTCATTCATCACTCAAGAAATAGTCCTACATGGGTGGCACAGCTCAAGTGCAAAGATTGACATAGTTCTGATGGTTGAATTAACAAGCATCCAGAAGTTCCTATCTTTACTCAATTGTCTCACAAAAGTATGTAAATAGTCACATGGTCTCTCTTTTTCAGTTTTGCATCAAAACAATCAATATTATTAAAGCATTTTTACAGTAGCTGTTTTGTTTTGTTATCAAAGAAACAAGAGAGGCACTGGGTTATGCTCTGCATAAATCCACAGGCCTGCCTCAAACGCTGTCACAGAAGTGGCAGATGAGTTCCATTCTTCCACAAGTATAAACAGGAAAATAAAAATTCTGATTTGATGACACATGATCTGGATAATACAAAGGTCCATCTAGTTTTAAAACAGCCACAAATTTTTCAATCAGAAGCCAATCTGTCTCCCTAGACCTGTTTACCCAGGTTTTGATTCAGAACCTTCCCGAAAGGCATTAATACCCCAGTCATGAACAGGCTCAAACTTTGGATACAGGTGAAAATTTTACAAGTGACCTCTGTCACCACAGAAAACCAAACAAAAATCCCAGTACTGTTGATTAAAAAAACTTCTGGGTAAGGTTCAAACCACGAGGGACCATCCTTCAGCCAGCAAAAATTGTTCCCGCTCCACTGGAGCCAATGGAACTATGACTACTTGCCTCAGCTAAGGAATGGTCCCGAGTCACTGGCTCATCTCTAATGGCACTGCCAGGGGACAAGGTGGGTGGAAGGAAGAAAACAGTCAGGGAGGAAAGGGTGATGTAGAGCAGAAGACAGTGTTTTGTTGTGTTGTTTTTTTCTTTTTCTTAAGAAGCTGGCATGTTAATAGAAACCCTCCCTCTTCCATTGCATTCTTATGCAAAGCTCAGATCTGAAGGTTACCTGCTTCCCCAGTGACTTGAAATGGAATTTTTTGTAAAGTAATCTCTTCAATCTGTCTCTTCCTGTATTTACAGAGCATAAAAGTAACCATAAAATGCCACCGTTTTTGAGCAAATCTAATCTGCCCTCCCAGTAATACCAGGCCACACAATGATTATCTCATTTTCTCTTTGACAAATGTGGACTTATTGGCTGGTCATTGTCAAAAAAATGCATGTCTCTACATCAGATACATAATAGCAAAGACAAATAAAAAACATGAACCACTGAGCATAGGCAATAGGAGGCTGATGTCTCTGCCTGGTGACCTGTTCTGCAGAGTTAGTGACACAGAGCAGTCTGTCATTTTCTTTGCACTGTTTATGGCTCTTCCACTCCTCTTTTCTACTTTGGTTTCAGACAAGAAAAGAGGTAAAAAAGGACAAGATGAGTAAAGAAAACTACTTCTGCATGAAGGACAAAAAAAATTTCAAGCTCTTAACAAAAGGAAAGCAGTGAAATAGCCTGGTTTTGGACAGCCTCATTTGAGGTAATCAAGATCACTATAAAGACACAAGGTCAGAGGTTTCTAGGGAGGTGGTTTCACTCAATTTTCTATGGATGGAGACAGAGTCTAACTGAAGCTCAACATATGCAGAATACAAACAGTAAAGAAGAGAGAAAAAAATAAGCATCTGTTCCAGACTCCCAGCTGTGAAGGACTGGGAGAGGAAGAACCAGCCCCTAGAAAATCCAAAGAATTACTTAATTCAGCAAGAAATAACCAGCAGCTAAAACAAAGCAGTGACAGCCTCAGTGGGGATGCTACTTCTTCAGCAGATATGAACTGCTGGGGTGCCAGCACAGTGACACTCCACTTGAGTGGTGACAGCCTGACGTGACCACTGGAAGGCACAACACAACTCTTTCCCTGAAGAAAAGCCAAGAACTTTCACCACATGACTGAGCAACCCACGGCCATATCTGGGTCAGGCACAGTGACTCAGATCCTAAACTCAAAGCAGAGCTATCCTCTCCCATTCAAGGTAGAAACCTTGAATCCCTGTAGTGTGCAGACAATGGCAAGGTTTGTACCTCAGTTCCAGCAGTCAGGCAGCACAGAGCCAAGCCGATGGGAGAGCTTCTTTGCCAGCGGAAGCAACAAATGTTACATGGAAAAAAAGGTCACTTGTAGCCTCAGGCAAAGGAATGAAGGGCTCCTCTGGCTCCTTGGAAATGCACAGGAGAGCAAAGCCTGACAAAGAAGTACTGAGGCTGCAGGGAAGAGATTAGGCAGGAACACATCCAGAAAAAAGCTCTGTTCTTTTTGGATCCACACGATTTAGACAACAAGGAGGAATCAGACACCTAACCGCCTTCCTGTACCTTGGCTTTCAACTAGGATTCATCCCACCTGGCTTTAAGTATTTAAGTGATGAGCCAACTACCTCCAGAGAGCAAAGCAGGAGTTAGTGGAATCAGGCACCCTTTGGAGCTTCCAGTCCTCTTGCACCAACTGCAAAGGGAGCATGGAGCCTCCCACCCGGGCAGCTCAGATAAATGCTCATATTTAATTATGACCAATCCATAGCTTAGTCTCTCCAGCTTTCTCCCTCTGTGAAATAAAGGTCAGCCCTTTCCTATCACAAGCACATCCATACCTACCAAAGACAATTCTTAGTGTGAAAGCTTCATCCTGATTCTACTTCACACAAGAGTTTTACAGCTCAGGGATCTGAGTAAATCCTCAAATCAGAGATATAGTTCTGTTAGGTGTAACACAGCCTGTGTTCTATTCCATGACTGCCTAATCCAAGCCAGGCCCTGGGAATATGCTGCATTGGGAGAAAAGGCAGTGTGAGCCTTGAGAGCAAAGAAATGGGGGGGAAACTACAGAAGCCTTGCTTATGTCCAGCAACTGCATTAAAGAACCCCCATCACAGTCATTACACTTTGTTCCTGCACTTTCATTTTCCAGTGTCATGAGACACACTCCAAAGGCATATTTGCATTGCCAAGGTGTTACCAAAGTGAAGTGAAAGAGCTTAAAGTTCTTTTATAGACAATGCATCTATTCATGGTAGATAAAGGGATTAAAGATCCTACAAAAATCCATTAGAATCAGGAGTAATACTGCCACATATAGTTTTATTTTGCACTTTTATTATACCTTTCCTTACTTGATCTTAGAGCACTTGTCAAATGAGAAATTAGGCTCTGCTACTTTAGCAGCATAAAATAAAAACTCTGCTTTCAGATAGAGAGGACAGCTCCAGTGACAGCTGAAGGTCACACAGGAATAGAGGCTGGGTGCTCTGGCTTGCAGGTTTCTGCTCTAAAACCCATTCTCTTTTTCAATTAAAGGGATGACACTGCCACATACACACAGTACTTGGGGTAAACATTTGTCTGAGTTCTTCATCTCCTCCTACCATTATCTGCACCATTTTTATTTGAATGCCTCATCTTTTTTTTTTCCCAGAGTTTTCTGCAAAATTCAAATGAACCGTGAACAAGAGAATGAGAGGTTTATTGAGCCATAGCAGGCTAACACTACCCGTGTTGCTGCATGATTCGAATACTCAAGTGGCCCAGATGCTCTAACATTCAATTAATGAATTCCAGAGATTTGGGAAGGGGGTGGAGGGAGGAAAAAAAAATTACACAAGATGTTGGCTTTGCCATTGCATTATCCTAGGTGTCTCAGTCTGATGAAGGTTAATGAGGAGAGTTCAAATGCTAAGACATAATTAAATAGCAATAATTAAAGAAGCTGACATTGCTAGAAGAAGCAAATGGAAATAAAGTACGATTGTTTCCCTTTAAAAGAAAGTAGGAAGTTATTGGTCTAAACACAACCCTAACAGGTTTATTAAATGATTCCCTGTAATCCAAAACATGAGGCAAGCACTCATTAATTGGTATCATTACACATTTAATGCTGCTTGCCTTGCCTTCCCCGATCCCATTTGCCTGGTTTTGGATGGGATCCTCAGCACAGTGAGGCCCATTTGGCAAGGCTGGACCCTGCTCAGATGGACACGAGCTCGTTCTGGCTGGTACAGAAGTGAGAGGGGTTCAGACACCCCCCAGATGAGCATGTTAGGAAAACTGACAGAGAAAACCATTCTAAGACAGGCAATGCCTTGACCCAAAATATTTAAGAAGCAGCCAGTACAGGACATAAAGCTACAACGTTTGGAAAATTGTAATATTCAGATCCTGAGAGCTCTGGACATTTGGGTTCATTGGATATCATTGCTCTAGGCTGGCTGGTTCACACAGCATGAAGCAGAAAGGAGGAAAAAATAAGCAGCAACTTCTAATTTATTTTTTCTAATTAATTTGCAGCTGCTAGTTAACATGCATCTTTTGTTAATGACATCAAAACTTCCCACTGTTCAGAAAATTTCACTGATTTACTGAACACTTAAGAATCACTCAGCACTGTCAACATGGCAAGCACTGCCATGGTAAACACGAGTTTGCCTGCTGTTGAAACCCAACTCTGCATTAATGGAAATGAGGGAGACAAGAGGACCCCTCCTGTCTGAATAAAGTTACGTTTAGATACATATTGGGAAAGGAAAGGAGAATGTGTTGTTAAAAATTCAGTGTAAGCCAGTCTCCCCCTCAGGAAGTGTCTTTTTCTAAAACAGATTGATTCTGACATTTCACCTTTCTCCTGACCAATGGCTCCTGCAGTACTGGCACAGCATCCATCACTGCAAACACCTGAAGAGCAGTATGTCTCCCTTTGTAAACCTGCCAGCAGCCAGTCAAGGCAAAACTTGCAGCATTTTTACTGAAGGTGCAAAATCCAGTACCAGAGCTCTTACCAGACAGGTAAGAGCTCATTTTCATCTCTAAGTCACGCCAGTATTTGAATATAGGTCTAAAAGGGTGAGAATCCAGTGCATCAATCCACTGAACTCCCATGAACGCCTTCTTGGGTCATTTTGTCTTACCCAGAGACTAAAATTATGAGGAAAACACCACTAAAAATAAGACAAACTAACAAAAAAATCCCAAAACCTCCATGCCTATCGCCATTAGTAAGGTGTGCTGACCTTGTTCAGTGGTGACCAAGGGGAATCTGTTTACAGATGACTGGTGGCTGAGCTTTTGACAGCAGAAATACGTCTCCCATAATACGTTTCTGCCCACCTAAGTGAAAGTGCTCTGCTGTCTCTTTCTACCTACAGATGTCTTAAATTCAAGGCAAGAACTTGGCAGAGGTTTGAAACCAAGCAAAAAGCACTGCAAATATATTCATGGAAGTTGTACATTTTGAAGCTTAGCAGACAGAAACCTAATTATAACTTCATAAGCTCTTCCCAAGGTTGATTCCACAGTGGCAGAACCTGGATAATCAACTTGCTAAAGCTGGTCTTAGGAAAAAAAATCCTTATTTTCAGGAGAAATTCTGGAGGGAGAGATTCTTCCAGTTACACAGGAGTTCCAAAGCAACTGGCTCCAAGAGATCAACCACCCATGGTAGCCTTGATACCAGCTCAAAAATAAAATAATAATTTAAAAACTCCACTAAAAATCCAAATGAATAATTCCAACCCAAAACCTATAGGCAAAGGCCTCTTGACTCAAGTACTCACACCCATTTCAGGATCTGCACCAGCAGAAACCCAAAGGTTCCTCACATTAACATTTACTGTAATAAGACCACCTTTGCACTTCAAGACTTTTTGCAGAGATTTAAAACTGTCATAAATTCATTTTGCATCCAGAGAAATGAGATAAATATAAACCATCTTTAGCTTTTAAGGCCAAAACCTGTTGAAGTTCCCATGACAATGACTAGAGGGCATTTAGATACATCTGCCTGCTCCTGACATGTTTTCATTCTCTCACTGCCTCAACTGCTGTACTCAAAAAGCCTTTGCTGATTTCATTTCTTTAGTTTCATATTTCTTTTCAGGTTGTTGGGGTTTGTTTTTAGGGAGGATGGAGTTTTTGGTGTGTTTTCAGGTTTTTTTAAGAATTAAATGTTTGATGACTCAGGATCACAGAATACACAAAGATCAATTGTTAGATTAACATTAAAAAGTCACAACAAATATTTAGAGAACTTGCATAACAACAGTCAAGGCCTCAGAGTGCTGACCATCAGCCTCCAAAAAATCAAGAGTTAAACATGAACATCTTTGTTTTATCCTTTGAACTGTTTTTAATAAAACAGAATGGCCTATATTGATGGCCTTTAATGGATTACAGGATGCAACAACTAACAGTGACCCTTAGTAACCCAAGACTAACATCTGATCAACTTGCACCCTCCAGGTAGACTATAAAGATGGAGACAACAAACTTTCAGAATTAAATACCTCTAGGAATTACTGACACTTCTCTGTCTCTGAGGAAGACTTGCTGCTCAACTCTGTCTCTCACTACTTCCTCTTAAAAAGCCTTTTCTTTTTTCAGGACATTTTTTTCTGAAATAAATGCACATAAACACCAAGATCCTCTAGTTTGCTGTTGGAATAACATGCTTATAGCAAAGCAGATAGGAAAGGAAGGAATAGGAAAGGAAAAGAAGATAAGGAGGGTATAGGGATCAGTTACTGTACATCAGCAAAAGACAAATTTTATCTGGTTGGGAAAACTGAGGGAGAAAAAGTTGCAGATAATTTATATTTCTATAATCCTACATAAATATAGCTATAATTCTCTTTTATGTGTAACCTTTTGTTCACCTCACACACTGGACATTCTGGAGGACAAGAGCTGTACCATTGTCTTTTGTCCATTGCTAGGCTCTTCTATATTACTCCAAACTAATGAAACATAATGTCATCCTAATCTCCTCTGTAAAGCTTATCATCAATTGTCAATTATCAACAGCATTGGGATGAGAAGAGGAAATAAAGTTGGCACAGCAAAAGAAATTGATAAGGTGAAATACAAACAGTGACTGATTTGTCCAATTTAAATGTAAGATACATATTTTTAAAAGGTGAAGAAGTAGAATGAGATCATCAATATAAAAAAGGGTTTTGAAAAGATTAATATCAAGAAGATTCCTAAATAACATGGGTAATTGGCTACTGAACAATCAAAAGACTTGATGGCACTGCAGTTTCTTTCTTTCTTTGCATTCAAATGCATCGTTTCATCTCTGTGATTTATACTACTTTTATATAGTCTGTATTACAAGAAAGTTTTGGCCTTCAAATCAGATAGGCCCACTAGGAACTCAATTATTCACCCAAAGAAAAGCTCCATGAAAGCCCTCCACATAATGATTTTTCCTGGCAGGGATTCCTAATGAAGTGATGTCAAAAAAGATGGTGGACGAATGGGACATTTGCAGGCAGCACATTCAAAATTATACATGGACAAAATTAAAGTACTATTGAGTCATCAATTTCACTATGTCAGGTTTTCTCATAATTAATAAAGAGTCTATTCTCAGTTTTCAAAACTAATATGTCCAATGCAAGATCATACACAGCTGTTTCAGACAAAATCTGAAGGTTTTCCCTATTATGATTGCCAAAAAATTCTAACATTCAAGCATAGTAATTGAAAGCTTTGGCATTTGCTTCAACATAAACACACGGAACACACGTGTTGAGTAAGGCAAAGAAATTCTGATTCTACTTTTAGAAACGTGTAGAAAGTGTCCACTCCAGAATTCACCTGATTTCTGGGTAAATGACAGTGTCCTTTCTCTGCCAACACTAGAGGGAATGCACATCCACCATCACCTTCATTCATTTAAAACCAAAAATAATAAAAATAGGGAAGAAACTACTTAATGGCCTCTTTTTTTAATAGGAAACCCCATATTTATTATCCTAGAGGCCAGATATATTAGAACAGAGAGTTACAACATTCTTTCCTCATTCAAATGCTTCACAATTTAAAAGAAGTGAGAAGAACAACAAAATTAAGAAAAGCTGAGGTGTAAGAAGAGTCATCAAACACAGTGGGGTTAAGACTGATTACCACATAAAATTTTGCCAGTACCATTAGCCCTCTGTTTATTGAGAACATGTACAAAGTTTATTTTTCAAAGCTAGATCCTTTAGTCTGCCATGCCTGTTTGTTCATGTGGAGGTGATGTGTGTTCTTCAAAAATTGCATTTCTCAAGCTAGGAGACATTCTGCAGTGAAGCTGGGAAGACACCTACAGAGTTTTGCTCATTTACATCACACAGTGTAAAAATCCATGATGTAGAATCCTGTGTAGAATCCTCTCTCCCTCCCACATTTAATTGCTAACCACTCCATACTGAGAATTGAGTTTGTATGAAGAAAACTTTCCATAATAGGAAGAAAACCATGATAAACATCCATCAGATTTGTTTTTCACCTGGGATACCCCACCTCCCATCCCTCAGTAAATGTAATTAAAATCCTCAGGAAATAGCACAATATTAATACAATATTCCAGTGAGCCACTTATCTCCACCTAATGGTCCACTCTCTTCCGTCACTCCCTTAAGCATGAAGACAAATTATATATGGGTTTTAAATTCATTATTTTGGTAATAAAGAAGATTATCTGTTATTGCACGCATTAAAGTGTTGGCCCCTGGAGGTATAATTTTCCACCATACTTATTTTAGCATCTGTTGGACCAAACTGTATTTACAATCTCTCTGTGTACTAATATCTGACCCTTGGCCTTGAGGTAGGAAAGCTGATCCCCATCTTTATCTGACAATTCTTCTTTTCCTGCAGTGGCCTCCAAAAGTAAATGAAGATTAGTTTGCTTTCAGGGTTTATTGATTAAGCACTGTAAAAGATGGTTGTTGTGAACTAACTTAGGTCATAATCGCTTAAATAGGTCTCGGGAGCCAGAACAGTCATTTTCTTGCGAAGATAACTGAAACCACAGAACAACATATGCAAGATAAACACACTTGGGTTTTAGGGGTGGCTGGTGCTTAGTGCCGTAAAGGAACACACACAGAGAAGCATGTTTCCCCCTCCTTTAAAAACCCTCTCACCACCTTCCCTCAAGCTCAGGAAAGGAAATGGGGGTGATCACAATCTCCAAGACGCTCCTGTGCAGTCACATATTTTCTTCTTACACAGGGCTTTTCATCAAGGATCTCAAATTACTTTTCGAACACTGATTAATCCCTACCTGTGAGATAAGCGTTCTCATACACACAGGAGGACACAGAGTGTTCAACAGCTTATCCAAGGACACAGAGTTCGTGAGCTGTGCAGCTGGAAACCAAACCAGCCCTGTCTGGTAAGCAGAGGATGTGATCTCCAGAGTACATCTCCAACCCACAGTATTCCATGCAAGGCTGTGTGCACACGTCACCCCTCACTTAAAATAACTCTATAAACACCTTCAGTTATTAAAGAAAATCATCATGGGTTTCAAAATAAAGTTCAGACATCCTACAGGAGCAGCAGTGGGCAGAAAGATGGCCTCGGGCTGGAAAGACATTGTGTTGGAGGAGGCTGGAAAGAGTGGGCCTGACAAGAATTTCAGGCTTAAATTGGTTCTTGCTGGAGACAAGAACAGATCATCTATCACCTCCCAATAGAGTTAAACCCCAGATCTAACCCCAGGCCCCTGGGAACAAACATAAATAACAGGATTTCCACAGAAGAGGAAGACAATGAAGAGTACCACTCACTATTAACTTCTCAGTAGTGAAAGGACTGCAGTGGAAACATGAACCCAGTGTTTGTGTGCTGCAGTCTAACTGAGGTGAAACAATTAAGTTTAGCACTAGAAAAAAAATAGCACAGAACTGTCACTAAACTTGCAGAGAGCAACCATTTCTTAAATCTGTGCTTAACTTTTCACTTACTTCTCAGGAATTAAGTACACTTGTAAAGTAGCCTGCAGGTATTGGCAGAAATACTACATAAATATGTAAAAATATTTTGCATTTTTGTAGAAGGCAATGAAGACAATTGAATTGCTTAATAAAGTGCTGTTTAAACTTTAAAACTAAACAGGAACAAAACACTTAAAATCTAAGATAAACCAGATTTTAAAGAAGCTATACAGGGGAGCAACATTTTATGTATGCACAGAAATACAAATTGAAGAAAATATTATTTGAATGAAAAAAAATCAGATTCTTCAAATAATATGCTTAATAAACAAATTGCTGAAGCCTTGTAATTTCTGCTTATGCAGTTCCTGAACATCTGCCATGCTACATGTAATATTTTTCTCATCCTGTGTCCACAAACCCCCCTCTCCCATGAGCAGAAACCCAACCCACACATCAATTCCTCACCTCTCCTGCCCTCTCTGCCAATGCATTGGTTATGGCATCCTTTTTTCCTGCCTTAAGTTCATACATTCCTATTAAACACAGTTATTGGACTCTACCCTTCAGCACAAAGAGCCAGCTTCAGGTATTTTTTTCATACTCAATGTAGATTTCTGTGATGGTTTGTCAGTAATCCTAAACAAGTCTGACTCCAAGTGAAGGGATAATATGCCTGTGTTCCTCACCATTCGCTGTGCAATTCTGCTTTCCACTTACTCCTACTCCCTTGACCATACAAGAGCAAAAAAACCAGAATTTATGATGTTGCTTAATTTTTTTTCTAGGTCCCTTAAGGACTTGATATGTCTTATACAAAATTATTGGAAAAAATGATAACTGAATTCTAGCCCCGACAAAAGACTCTGCAATGAGCTGTGCTGACTGACCACTGTGTCTAATGAGATGCAGCTCAGTTGAAGAGTTTCTGGTTATACACTGACATTCTTCAGGCTGCAGAGCACTGTGTAGACCACAATCATTTTATGACTAATATCTAAAATTTTTGAGGTGGTGTTGTGAAACAAACCTTCAGAAAAGAGGCAATCAATAAGTTTTTCAAAATAAATACATGGGAAACAGCACAAGAGAGGGATTTGAACCAGCATTTGTTGTGCAAAAACAGGTGTCACCATTCATCTACCCTCCACAGAACAGCAATAGAGGAGAAAAAAAAATCTGTATGTACTATAATGAATTTTTCCTTTTCACGTGAAGTTGCAGGAGGTTATTTGCTGAATTCCAAGGTTGAAATATCTTCTTTTAAATCAAAACTCTTGGAAATACTAGAAAAACTTAAAATCAGAGGTCATTTCTCAAGCTGTTCCATTGGACTAAAGGTTGACAATTGATTTTTCTGGGCTCAGAAGCTGATCCTAGGTAGGATTTAAGGCAATTGAGAAGTCAAACCCATTTTCTTCAGGGCATCTCTTGTCTTACAAGAAAGAGAATATATCTTTTTATTCATATATATATATATATATACACACACACAGTCCAGCACTTCAAACTGATTGAAAGAATACCTGCACCAAAAATCTGTTGCAAGACTCACAAATCAATGATACTCAGTAAGGAGAAATGAAAGGGACCATATTCAAGGGAGAAAATACTCTGTAGGCAGAGTTCCTCATTATCCCAATATCTAAATTTGGAAAGAGCAGTGAAAGCCACTCACACTTGCCTCTCTGACAGGATTCAGCCAAACATCTGGAGAAACACAGGTGTTTAGGAACATATCCTCCTTCCTACCTTTCTGTTTTCTGTTCTTCCATTTTAGGATCCACTTTTAAATGCTGCTGGTTATTTCAAATAGCCCAATTATATTCTTGAACAGGATTATTTCCCCTTTGCAAAATATGGCCACTCCTGTTCAGCAGAACTTGCATGTCCTTGGTTTTTCCAATAATGAGAACACACACTCTCATTCCCCCTCTGAGCCTACTCCTCCTTCATTTCATTCCAAAATGCACCATTTGATTGACGTCCTGCACTATGACCTGGTCTGAATTTCAGAGGCTGGGGTATAAAACCAACTTCCTTCACATCATCAAAAATATACAGAGCATCCAAGAATAAAAGCTCAGACACACAACCAAATTGCTCAGTCCTGAGAAGCCTCTCACCTGGGATGATGCCTGTGGTTCGATACGATGAATTTGTGAAACAAATTATCTGTGCTTAAATCTCAGTACGAGGTGTTTGGGCAGGATGATGTAAATGCTTCTGACCAGAAGGGCACAAGAAGTGGCCAGAGACAGCCAGCTGATGCTGCATAACAGGATGTGCAGATGGAATTTGGTCAGGTCTCACAGGTACACATCTGTGTGAGCATATACACCATGTTTATATTCTGTGTGTATTACACTACACAAGACAGTTTTTTAAGGCATTGCCCTCAAAAATCCTCACCACATATTTGGGTAAATGCCGTGGGCGAAGAAGGCATTAAAGACTTGTTATACTTACATGCTTTTAACAAGCTCTGCCTGCACATCCCTCCATAGTTCTGGTTCAAGATCTTAATGTTTATTTCTTACACCACAAGCTTCTTAGCTGACAGAAAACAAACAAAAAACTTTGCCCTTAAGCAAGATACTTAACTGCTGGAAAGATGTTTAACTTTCCCTTTGTTCTTAGGCTGGGAGAGGAGGTGGAAAGAGATGAAATTCCTGGTTCAAGTTACTCTCATCATGCTGCATCAGAGCTGGCTAAATCAGTCACGCTGCATTACTCTACATGGCTGATTTAGCCTCCTATGATGAGTCACTGCAGTCAAGCGTCAGCAAAGAGATGTGCTACTTTAGGAAAAAAAAAATTAGGGCAGGTGCTGCGTGCCCAATTTTGCCTTTAATTTTTTTTGTTGTTGCTGTTTTTGTTGTTAATTTTTAAGCATGGTAGGAGTTTATTTGATCAGCTGTGACTGTTCAAAAAAAATGGTATCATCTTTATTCTTTATTAATTTTTGTCTGGAGGGCCCCAGTGCGGGTGGGACACTGTCACATTAAGCACTGCACATTTGTGTGGGAACAGGCAGTGACAGCAATCCCTGCCATCTCAACACACCAGCGTAAGCAGGGGAAAGAAAGAGCTCAGAGCAGCAGGAGTCTGCCTCAGGGTTCCCAGTGCCCAGACTATAATAGTTCTCTAAAACAACAAAAACCTAAAAAAATTAGTTCTAGTTCTCCACGATTTCAAAGGCACAAGGATGGAAGAGAAGGGGAAAACTGGGGGACAATGATACAGGCTCTGACAATTAATAAGGAGAGAAGTCAAATTTTAGTGACCTTAACAGCTTGTCCTTCCCCACTGTTTCTGCAGACATGAGGCCTTCCACAAGGGTTGCTCAAATCTTCCCAGCCCAATAAAAATTACAATGCCCAACCCTGTCTAGCACATCATCTGTGTGCTGTGGAAAAGGGGGTGAAGAACAAACAGGTCATTGTCCTGATTTAGTGGAAGAACGCAGACCTCACTGACCTGGCAAAAGATATTTTGGCACTTAGAGTAATGTTTTGCTTTATATTTCTACAGAATCCAGAGACTATTTCAGTGCTCACAGATTGCAGTATATTCCCGGAAAACTATATAAGTCATGCTTAAGACAGATCTCCTCTTCCCCCTTTTTTTCCCCCTGCCTTCATTTCCTACTTCCTCTCATTTGCTTTTAGATGCCTGGGTAGATTTAGATTAATCTTAGGTCTGAAATGTTACACTGAAGGGTTGTATTAATGCCTGATCTAGCTACTGCATCCTACTGTAATTCATGCACATCGGTAATAAAAATAATCCTCTGGGAAAAATATAGTGGGGAAAGGATTTTTTTTTTTTAAACTCCATGACTGTCAGCACAATTTCATTCTAAATAAAACTAAAAGAGACTTTCTAAAAAGATACTGCAGTAGAAACCTTTAATGGAAATATCTCTAGGTAGCTGATCATTCCAATTCACTAAAGACGCAGTTTGTTTTCAGTCTAAAATAAAACGAGTGGGAAAATTGCTAACCCAAAATATTATTAACCACATTCCACGTATTTCTTTCCTTCGTTATTACTTCGCAGTTTCTAGTTTAAGAAGCCAAAGATCAGACTTTTCCACATATTGCAGAACCTATTGAAGTGCCACATAATCACTTGCCGACAGCTAAATGGGTGCTCCAAAAGGACCCAGTCCTGTCCTCTTCACATAGCATAATGTATCAGAACCCAGGTGCACCACTTCTAAAAAGCAGAGTTTGCACCAATTTTTCCTACTGTTAAGCCTCTTTTAAGCAGCCTTCTAAAATAAGCATATTCTAATTGAACTGCTCATAACACTTGGCAGCATCTTTTGCTACAGAAAAATCTTATAGTGCATTTCCTATTTCTAAAAAATAATCTAGGAAAAATAATAATAAAAAAAAGATGGTTCATCCAAGGCCATAAGAGATCACACATTTTCTACAGAATTAATATGCATGATGTAGAACAAACAAGTATTTAGTTACAGGGTATATTAATGGAGGAAAGGAAGAGAATTTTCCTTTGCTTCACTACACACACTGACATGAACAAGTAATCATTCAAATGCTTTTAAGAGATGCAGTCTTGCTTGTACAACTCTGGAGTCGCAGAGAAATGAATGTAGATTACAGCAGCAATAGAGAAGCTATAAATACACATACTCTGCCAGTCACATCTGGTGGGTTTTTTTAATATAAGATCATGGTATTGATATATTTCTTCTTGTAGATGATTTAAACGGTTTTTTAGGATGTCAAGATTAAAAATAGTCTTTTAAAGAGCAGGCAAAGGTATGATTCCTTGACTTCCTTTACTACACTTTCATCTCAGAAAAAAACCTGCTTACTTATGGAATTTCCCAGCCATCAATCAAAGATAAGGTCCTTAAACAAATAGGAAGCTTAAATTGTATTATGTAGGGAAATAAAATAACACACCAATTAATTCAAATGAGTGTTTTGCTGGAAAGGATTAATTTTGACACAATTTGAATTTCAAAGGTAGCCTTCCCAAGTCTCATATCTGTTTTTCATGCCTATCTTATCTGCATTTTCTATTTGAATGGTTTACAGTTAAAGTGGAAAAGGCAGGATAGGGTTAAAAATAAAACTGGCATGTTTTAGTTGACTTGTTCTCAAACAAAGATACAGAAAATCCTCCCTTGCCCAGCTCAACCAAAACAACCCTGATTGTTTATCATTTCACAGTTTCACCCAGCTCAAAATGGGAAAGACTTCTAAGGTCTTAAATCGTCAAATAGTGACACCACTTTCTGCCTACTTTAAATGATTATTCTTTTAGCTTTCTTTAAATTCATCAGTTCCTGACATCCTGTCTGCCCTCTCTAGCACCTCAAATAAATATCAAAACAAAAGGAGAACATATGGAAATCCACTCTTGCAGCAAAGACATTTCTTCAGAACTGAACAGAAATCACACAGGCTAACATTATTGGAGGAAGTTTCACATTCTCTTCTCAAACTGGTAGAGGAATCACAGAAAAAAAAATCAGATAGGAAAAGACCTTCTGGCTTTCTCTACTCCAATCCATTACTTTAGCATGACTAACTTCAAAACTTGATTTAGTTAAGTCAAGGTGTTTAATTCCCATGCACAGTGCAGCTGATCCCCAGGCAGAGCTCAAGTGTGTGATTTGCACTTCCCCCTGCAAGGCTCAACAGGTCATGAGAACTTTGACAAGCTCACAGCAGTCTTTCTTCCACACAAACCAACCACAATTTTCTTGAATAAATTCTCCAGTGGATTGGCATCTAGCTAGATTTTCTTAAACTGGGGACAAGAGTTCTTCTCTTTCCCCCATGTTTATCAAACATCTAATTTTGATGTTGCAAAGAAAAATAACTTTCTAACTCCCATGTACACTTTTAAGTTCTTCTGTGTTCCTTCAGAATGGGGCACCATTTTGTTCTATTACCTCTAATGTGTATATATATATATCTTCCCCTGCCCCCAAAACCTCAAGTGAAGGAGAATTGGGAAAATTTTATCATGTATTTTTCTATTCTTTTATTGTGCTCAGCACGAAGAGTGAATTTCAGAGGTGGTGAAATCAGCTACAATCCTGACTTCCTCAGCAAACTGAAGAATTCTGAGTCACTCTAAAATTTAACTCATAGTTTGATGCAGCAAGTAATAAGGTAAAGTGTATAAGAACATGGTCCAAGAAAGCATAAACATGCAGAGTATGCAGAGTTATGCAAGCCAAGAATTTGGCCCAATATATATTTAATATGAGCAGTAGCCTTTGTAGCACACTACAACTCAGGACCTTTCAGACTGAGCAAAGCAAGACATATTTCTTGTACAGTTGTAAACCTTAACTCAGCTCTAGCAAACGTAACTTTTTCAAAAGTAACACCATAGGACCATCCAGAGCAGGACATAACACAACTCATCTTTATTAGAAGACAAGCATCATTTTTCATGGGGGAAACTTGCTATATCCAAAAAGAGCAGGAAAAGGGAGAGATAGATCACTTAATCCTTCAAGAGATGGAAGCAGATCTATGTGAAAGCTGGCATGTAAGGAGGCATAACAATGAGAGTTGGTGATCGAAGCAAAGGGAGAAATTACAAGATGAATACCTGAACATGGCACAGAAAAGGAACTCAGCAGTACAAGATATGTCAGACACTTACAGGTCAAGGTAATCCAAGCTTGATTTGGAACAAAAATTCTTGCATTCAAAATTGCATTCCACCTGACTATCCTTAAAAAAACCCAGGGAAATCTCCAAAGTGTAGCTGCCAAATTATAAGGAAATATTTAGATGTTTTACTTTGCACACTGAAACCTGTACTGCATCTTCCATTTAGCATTAAGCATTTCCAAGGCCACTGTCATTCTTGTAATAATATTACCATGTGCACAAAGCTATTTGTCAGCCCATAATCAAACACCAAAATTGGTTCTGATGGAACATGCAATTTCTCACCCTGGACAACACTTGCTGTCCAAACAGATAGAGATTTTGTAGCTATAGAAAGCAATTTTTAAATTATTATTTTTAATCATCAATGCAGTAGTCTCATTAATATGAACCAAAAGGAACTTGACCTAACATATGATGTCAGAAATGAACAAAAGAGCAATCCTCTCTTATCAGCAAGCACTTTCAATTAGAATGTCCACATTTGGATTCAAGATTATTGCAATAGACTTATTTTGGTGAATAACCTGGCTTTTCTAAGCTGGTTGGTCTTGGGTGAATAAAATATAAAGGTAAATTTGTAATTATTCTTTCAGACAACCATGTGCTATTTATGTACCATAGAAAAGCACTAGAAGGGTGCTAGATTCTGGTTTCCAGTCCTTACATCCCATTGGAACCAGTTTTGTAAGAATTTGACTCACTTCTGCCTATGGAGGGCTCAGAATTTTCCTTTTGCCCTTCCGTTTTGACCTTCAGCTTTCCTACTCTTGTGTTTTAAGGTAGCCCAGACTTGCTCGGCCCCAATGTACTCAGGGTAGTGGCAAAAATGAAGGTAACATTTTCAGGCATGTTCAGCTTTACACAGACCTTCCATCCACTTCCAGTAATTCACGCAGACAGGCCTGGTAGATACCGCCAGTGGTACACATTTTCCAAGAAACTAATGCAATAAGCAACAGTGTCTCAAAGTTTGGCGGAGAAAAGGAGGTCACCACATGTTTGGCAACACATCATTAACTTCCTAATTATGCACTAATGGACATCTGATATTTCAAAACCACTATTTGATCCAATTACGTTCCACTCTCCTACATTAAAGGAAAGCTGCAACAGCACTACATCATCCACCCACCTGCTGCATTTTTTTCTTAAAGCCCACTTAGTTCAGAAGGAATTAATCACTTCTACCCATCACTGATATCGGGCACCACAAGTAAAACTAGTTTTAGTATTTGAAGGAAAATTAATTTAAAAAAACCCACGCCTTTGATCAGCCACCAGTCTTAGATACTGGGTATTAGGAACAGGTGCCTACTGAAAGATTTCTCCAGAGCCTTGTGGTAATGAATTACAAGGTTTGGGCCAAAATCTCTGCAGTTATACCAAATTTTGCTGAATGTGTGTTAGTCTCTGGTCTCAACATCTGAGCCAATGCTAACAAAACAACTGTGCTCTCATGTTTTACCTCAGGACTAATTGCACGTGCACCTATTCTGTCAGCAGGGCGAGTAACACATGGTTTGTCATGGCAGGAGAAATTGCTGAGTCCAACTTCCAGTTCAAAAAAATGAGTAAGAGATACACCACACTTCCGTTATTTTTCCTGTTAATCCAAATGTACTGAAGCAGCAGCTGTACCCACCACTTCATTTCTGGATGCTTTTGTCAGTGTGGTAGATGACTCCAAAGTCCTGTTACAAAGAAAGTTCCCCTTCCATGTCTTCAGCCAGACAAGCCACCATTTTCCCCTTCTCAGAAAACCACATGAAGACTTCCAAGGCAATCATGTCATGGACAAAACACTAATATGTACTTTCTGCGTAATACCTAAAAATATCGCCTCAGCCTTTTTAGGCAGAACTGACCCAGTGTAGCTGAGACAAGAAAGAGCATTTTTAGAGCATCCCAAAAACAGTTTTAAACCATTTATTTTAAGAACAGCCTAGTGTATCCAAGGGAAGAATTTAGCCTCAATGAAACATAAATGAAATCCCATCAGGAAAGGCCTGTTTACATCCCAGCCCCAAAGGCCTTTTTTCAAAGTTTCTAGCATCCTCAGATGATTTCACTGCCATGATTTATATATAGCTGGGGAAGACCTTAGATGAAAATCACATGTGGAAATCTGCAGTGCTTCCAGGCAGCCTCTGGAGGGAAGAAAGTGCTGTGAAACTTCTGGAATGGTTTAAACCTCTGAGCCCCTGCAAGGCAATTTGGATTACATGATGGCCCATAGCAACATGCTGTTCCTGAACACACAAAGCATAAATATAGCAAATCGAGTTAATAGGTTTTGTACTGCACATCTTGTTTTGTTTGCAGACAGTGCTACCAGAAACAGCTTCCAATCAGCTTTTCTTTTTTTTCTTTTGGTCCAGCTCATGCTTGTTTGCGCAAATATTCATTTAAAAGTGGTGATTGTAAAAAGCAATTGCAAGTTAGCTACCGCTGGTCAAGGACTGGAAGGGATTCCTTGGATCAGCTCCCTCCTTCACTCCAATCACATAACAAAAGTCAGGATCAAAGAGGCATTTAATGATGTCTGCCTTCCCACATTTCTGTCTAGCCCTTCATGTGACCTTCTCATAAGGATGTTTCATCTTCCAGCTCCAACAGTGAAAGAGAAAGCTTTTACCCACAGTCTTGACTGTGGGCAATTCAGCCCAAGAGGAAGAAGTGCCACCTTGAGAGACACAGGCTGCCACAGTCCTACTTTTTAGGGAATAAAACCAAGCAGATTTACCATGGACAATCCCAACCTGATGCAGCCAGGATTCAAGATAGTACTTGGCTAGCAAATGATCAAGGTCTGACTGTTTGCTCATAATCACCTACTACATCTTCTTTTTTTTTTTTTTTTTTTTTTTTGCTGTCCTTCCTTTTCAGAGCAAAACCAAACAACACACAATATTTAATTCCCAAGCAGCAGATTATTTACCACATCCCAGTCACTTTGGGTGTACAGAAACTAGCTGGAGCTCCATCTGGGAGCTGGATTCGCCTGCCTGCTCTGAGAAGGGCCCTAGCAAATACATCCTTCCTTAGCACCAAACTGTAAAAGAGTTCTCCAAAAAATGACACTGTATCCTACATATATTTTGGGTAAATCACACAGCTTTTCTAGCTCAAAGGTAGCCAAGTGAATGATTCTATATGTTTGCAACCTTTTCCCAGTCTGTAGTGCGTTGTTTTATAACCACTTGCAGGCATCTGATACATGGAGGAACTGCTTACCCCTCGCATCAGTCCTCAGAGTCTGCTGCCCATATGCAATCCTGGACCCTTTCCAGTCTGCTCAAGGGGCCTGGTCCTTCTTGAAACACTCCAGAAGACCTCATTTAATCTCAGCATCTGTAAAACTTGTCTCTATTTAGCTAGCAGTGAGCAAAGAAATACACTGAGGTGTGGTTACTGTGCTGAGGCATGAGGGAGTAGAGAAAAAACAAAAAGTCATGCTTGAGGGGAAGGAAAGCTTAAAGGGCAATTAAAGGATCACAAAATGTATTCAGCTCAATAGACCCTATGTAACTTGGTTATCGACTTCATAACAATGTACACAATTGTGAACTTTCCCAAGGCTTTTTACACATTAATTCATAGTTCACCTGGCACTCTCAGCTCTGCAAGCCTAAGCTCTACACGCCAGTTGTTTGAAAAAATCCTCTCTAGGCTTGGCAGTCAGCACTGTTCCCCAGTTTCATAGCTACAGCTGAACATGCCACTCATCATTGTTCATCCAGGGAATACCATCATGCACACTATCTCTGGAAACCCTCCCTGCAGGGGACAGCAGTGCCAGGTCACCAGCTGGACAACAGGGACAGGGAACTTCTTCAGTTCCAAGGGGTGTGGGAAGCCCATGAAACCACCTCAGCAAGCAGAAGTGTACGAGCACTGCAGGAACTGTGTTAGCAAAGGGCCTCATTACACACAGCACAAAGCATTGGATGGTGGGTGGGAATTTGTGCTAGGAAGCAAGGAGCAGGGCGAGTTCAATAGGAATTTGGCACATGCCTCAGCTCACTTCATTGACACTGCAGCCATTTGAAAACCACATCAACGAGCAGATCAGGGAAATTATCCAGCTGGGTTGCAGTGTCTGTCTCTCCTGAGCATTTTCATTTCCAAGTCTTAATCCAGAGGCACTACAAGAAGAGACAGAGATCTGTTGTCCCATCTCCTGCTGATTAGCTGGCAGGTATAGCAAGGAGACATGGGAGATTCCCTTTTTAAATGAAAAAGGCAGTTGCTAGCACCAACTGATGGGCATTAATGCAAATAAGCCATCCAAAGCTGAACTCAACCATGCCACATGTCAGCATCCCATTGCTGCATTACATTATGTAAATCAACCTCTAAGAAAAATACAACTAGAAAAGAAGAAACTACAATCTTGGCAGGCATTGCTCTGTCAAGTGCAGCCCCAGCTGCCAGCTCCATGTGCACATTATATCCAAGTTCCTGCAAAACAGGCTGCAGGCTTTGCACTGGCTCTCCTTCTACCTCTGCTGGTGTTTTAGTCCCTCTGCCTTACCTGCATAAAGGGCAGGTCCCTGAGGACTGAGGAAAGGAGGTCTAAGGGGTCCAACACCTAATACATGCTTTGGAACAGCACCCTCTGCCCAGGACATTAAACTGTGCCAACCATCCTGGCCCAGCTCCATGTACCAGGTCAAGTCCAAGCCCACCAGTGTAAACCCAGCCATGCTCTGCACTACAAAAATAAAGACAATAGAGAGGAAAAAACCACACCAGTTTGAAAGAGTTATTTAATGTTTTATTGGGAATACTGAAGTTGCTAAGCACTGAACTCTCCTGTTTATCTTCAGGGACTCAAACCACCCTACTATCTGCTTTTGCTCACTTCTTATTTGCTCAGTCTAACCTCAAGCTTTGTTTTACAGAATCTAGGACTGATCTACCTCATGTTCACTGTCCATCCACAGTCCAAGCTTGGGGCTTTTTGCCTCTCACTTGCCTTCCCTCTGCCCAGTGCACTTCCTCTGCAATTCTGCTCTTTTCCTGCATTCAGTTGTGCCAATCCCAGTTTTTAATCACACCATTGGCTTCGTTTCACCTACCACTCTAAATCCAGGCTTCCTGCTTCCCACTCACATCGCCCCAAGAACTCATCCTCCCCCTTTACTCCCTGTGCTCCCTTCAAGACTCCCAAGCAGCTTCTCTTTTGCTCACTCTTCTGGAAGTGTCACCTTCCACCCATGCATAAAACCTGCTATTTGCTATGTGGCTGGCCATGCTCCTTCCGTTCATGTCTCTGCAGAGACATCGCTTCGGTGAGACCTTTCCAACAAATTCACTAACAAATTGTAACAAACAGCTTAAAGACCAAGCTTTGGTTATCTGATTCACCAGACATTGCTTGCTTGGATGTTATATCCACTGCCCTGCTCAACTCATGAGAGTACTGAAGCAGGGACTGTGATTTCCTGTTCCACAAGGCACAGACCACACTGTCAGGGCCTAATAAACACCAGGCAACCTTTCATTTCCTTATAATTAGTTGCATCATTTGACTCATAGTACAGAAAGCAAGGCTCAAAAGTAACAGACAGGATTCTTGCTATCTGCAAAAAAAGTGGATCAAATTCAAATGCAGCATCCAAAAAATGTTTAAAGAACAACAAATCTTCAAAGACATCATAAGTGAAAGTAATCCTACTGTAGGGATTATGTGCCCTGTTCAGTCAGAGAATGGAAATTTAGAATAAAAATTTCTGTCCAAATTATCTTTACATTATACAAACACTTGGTGGCCATTATACAAATCACTTGGTGGGAGGAAGGAGAGGGGAACGGAAAGGACAAAGTTTTCTTTTTACTGTGTAGTGTTGTACTTTTTTTAGCAATTCAAGATCTCAGAGTCTTTTCCCAGTGAGTGATTGCTGGTTTCACTTTTTGCAGGAAAAATTAGGAACTCCAGAGGCAGAATTAAATTCAGGAAAAGAAACCTAAGCAACAAAAAGAACTGGAGATGCTTCCATGGTGCTAGAATAGCTGGTAAAAAGATATTATACAGCCAGGAACAACTTTTTTTATGTCTTGATATAAAATAGACCATATCCTAGCCTTGTCCTCAAAACCTACCAGCACATGGTCACACCATGATCACAAAACACTACACCCATCACCTTTATGGTGCTCCTGCAGCCCCCAGCCCCTCTAATCACTCAGCAGCTGACCTTTGCAAGCAACCATGCCGATTTGACAGTGGGAAAGGATAAATCCTGCAGGACACCAACCTTCATATTGAGGCTTTATTAAATGCTCCTCTAGTTGGGGGTCAATAGGTTATGGTGACCTTATCTCCACCTTACACCTGGGTGTGCAAAGGCCTGAAAAAAGGATGTTGTTAGGGATTGGTGGCAAAAACAGCAGCAGTGTTCATGGGGAGGGTTCAGCATGATTAACGACTCTGATATTAGCTGGATGTGTGTCACTCAAAGAGAATGTCTGGTTTCAATCTGGATGACAATGTCTGTAGGAGATTTATTTCAAGAGTAAGGAACAAGAAGCAAAGAGCAGAGTCTCAGTGGAGGAAGGATGAACATCTGGTCTGAGGCAGATGACACTTTTGGAAATGATGGCCATGCAAATCACCCGTCTATACAAGCTCAGAACAAAGAGTGCACACAGCAGATGATCTCCAGGCTCATGCTGCCATTTAAATGGGATCTGCTAAGAAACAAGAACGCCATTTTCATCTGCAGCAGATTTGTTTCACGACATGCTGGGCCTGACTGGGCTTCTCTGCTAAAGAAATGAGAAATTCCTGAAGCCAAGGACATTAGGAGGTGGGATGCGGTGCCTGCCAAGTCCCTCTTTCCCCAGGATGTGGAGGCTCCCAGCTCATTCTAGATCAGTCACAACACTTTGGGCAATCTGCCACCTCAGCCCCATTCAGACACCAGCCAAACATCATTATGAAAGCTACAAACTCATCCACTCAAAGAAGTGAAAAAATATACATAGTATAATCAAGACTGTCATCTGCTTGGGCTTTGGTTTGTGTCCATGTTTCAGACTCTCTTAATGAAGTGAAAAGCAGATTTAATCTCACAGTATCCAACAAAGTATGGGGACATGCCAAGATAGATAGCAAGGAAATCTGCTCTATAATAGCCACAAGCAGGTGAGCCATCACATTAGGTCTCTTATTATACCCAAACAGTGTAGAGGCTACAGATTTTGTAGCACACAAAAATCAAAGGTTTGAAGGATATTGATCTGGGCACAGTCCAACACAGAGAAGATGGAGATTGGGGTGACAGGAAGAAGGGAACAAGGGTTATTTTGAAGGACAGTAATAGCTTTTGTGGTCAGGGGGGATGATTCCTAAATTTCTTGTGAAGTCAAGACAAACACCTCTCATCCTGGCATCAAACTGTAGCTTCCTCCAGATTTTCTGTTATCATCACTGAGACATAACAGCTGAAGATTAGGAGAGTTAAACTGCTGTTCAAAAAGCAAAACAGCACCATTTCCCAACATTTTAAATGTTAAATGTAAATAGAAAGACGGGCAAACAGTTGAGACCCAACGCTGAATGGAAACTTTAAGGGTTTGGGAAAACCTCCTGCACTCCCTTTGCCCTTCTCAAGTCCTTGGCTCAGTAGTCCTTGCTAGATGTTGTAGGGTGCAGGCAACAGCTCTAGAGGCTGGGAAACACACGCTAAAGAGCCTGTCAGCCCCACAGTTCCTACCCAAATCTGCACATGGCAAAGCTGAGTGTGGCTTGAATTAGGACTGAGTGGGGGCTGAATCAACCCTCCAAGGCTGTCAGCCTTTATTTGTGTACTCCCAACAAAATTGCATAGGAAACTGAGATACTTGAAGAGAGAAGAGCCAAGTTAAAGACCCATAAAAGTCTGAGGAAGCCCACAACCATCAGGGAAGACCTCAGCATCTGGACTTAAACCTGCACAGGGCAAAGTCTGCAGCCTGCAGGTCACATAGGGACCTCTGCAGAACAGGATGAAGCCTCCTTCTCAACAGACTCCCACCTTATCACTGACCAAAACAGGCAACCCAGATGGTATAAACCTTTATCCAAAGGCCCTCCTACAGCCAAGCCTGCCCAAAAGCTCTTTGATGCAAGTTTTCTCTCTAAGAGAAAGCTGCTCTTTAACTGAGAACAGCTAAGTACACGCTGGCATTTTCAATGCAGGCAGAGGAGACTGTCACAGAAGTGTCTCATCAGCCATCTTCCACAAGGATTTTAGAGGTTCACCTTTGAGGCTACCATTTTCCTGTCAGATTTGGTTAGCTGATAGCAATCAGTGGCTCCAGAAGTTATGATGACATGCTACAGAGGAGAGGAATAAAAACAAATCATGGGAATAAAGTCTTTAGGGCTCCAAGTTGTGTACTTAGGTTGAGGATTTGACAGGTGCTGCCCACACAAGTACAATTTGTATAACTGCTATCCAGTGGAGTAAGCACTGTATGTCGCGGCTGGCAGCTGGAAGTAGGGATGTAAGTCGCAGGAAAGAGTTGTTTCCAAGTCAGCCATCACATAAAAATAACTCTTTGTGGAGTTTTTCACATGCATTGTTAAAGTTGAGTTGTTGCTTGAAGGAACAAAGCAGAAAACCAACACAATCAAAACAGACTTTCAGAAGGGCAAGGAAATATGCCAACAAATACACTACACAGGGCTTCACCTTGTCAAGACTTTGGCATGCACAGACTTGAAGAAACAAACAAACAAAAAAAAGAAATCACCTTTTGCCACTTGCTTTAAGAAATTCCACAATCCTCTGAAAACACACAACAAAGTAGCTTGTTTTGTCAACTCTGATAAGCAGCTCCTGGATGGAAGACAAGGCAGCTCTCCATTTAGCACCACAATATTTTGTCAGGAAAACAATCAACAATATTAATGGCAAGTAAACTTGTTCATTAAGGGAGAGGCATTTCTGCTCACGTTCCTTGCACTGGCAGATGGCCTCCCAGAGACTGCACACTTCCAGTCTAGCCCCAGAGAAAGGAACTGAGGGGGAACATTTGTCCTTCAAAATCAATAAGCATAGTTTGATTTAACCTTGGGGGGTGGTGGGGGAAATTAGATTACCAAACCGGCTCAATTGTAGGAACACACAGAAACTACATTGACATTTGGACTTTTTATATTTTCAGAAAATAGAACTGACTTTCTAACTGTCACCCTGCCTCTGCCAAAGGTCTTCCAACTAGATCCAAAATACTGAAACTTGGAGAGAAAAAAATTGTATTGTAATGAATGGAGAATAATTCTGAGTATACAAAGCAGAGTGTATTCCTCACAATATCTGTAACAACTTCCCATGCACACAGCAGGGCATTCAAGCCAAAATCAACTCAAAAAGAAGAAAGCAAAATTTTGTTTCTTAATAGAATATTAATTTATCTCCCTGTTCAAGCTAAGAGGGCTGAGAGACAGACAGAAGAATAAGAAGCTGTAGGAAGGCTTATTGTTCTAACTTTGACAAAAAGTTTTCATGTACTTTTTACTTATTAATTCCCTAGCTGCATGTTGGTAAAGGCGCTTCTGGACAGGGATCAGTTGAATTCCTAATCAAAACCATGACAAGCAGAAAAAAAAAAAAAAGTACCACTTCTGCTTCCCAGCATGAAAAATTTAGTGTAAAATCCCATGAGCTGCAGTCTAATGACATCACACTAATGGAAGAAGAGAAAACCTTCTAACAATTAAAAAGAGCCTTGCTGAGAAAACACACAGGAAATTGTCAAGCTGTCATTTGTATCTCAGCCACAGCACATGGGACAGTACTGTGGGCTACTGTACACCCATTTGTCTCTTTTATGGGCTGCACCAGGAAACAATACAGGCTAAACACTGAAGGAGGTATTTCTTTGTTTGCTTTTAAACAGAAGGGCAATATCAGTTAAAAGACGCTGTGGTACCACCCACTGCTGCCTTCAAAGCCTGTCCCATGCCCACGGTCCCACTCTCCCCTCTACCTGCACAATCTCGGAGCAGCTCAAAAAACATGAGAGTTCATCCATTGCAAGAGAAAAAGAAGTCTGGCTTAATACATACTCAGTTTTCTGATAACAAAATTTGCTTAGACCAGAAAGCAATTTTTTTTTTCCACGTCCTGCACCTCCAGCAAAATTGCCAGTGAAGGGCTGGTTCCAGCACCATGACTGCTGACATGGTGATGTGCACGGCAGGAAGAACACAGCTTGAGTTTTAGATGCCAGGCTGAGCATTCAGCACAGAAACCTTGTTTTGGCTTTAAACCTGAGCAAATCTGATCTGGGAGTTCACTGATGGAGAATAAATATGGAAGAAACTGATTTCAAATTGTGTCTTTTGAAAAGATGAGTTGACAGGGCAAAAATAGCAAGTGCAATGGGTACCTGACTGCCATTGTTACATTTGTTTAAGCAGAGATTGCAGCAATGTTCAGGAGCTGCATAAAAGGCTCTGCAATATGCAATCAAGTCACAGGTCTGAAAACACACCAAAAAAACATCCAGTAACTGTCACAAATGATAAGAGCTGGGCAGATAAAAGAAGTAATTACATCTTCTTTGAAAGTCTATTTTGCTATTTTTAGTGCTTTAATCAAGGGTCCAATTCTTCTACCTTTCTTCACACCAAGTAATCCTTTACTCTTTAATTATTTTGCCTAGTATGGCTACAGGCAAACTAAGCTACAATGAAGCCAGACTTGAGGGAATCGGAACCCGGCCCAAAACAATTTGGATGAGGAGTAGAGATTCTGACAAAACAGCATCACCAGTGACTAAAAAAAAGTACATCCCTTTGCCTCTTGGTGTGATGGACGCAGCCCAGAACTGGAGGCTGAGGTTTGCTCACTGTGATATTTAGCCAGGGGCCTCTCTGGGGCTTTGCTAATCAGACCAACCAAGCTGGATCGTGGTCTGGTGCAGGGAAATACAGATGGCTATTAAGAATTGGACTGTGACCAACTCAGTCACAAATGCTATCAGGCTATCAGACACCAGCCATTTCTGGGCAAATCCCAGAAGAGAGGGGTAAAAGGGAAAGTATTTCTTAAACAGAAGGCTTTTAGTATGAACTTCCACATCAAATCCTGCCATGAATGCCAGACTGGGGAGCAGCCCGATATGTGGCTCTCGCAGTGTTCTGCACTGGTTTGGTGGTCTGAGTTGGGGTAAAAAGATCCAGACCAAGAGCAAGACTCCCTTGAATTGTTGTGGTGTGTCTACACCAGCAAAGAGTCCAGTGATGGAGAGAGAGGTGCATGAGCAAGACCCAGACAACCATATCTAACGAGTTTGCTTTGCTTTGGAGCCCTGTCAGCACAGCACCTGGGGGTGGTTGTCAGTGCTTTAAACAAGTATCACCATTTGTCAGGTTTTGTATTTCACCAAAACTTGTCAAGCTTGGGTTACATTTCAGCTTCCGGACTTCATTCCTGCTCCCAACTCTCCACATTCAGATACTCAGTGCAGAGCTCTGAGCCTTGCTCAGTCAGTAGGCAGCACCCACTGCCTCTTTTTGTCCCCTCTCTAAGTCCTCACCGTGTTTGCTCTGTGCTGCACGTTCCAGAAATAAAAAAGCTACAAAAACAATACAGAAAGGAACCAAAGACAGGATTAGAGTCCCACTGCTATTTGTTAATGCCTGTTTCTGTGAAAGAAGCCAAGTTTTTTCTTTCTTGTCAAGCCTTTTTCTGGAAGGAAGGACATTAATGCAAAGAGAAAAAGCTTGAGCATCCCGGAGTAACTGTTTTAAACCAATCTAAAACAGCAAAAGAACAATAAGGGTAAGCTAGCTGTAAATAACTGAGTTTCTGAACATGGTAGGGCATTGAACACAAAGTCTGCTCCCCCAGGAAGCACGCAAAACCTAATTTCACTGGGAATACTGTCTCCAGGCATAGTGCTGTGTGCCAATAGCAACCTTTTGCTCCTGAAAGTGCCACTTAAAAGGCCATGGGGACAGTGGAGGATAGAGGAGCAGTGAGGGAGAGCCCTTCACCCAAAGTCAGATTTGCTGTACTTAAGAAGCAGAATGCTTCCCAAAATTGAGAATAACCCCAAGGAGGTTCTTAGCCCCTCCTTCTCAACTTGCATCTAACAAAATGCCTGGAAGTCTCCCTCCCTGCTGCTTAACTTTTCCTCTGCAACAGCCCTCCCCAGTCCTGTCCTCTGACAGGCACTGAAAGATTTCCCATCTCTGAAGTCTGAGTTAGGGTATTGAGTTAGTGCTGTATGTGCCTGAAATGCATTTCTGGTGCACAATTTCAGGAACAGACTTTAACTTTGAAGAACCCCTGCTGTACCAGTGAGTCCAGCCCACGTAAGTCAAACTAAGTGCTTCAACAGGCTAGTGAAGTCCACATTAAAGACCGTAAAAGACAGGTATTCCTGGTAGCTCATAGCTACTTGTCACAAATAAAATGTACAGGGACACCTCGACCTTAGTGCCAGCATCAGCACAGAAAAATGTCATCACATTAAGGTGCTTATGGGGCAGTCCAGGTACACAAGAGCAGGGGAACCAGACATGACACCATACAGATGGGATTGCAGCTGGCAGACTGCCACAAATGAGGTCATGAGGAAGGATTCTGAGCAACTCTTATTATATCATGCAAAACACCAGTGCCATGAAGTTACTTTATTCCAGAGAGGATTTTCTGCCAGAGCCTAAAACATCAGCGACACGAGTGGGGTGCAAGGTGCAGTGATGTGAATTAACTGTACAAGCAGCCCTGGTATACACTGACCCAAGTCAATTGAATAAGTGGTGCCTTATTCCAGGCCTCGTTTCCAGAGGAAGCCATCTGACAGCTGTTAAATTACTCTGCACAAACAGGTGCAAAACGAGCAGAAAGAGCTACACTTCCCTTCCTTACTGAACTGGAGCACCCAGAAAGGATGTTTACTAAGAATGATGTCTTCAGAGAGCAGGAAAGTGGTGAAGACCCTTCAGTTTTTTTCACAAAGCAAGGCAGCCCTGCAGCAAAGCAGAACTGAAGTGATGTACAGCTTAATTACAATCATAGATTCATGGAATGGTTTGGGTTGAAAGGGGCCTTAAAGATCATGTTCCAAGCCCCCCACCACAGTCAGGGACACTTCCCACTAGATCAGGTGGGACCTTACATCTGTGAGGTCTTCAAAGATCCTTAGCAGGAAAGGTGCTAAAAATGCAAAGTGAATTACTTAAAAACAATAATAACAAAAGTATATATATATTTTTTACTTCAGAAAAGCACTATGAATCCAAAGAAAAGTAAAGAAAATGCCAAATCCTCCATTTGGAGGAATGAAGTATAAAACATTCACTTCAGAAAATAATCACTAAACAAGACAGTATTTCCAAACCAGCCTTTTGAAACTGCACACAGCAGAGGCACATACATCTCAACTCTCACAAGAAAAGAGCAGCTCACCCACTCGTTGTTTTGGTATTCTAAGAGGATCAAAAGGGCCATTTTAATTCTCCAAATCCCTCACAAAAATCTCTCTCAAACACATTTCAAGCGAGCTAGATGGAAGAGAAAGAAAATTGTGATCAGACACATCACGATTCAGGGAGATCTGAGTGCAGAAACTTGTGAGCATTTCCACTGAATGCAAAGCAGTAATTAAATGCTTCCTATGGAAAAGAAAGGTTGTCCCTTGGACACTTCTGTCAATCTGCATTTAACAGACACAGCAGCCCTCTCAGTTCAAGCACACAAGCACTCTGGTTCTTTGCTGGAGTGACCTTAGCTGTCAGCCCAACCTGTCCTGTTCAATATCTGTAGCTTTGCTTGGTACATTTTGTGAGCAAGTGTGGGGATGAGAAGCTGCAAAACGGAAAAGCACAATGAACAGGCAAAGCACTGGCCCCAATTAAAAAATTAAACAGGTGTCCTGAGACTGTCAGCCTGAAGATGGAGCATCTACATTTAATTAAAGGGATAAGTTTAGCAGAAAATGCCACTCCAGCTACTGTCAGAATGCATGATTAATTTGTGATAAAATACCCAGCACTGTCTAACAGAAGCAGACGGCTGGGGGACACATATTTACACAATCACTTGTTATTTCTTCAAGATATTACCAATGACCCTGAGCTTAGTGTCAGTGCATTAAAATGAAATTCTCACATCTGGTCTTTTGAAGCCTCAGACTTGCTGGAGGCTTTTCCCAAGTAGCCCCATGCAACAGCACGCCAAAGCCTGGGAAGGGGAAAGCAAACCGCCAGTGGAGGCTGCTGCCTCTCCCCCAGCAATGGGGGTCATCTCTTTCAGTCTCACTTCATCAGCCCATCCCCTGCAGTGACATCAGGGCATGGCTCTTCCTTAAGCTCATCAGCAATGCCAGTCCTTTCCAAGCGATTCCTTAACAACCAGTTTCCCTGCCACGACAGCGGGTGCTGCCCCCACTGCTAATCAACTCCTATTTCAATTAGTGGGTAGGGTAGGGGTTTTTCCACATGATTGATATACTCTGCTATTGAGCTGCTAAAGAGCACAATTATTTCTCCTCAATCATAGAGACTGTTTTGCAAACCATTTGGGTCAGACAACATGCACAACAGTACCCTGAAGTTTAACTTCCCTTGCCTATCTGATCTTGTTTGAAATACCAACTGCAAGGTCCTCACTGGCTTTCAGATAAGCAAGAGAGCTGGGTTTATTTCCTGCCCCTGGGAATGTGGAGGAGGCTTCCAGGATCTCCCTACATCTTCCCCCAGGGAGGGAACATTGTCTTTTCCTGGCTTGGGCTGCCTGAGTTCCCACCTGTGTATACAGCTGGGCTGTGTTTCCCTTGGATTAGCTGGAACTGTTTTAAGCACTAAACTAACAAGGCTCTGAGGACCCATTGTGAAGCTTCTATCGAGTTGCTTCCCTGGGTCAGTGCTCTGACACACCATAATAGATACAAAAATCTCCACTTAGGGCTCTCACCCTCTCACACAACAGGTAGTTTCAGAACGCTAACAATCATCTCTCCGCATACCAGCAAGTGAACACACAGGACCCACACTGAACGTGTGTGGGCTTCCAGAAAAGAGATTATCATTTCCCAAAGCACACCCCAGCACAACTGGCAATGAACAGGACATTATTTGATGCATCTGACTTATGAATTTGAAGTCTAAATTTTATTCCTGAGAAAGACAAGAAAAAAAGGCAGGAATCACCACCTTAAACTTCAGCTCCACCATCAGTGATGCCAACCATTTCTTTCTACCCCTATCCATGCCTGTGATCCTAGAATGAGAGAAATAATCTCATGGTGGAGATTATTAAGACTTCACTGAGATGACTCTGACTCTTTTCTGATACAGGCACTTAATCAGCCACAGACTAATGGCAGGCAGTCATGCCAAAGGTGGATTGTCATCATACAAGCAAGATGTATCACTGCTTGGGACTTCCAGCTGGAGAAGCTTTTGACTTTTCTGGCATTTCTCTTATCTGTTGATAGTGGATTTTTTTATAACAACTTCAAATAATGTAAATAGCCTTGTTATTTAAAGCAGCCAACAGCTACTGATCAACTACCACCAGCAGGTACTTAAATTAATGATAACCTGAATACTATTACTTCTGCCTTCACAGAAAGAGAGACAGTGCTGTGAAAAAAACATTGTGTAAGTCTACAGCTGGGTATAGGCATAGCGTTTTATGATTTGTACAGTCATAGGTTGAACGGCTCTTCACTGTCCCTGAAGCACTGAACCAGATCTGAGGACACAGGACTTGGAAAACAAACTGCCTCTTCCTCAAAGCTATTGCCTCCAGATGTCACCTGCAGCACGAATTGCCTTCTTAGGCCTTCATTCCCAACAGGATCAGCTACCAAAGGAATGTTACAAACCACCCATATTGTATTTCACATCCCCACTTGGATGCTTGGATTAAATCATTACTATGCTTGATGTTAAAACTTTCTAAAGTTTTTTCCCCCACCTCACACAACATAACTTCCAGTCTCCTGTCATAGCCACAGTTAACAGCACTATGGAGTTTTGCTCATGAAATTCACTTTCTGTGCCCATGGCTCTGTGACCACACATTTTCTCCACCCTTCTAAGAGAAAGGATGGGACATGACACCTACATGTCTGCACAGATTCAGCACTGAGGGCCTCACCCAAATGCTAGAGAAAAAAGGAAACAGAGATGCAGCAGAAATAACTTATTTAAGAGGGCATTCCATAACCCCTTGGAGAGAGTTGGGATAGTCTATGTGTTAGCATTACATAAGGATGAAATGGGCTAACTATGGGGCTCTTTGTCCCCTTTTTCAACTGCTAGACTTCCTCGTTGCTTCCTTTTGCTCCCAAAGAAAGATGGATTTTTGCAGGCTTTCTGCAGTTCTAGAATTTTCAGTAATTAAACTTATCTCTGAGGCAATCACATTTAGGATTACTAGGTTTGCTATCTCCAGGCTAATAGGGTCAAAATGCTTAGCTGCCCTCCTGCCTGCCAGTTTATAGCATTTTGCTAATGGATCATTTCCTTCCATGGGGATAACGCTTTGGCTATTAGGTGGTTCTCCTGTTGCACAGCAATTTTAGGTGATCAGGCAGTAATAATAAGTGTTCTTGGTAGACAGGAGAGTTTATTGCCAGATTAAAGAGTTACAAAGCAATAAGAATAACTTTTTGCTGGCAAAACAACTTCAGTCAAAGACAAGGGCTAATTTTATGACTTGACTAGTGTCTCTCCAGTTTCCACCTCGCTTATGCTCAGTGTTTCACCACACTTGTACTCCCAAACTGTGATATTGCTCAGCTGAATATACTTAAATGTTCCCATGCTGGAAGAATCCAAGTCCAACAGGTTTCTGCCTATTTTAGCTGCTTCCCTGAGAAGCTCTGTACCAGCAGCACCTTGTTTCTTGTTTCTTTCTCTCCAGCATCATTCCTTTACCTTATTTGATGTCTCACCCTCCCTTGCCCACAGAAGCCCAGTGCAGCAGTCAAAGCTCTGAACAAACAGGCATCCCCTGTGTATTGAGAAGTGGGGGGAGCAAGAAAAAGAAAATTGAGTACGGAACTATTCATTTATACAAAATGCAGTGTCTATGCAAAATGCCATCACTTAGACCAACTTCAGACCCACAGAAATTACTATTTCCTTCCACTCTTGTCATTCCAAAACACGTTTTATACTTCTGTGAACAACTAGAACTGCAGTCATATCTAATACATACTAGTCTTAATGAAAAATGGAATGACAGTGGCTTACCCCCAGAATGTGTTTTTCATCATTTAATGTTACTCATTAGACCCTTCCAAATGAATGACTAAAAGTGATAGGGCTTTGGATTTTTTTTCCTAAAGTACTTGAAGGCCATTATGTTACACAAAAAGTAATAATCACTTGTCAGACTCTCCACTTGCACATAGAGCCTTATTTCCATAGAGGTGAAAATTTAATAGTTCACTTGAATGCTCTTATTTTAAAGAATTTGGTGCAATCTCACATTTTTTGTCCTTTTTTTTTTTTTTTGAGAAATTAAGACAATGAATCTGGCATGGTTTCCATTCTCAAGAGCTCAAGAAAAGATGAATTAAAGTTAATTGGGGGTAAAATGAAGCACGTTAAAGTGTGTCTCTTGAGTTCACAAAACTGGAATATGCACAGAGAAGATATATTCAATTATCTGTGGCAGGGAGATTTGTTTTGAGGAAACCTTAATACTCAACCCACTTGTTCCTCTGACAGCCTCTCTGCCTGTGATCCCACCAGGCCTCCTAGGCTGGGCCTTCTGGCTGGATCAGTCTTACAACTGGAGACAGTCAATGAAACTGAAGCTTGGACTCCACGAGAAACAATGCTGCTGGTTCTCTTTACCAGCACCACTTCACAACCCACTCCTCTGATCAGATTGGAGGTGATAAGGGAGAGAAGAAAGAATAGGATTTTAGAGAAAACTCAAGCCTTCAAGGCTCAAGACTGAAGCCTTCATCAAACATTTCCAAGATGATTTCTGGGGAAAAAAACCTGAAAAAAAACTAAAAAGAAACAAAACCAAA
>VZRZ01003105.1:62956-159387 GCA_013398175.1 Climacteris rufus
CAAGACCAAAGAAAACCTAACTCTGGAGAGTTACTGCAACCTGGGAAATTCTAATTATCTCTGTTAATGTCCACCAGATCTGAACTTATGTGCCACTAATCCTAAGCGGTTTGGTTAAAAGTAAACATTTCCCCCAGAGATGGCTGCCTTTCAGCGTTGGGTGGAACAACTGCCCCTCAGATAGCTGCATCCCAGCTACATAAATCCAGATTTAACTCTCACTGGCGCAGATGTACACCAGGGCGTGGGGGTTCCTGAGCTCTGCATAGGCCCCCAGCCCCAGCTAAACAGGGGAAGGGCATCAGCTGCCCTGGGCTCATGGGTCAGCTCAAGCACAGTGCTAACGGGGAGCTTGACAAATTATTATTTTTCAAGCCACCTAATGGCATTGTAATAGAAATGAAACATGCCTCAGACTGGCCTAGGCATGCCTTTGACTGCAGAATAGGTTTATCACACTGTGTACAATATACAATTTGCTCTGGGACCTCTCTGAGTGAAAGACAAGTCATTAATGTCCTCTAAACATCCTCAAGGAGTGGTAAGACAAAGCATAATCATGCACAGACTTAGTTTTGAATAGGATCCTGATTTAAGCATTTTGTTCCCTATCTTTGATCAGCTTTCAGCAGGTGAGCTGATTTGCTTTCTCAGAGAGATCTGCACTCTGGCTGCACTGGCCAGCAAACGAATTTGTATTTATTTTTTGTGGGGGTGGCCGGTGAACACAGCGCAGCAGGTGCCTGGGAAAGGAGGGGCTGTTTCCCTGTCCGAGTTGTGCACACTGGGCTCGCTCTGCCTCCTGGACAAGGCTGGTCTGCAACTTTCTCACTGAACTCCCACTCACTGCGGAGGCACCAGGTGCAGGGATGTCTGGAATATGAAATTGGGTCTGTAGCAGAGCAGGAGGGAGGGAAAACGAGTGGAAGGAAGAGCTGTGCCCTGCCTTTTTCACACCTTTTGGTTCAGCCAGAGCTACAGGCATCGCCAGGCTCCTTGCAGCTGCCTCCCACAGAAGTCCAGGCCATGCCCTAAATTTCAAGTCTGAATTTCCATAGTTATGAAGAGCCTGGATGTCAAGTGGCCCCTCCAGGCCTCACATTCATCTAAGGCTGGCAAGTCCAGCACAGAGAGTGCTCACAGTTCAATTACAGGCATGACTAAAGAGCAGACACTGGCAAACAGACCATACAGCAAGAAGTCCTTTCTCTTTGAAACACTTTTCAGCTTGGGCAAGTCTGTAACAGGACACTTTATCAGATTAAACTACAGATAGATAAGGATTGGCACTGTTAAATTTTAAATATGGTGGTCACCATCTATGAGGATGCAAAGCCACTGTGCTCTATCACTACCAGTAGTTTCTAAGGGCAAATTTTTCAGTACAGAATCCTGCAACTCTAAACTGCAAGCCTACCTGTGATACTGAATCATCCTTAGGTTCAAGGCAATCAGCTTGCAAAAACATACTAAAACTACCCCCAAGCTCATGAAGTATTGATGGAAGGTCTTAATGCATTTTTTCCCCTCAAAAAATACTACATATTCTTTTTTTCCTGCTTCCTTTATGCTGTTTCCCTTTGATGAGTAATAAATAAAAAAAGCAGTCTGAAAACAGAACGTAAGTGCAAAGCCCCAGATCTGAAAGGGACAAAGACTCCATCTGTCACAGAGAAATCCAAAAATCCAAGTACCAGCACAGAGCCCACCTGCCAGAAAGGTTTTATGTTTATGTTAAGTGTGGCTTTAAGGAGAAGAAATGTTCTGGCAGATAAAGGCAGCCATGAGAATGACTAACTGAGATGCACAGACAATAATTCCCTCCTTTGATTTCCTCTACTGTCACTGCTATCAGTTAGACATCTGAATGAAAAATCAGCTTAGAAACTTTGATCCCTTTAAAAACCAGAAAAACAAACTCTGTAATCTGGAAATCCTTAGGGGAATATAGAACTTTAGTTCTATAAATCTATAGTCCCCCTATGCAGCACATCTGCTGTGACTGTGGGGAGAAGGGGTCTGGTCCCCACACCTGCCTAGGCAGGACTGTGCCTTGGACCAAGCAGCTCAAGGTCCAGCATGGGCAGGCAATGAAACACAGATATCTTCTCCTCCCTTCTGGGCCCTATTGAGAGAGAGAAATTTGTTCTTCAGTGCTGCTCATACAGCACACCCATCCTCATGGCTTTGCACATTTAAAAAAAGCAGAATTTAGGATTGATATTTATCAGGCAGAAATGGAGATGATTGAGTGGCCAGTTGTACCAAACAAGAGTCCCCCAAAACAGTTCAGATTCCTATGTATAGGCTTTTCTCCACACTTTGTTTTGCTCCTAGTACACACAGACTCTGAAATATCCATCTGGCTTCCCCAGAGCTCAGCCCTTTGCCTTCACCTCAAACACAGGAGACAAAACTACACCTTTACCTTTATGTTGAATTAGAATAAATTTTTTTTGTTTGCTTGGCCAAAGGCCAGGACCCAAGTGCTGGAAAATGAAAACACAATGGGCAATACTAAAGGGCAGAAAGAGTAGAGATTGGAAAGGGGCAGCTCGGTAGCAGCATAATTAGATGTCCTGAGATAGTACTTGAAAGGACTCAAAGATCTCAGCACTAACCCTTTTTGGATACAGGCACCACAGCCCCAGCGCTAACACTCCATACTGAATGTAATAAGCACCAAGCTGCAAAAATATCACCTACTTCATCACAAAAGATCAAAATCTGCTACAAATACAGAGTGTAACCTGCTCACCTGATCACACAGGCACACAAATGCAGTTGGAGACTTTCCAAGTTATCCCCTTGCCACTTGGCTACGTGCTGGATGCTGCCCTTCCCCAGCTGGGAGCTGAGCTGGCTGAGCTGAGCCTCTCTGGGGGACTCCTGGTGGGATGGGGCAGCAGTGTGGCTGCAGGAGAGCATGCCAAGCTCCTTTCTGGGCACAGGGGCAGGACCAAGGCACACAGGTCGAACTCCCAGCTACCTCCTCCATGCTGGTGCAAAATCTCTCCTTTGCATGGAGCTGGCCCTGACAGGCTCTGGTCACCGCCACCATCCACGGCACCTCTGTGCCCTCCTCTGCCCAGGGACCGCCTGGGATGCTTGCCTGCCAGCTCTATTAACCCATCTTCACAGAACACACCAAATTCCTGACCTTTCCAAGAAGCCTCTCATATCCATGGCCACTACAGGTGACAATTTCCTCCTGGAGTCTCCCTGTGCACAGAGGGAGGCAAAATAGCTGGTTGTTAGGTCCTCACATCTGAAGCAAACTTTATACTTTTTTCCTTTCCTAGCACAGCAGTCCCTACTGATGGCTTTTCTTACCACAGATCCTAAAGAAATCTTATTGTATTCCCACATACAGGCCTTGGTGAACAGCACAGCTGCTACAAACCAGCCCAGCTCTCTGCTGCATGCTCAGTGCCTTTCCCCCCTTGTCAGGACAGCTCTGAGGTGGAATGTGCACCCCAGAGAATGCCCTTTAGCTGGGTTACTGGGAACAGCTTCTCCTCCAGCTCCCCTGCCCTGCAAAGGGGCACTGGCCCCAGCGTGCCACAGATGGAGAGCAGATATGAAAAACAACAAGCTTGAACACCCCTGCACCCTGACCATTAACTATAATTGTATTCTACATCAATCACAGGAGTTTTCCCCTTAAAGGTTATTAAGTATAATTTCTACTATGCAAATAGTTCCAGCTTCATTAATGGATTTTTGGTTTCTACTAGGAGTTATTCTTTGATGAATGTCTCCAGATGTCAGTATCTGAAAAATGTATTGGGGGGAAGAAAATTCTCCCTGATGCAGTGTAAAAAGGTCCATTGGAGAGAAAGGGCTGGGGAAGATAGAAATATAATTAAAACAATTAAAATTCCTATCTCATGACCATTTACAGATGCTCCAAAGTGACTCTAAATTAAAGGGAAATGTCACAGAACATGGATGCTTCTGCCAAAAAGTAGCATTAAAAATGACAAATTCCAAACAGCCTGAAGATTCTCGTTAAATCCAAGGCTTTAACAGCTCAACCAAGGCAAGTAGAGTGGGTAGGCCAAAAAAAAAAAAAAAAATCATGTCCAATAGTCAGCTGCAGAAATGAAGGCAAGGTGACCAGGGAAAAGCTATACAGCAGAACAATGAGCCAACATTAGACCTATGGATTTTCAGATTTATTCCCACCAGATCAAGTAGTTTTTCTACCATCTCATCTTTAATAGATTCAGAACGTCTGTTACCATGACCCTGGTTACTGCCTTTTCCTAACCACAGATTTTTTATTTTTTTTGTAAGTGTTTAAAAGCTCTGGTGATGAAAGGCTTCATCTGATATCAAGATTTGCTGGATGAAGACTCCCACGTACACCTCAAGTCCCAAGCCAAGGCAGAGAGAAGGCTGGGGGGCTGTATTTCCTCTGCTTTTTCTATTGTTGCTTTTCTCCCTCCCTTTATTTTCACTCCTGGGAGAAATTTCTTTTGGAATATTTTCTCATTTATATTGTAAGAAACCTCTGCTGGTGTGCCTGAGTAGGGAATCTTGGGGTTTTTTTCCTTTTTTTTAAAAAGGCCATCTGCCTCAACTTCTTACACTCTCTCCCATTTAGATTTACAGTGGAGAAACTCAATTATAAGAAATACAATAAATATTTATTGAACTGGTGAAAGCAATAGCATATGCTGAACACGCTCTGTTTTCCTGGATATTTTTTTTCCCCCCTGCATCAAGCCCTTGTTCTGTCAGAATTGTTTTCATGTTAGTATTAGTCAGTCACTCCCCATGTGTCAGTAAATGCAAAACATGCCTGCTGTGAGACAGGGAGCGCGGGTGCCACTTTGCAGTTCCTCGGGATGCGAGCTGGCACAAAGACAAAGCGCACACAAAGGATGACAGGCACCACAGCCTGCTCTTCCAAACAACAAACTGTGGAAATGATAATACCTTGGGAACAGGGTGGAGGGGGTGAAAGCACATAGGTTTCAAGAAGTTGGAACTGAGCTGGAGCAGGTAGGGGGGGGTTTCCTTGGCACGGCACAGCTGCTTGAGGAAAGCAACATCTGCACGTGGGGTCAGGTACCACAGCCTGGAAGCAGAGTCTATTAAGTGGCCATCTGTAGATGGTTTGCTTATTTACAGGCGTTTCAATAGTACAGCTCATCATTACCTAATAAATGTTAATGAACTTGGCCATATTCTACAGCTGTAAAGGAGGTGGGTTTTCCTTCCTTCTCCAGCCTACAAAAAGCATTAATTCTGGATGACTTCACTTTCAGGGGCTAGGCACTGGTTTGATTGGAAGTCTCCCTCTCTGGCTAAGGACTAAGCTAGACCCAAAGGGGGATTTGGCTCCCTTCGGTGTGGTACTGGCCAAATCACACAGGATCCGACCTCCAGAGCACTTGGGTGCTGCTCAGCACTGTGAGCTGGCTGCTGGCACACAGAGATTCAAGCTCTCTGTGAAGCCTGAGGACAAGGTCCAGTCCCAAGCACAGTCAGTGCAAGTGCTAGAAGAACAAGCAGCTCAAAATCATCCCAGGGTTATCAAGCCAGGCATCCCAAATGAGGAGCATGGGCCTATATGATCTGATCTCATCATACAGAAAGAGCGTGGTACAGTCCGGAAATTAGCTCAGCCTTTCAGCATGCAGTGTGGTGCTCCAGCCAGAAAAAATTATAGGACAGGAAATTATTGTTGACTGGATCCATCATTATTCTTTTACCATCTGTTACTTTCAGGTTAGTGTTTTTCACAGCTCATACTGGGTTTCAGCATTGCATCCAACTTTAACTGACCAGAAG
The DNA here is from genome assembly GCA_013398175.1 of Climacteris rufus. Classification (NCBI taxonomy): domain Eukaryota; kingdom Metazoa; phylum Chordata; class Aves; order Passeriformes; family Climacteridae; genus Climacteris; species Climacteris rufus. The sequence goes on from VZRZ01003105.1 coordinate 68,759, forward strand.
CTAAAAAAAAAATAAAAGTAAGTTTCAGATTTTGATCAGTTCACCTTTAATTCCCAGGGAAGATTTCTGTCATGAAAAATGCTACAGAATCATTAATGAGCAGTTGTAGTAAAGACTTCTGTTTAATCTCCCATCCATCAAACAGCACCTTTGGCATTGCAGTGACCCCAAGCTTCCCACAACACCTGGCACTTACACCGTGCTTCACCTTCTCTAAGCATTTAATTGGCATAATAGATTAATGCTTATTGATTAGCTGACTCAGAAGGAGACCACTACATTCCAGTCCTGGTGTCCCTTTCTTGCAGTACATAGCACTTAGCTGGTGGATAGGAAGCAGCTAGTTAACCTCTTAGTGTCCAGGATTTTACAGGTTGCTGTGAACCAGCCAGGCCATAGGCAGTAGGCTCAAAATACCCCCTTCAAAAATGCATAAACGCCAGTAGATATGAAATTGCATCACCTTCCACTTGCCTTGGGCAAAGAAGACACAGCTGGGCTGGTACTGAGGCTCAGGTACCATGTAACACCTCACAGCCCTCAACAGGCATCTCTGGCAGATTGAACTCTGCATGACACTGATCATCAGAGACTCACTCACAACAGTCTCTCCTGATTGTGAAATACATAACCTTGACATTAACCATCCTACATCTCTACAAACAATATCAAAGAAACAGTGTCTAGATGCTTATTTAACCTAGGATTACTAATTTCTTTTCCCTGTTCCTTTGGGAGCACTCTTTCCCTCTCATTCCCTGAGCCCCTCTCAGGCCCCCAGACTCAAAAACATCAAAAGAACAAACTGTCCCAGCAAATAATGGCTGAATTATGGTTTTCCAAAGCTCCAAACCACTGAAATAAGTGTGACCTATGCCACTGGGCAGGCAGGCACTGGGAGCACCATCCTCATTTCAGGCAGATGTGCACAGGAAGAGCAACAAAGCTGGTGAGGTCTGGAGTGCACATCCTAGGAGGAGCAGCTGAGGGAGCTGGGGGTGTTTAGAATGGAAAAGAGGAGGCTCGGGGAAACCTTGTCACTGTCTACAACTCCCTGAAAGGAGGTTGGAGCCAAGTGGAGCTCAGTCTCTTCTCTGAAGTGACAAGTAACAGGACAAGAGGAAATGGCCTCAAGTTGTGCCGAGGAAGGTTTAGACTGCATAATAAGAAAGTGTCTTCAATTAAAGGGTTGTCAAGCACAAGCTGCTCAGGAAAGTGGTGGAGTCACCATCACTGGAGAGATTTAAAAGCCACATAGAGGAGGTGCTTAGAGTCATGGTTTAGTGGTAGACTTGGTAATGCTGAGTTAGCAGTTGGACTTAAAGGTCTTTCCCAGACTAACAGATTCTATGAACCTCTGCACAGGCACCTCCAGGAAGCAAAAAAAAAAAAAAAAAAAAAAAAAAGTTTTTAAACACCCGACCAGGCCCCCCCAGGGAAAAAAAAAAAAAAAAAAAAAAAAAAAACTGTTTTAAATGTCCAGGCTTCCCTTTTTTCAGCAAAACATACCAGTGTCCTCACTTCAGTCAATGAGCACTGTTCTTAATGGAAAACCACCAGCTTAAGAAAAGGCTTAGCAAGCACAAAGGCTGCCTGTAACAAAACACTTTTGGGTAAAAATAATATTCTTTAACACCTTCTTTGGCTAGGATTTAATAAGTGCGAAATCAATGTTATAATCAAACATAATACTCATTTCCTAGAATAATCCTCTGACACAGCACTTGTTATTTCAGCTGATTAGAAGCATTGTTCAAATAATAGAAATTTCTGATCAGTAACCCACGAGTCCAAGGCAAGTTTTTTATTGCAGCCTAAGGCAGTTACTTCCCTTCATCCTATATGTTCACAAGTGGAGAAACACTTGTAGGAATTGTTGTGTTGCCATCAACTTAAACATTGTGTTCTCCCAGCAGTGGATAAATAGTGGATGATTAAGCTGTTGATGCCTAAGCACCAATATGTTTGTTATTAACAGCCAGACCTGTGCTCTTAAGGTCTGTTTCTTATTTTATTTTTCATATTTCAATAGGCAGAAGCAGAGAGGGAATCAGACTGCAAGACTCAATGAGGAAAAGCAGCAAAGTCCTCAGGCAACAAGGATGGGATGCTGACAGTCCTAGGTGAGTTCTACAGGTGGAAAACATCTATCTTCAAAAGACTCACTGTCAGACAAGATAGTTTTCAATAAAGAGATGAAACTGATGTGAGATTTTTCTTTCTGCATTTCTGCCTGCTTTTGGCAGGGCAGCCCTGTGTGTGCACGAAGGAGTTATGACTTGACAGCAAGTCGTAAAGCTTTCCCTTCTTATCAAGGCAGAGCAGCTGAGACAGCCTCTTCTATAGTTGGCTTTTTAATTGAAAGATTAGAAGTTCTCTTATGCAGTTTGCACAAGACACAGCATTTCAGAAAGGTCACCCAAGGTCTGGATGTTCTGATACACTGATAATTCCAGGGGTGGAATTAGCAGGTGTCACCAGCAAGGGGAGGGGATAAGCAGGGGGCTCTCACCACCAGGTCAAGACACCCCAATAAAGAGTCTGATTGAGCACCCCCATTACAATTCAGTGCTCTTCAGGCTTGGTGATGGTGTGCCCAAAAACCCCAATAACAGTTCTTCCCCTTCATCTCCCAGGTACCTCCTGCTCTCTGGGCTCAGTGCAGTGGGACCAGCTCACAAACATGTGGAGAGAGAGCACAGATTTAAGAAGCCCAGCCTGGGACTGACCAAGACCAGGGCTGAGTCTCCAGGGAGAATTTTCAAGGAGGCAGCAGCTGCATCTCCTGCTGAGAACTGCAGTTTCTGCCTGGAGAAGGGAAGGGACTTGACTTAAGCAGTGGTGGAGAGGAGAGGTTGGCAGCAGCATTAGGGGGATTTGATTGTGCACCTTGAACTCCTATTCAGGCCATCCAATTTCATTCATTTAACTTATCTTTGACTCCTGTAATCCCCCAGGGAAAAAGCAAACGCTCCAGCACTGCTGCCCAGTGGCAAAGACCCAGGAGACAGTTTTAACACTTCCCAACAGAACAAGAGAGGCAGAGGAGCTTCATCCTGCTGCATCCTTCTCTCAGCTCAGCTGGTCCTGGCACATCACAGCTTCCCCATGTCCAGGCAGGGAACAGCTGGGAAACAGCTGTCAGTGGCTACAGGGACATGCACCCAGCCCAACACCAGTAAAACAGATCCTGTAAGTTTTCTACATCACAGAAAATACCCCACAGCCCTTCGCAGGCTGATTTGCCAGCAGTAAATCTTCAATCACTTCCAAGATAGGCAATGCAGAAATCCAGGCCATAAAATCTTGATATCTACAGTGCATCACAGATAACAGAGGCATCTGCCAACACACCGGGAAAAAGGAACCTACAATAAACACCTTCACAAGAAATGGTCCCTGTCAAAATAAACAGATGCACATTCCCACTTGTTATTGCACTGCCATACACAGCCCAAGACTTATTTCCAGAATCAAATGGCTCATTACTGAGGACAATAGAAGATAGGAAATTAAGACAGAGTCACTAAGGGAGAGCACCTTGAGTGAACATCCTCTGCTTCATGTTTTAATACCTGGGGGAATAACACAAACCTGATCCACTAAAGCAGCTCAAGGATCTCTGGGATCCTGCACCTGGAGATACAACCACATTAAGCAAGGCAAACTTTGTTTTCTTCAACATATTTGAATTGAAATGCCATTAAAATGGGAGAATGTGATTTTTTTTTTCCCAGCTGATAATCTATTTCTGTTTTGTTTGAATCAGGCTTAAAAAAAAAAAAACAACAGTAAAAGGAAAGGAAATTCTCCTCTCTTTAAGCCTTGCAGAATTCATCCATCACCCATCTGTCCACCTTGCACCTCATTATTTATTATTCAATACTCAACAAGCTAGCATGCCAGTTAAGATTTTCCCTGAAGAAAGCTGGCATCTAGACAGACAGCAACTGCTATCAAAATGTTTCTTTTTGATTTCTCTGCCCTCCCTCACTCCATCCCTTGTGGTGGGAATAAATATGAAATCTTTAAAGTAAATAAAACACTTCTTAATGAACAAGCAAATGCAAGAGAAAACCAAAACTAAACAGAAGCCTGTTTTCTTTAGTCAGACTTCATCAGTGCTCCATTAAATCACTCTTCTCCTGGTTCCTTTCATCCTCTCAAGTTCTCACCCATAAGAGAAAATCTGTTCTCAGATACATGCAGGCTCCTGCATACAAGACACATCTGCTGTTCAGACCTCAGGTCCGAAGCGTAACTACAGCCATGATGCTTCTTTCCCAGGCATCCCTCTAATGAGATGATTTAGTTTAGTGGATGCTGGAAAAGCAGCTACCCTCACCCAGAAGCCTCATCTCAGCTGTTTGCTGCCCAAGCCAGGGCAGCCAGGGGTACTGCCAGGGCTGGGTCCATCCCCTCCAGCACCCTCCCATGGGCACAGAGGGTGCTAAAGGTCATCGTAAACACAGGCTCTGCTCACCAGTGGTTGCCTGCAGGTCCCCTTAGTGCCAGGGGGACATTCTCAAATGCACAACTTTGCTTCATGGCTGGAATATGCTGGCAGCCTCCAATTACTTTGGCTCTGCAAATAGCTATTCCAGCAAGAATTCCCCCCGTTTACATCACACTGCTCATGACACTGCTGTCCAGAGGCACCTGTCCCAGTTGCTCTCCAGGTGCCAGTGCCAGCCACACACTCCTGCTGCCCTCAGGTGTCCCAGCATTTGTGCTGCCTGCATGGGCAGCACTTGGCTCCTGGGTCAACAGGCTCTGCCATGAATTTGAACCATATTCAAGGATATCTGGCCTTGGACTTGGATTCTCACCACCCAATGCACTAAGAGATAAACACACAGCTGCAGCTTCCCCCTCCTCCTCTATTTTGGGATTTGCAGAATAATTTAACCGTGGGCACCACTCCCAGCTTGAAGGTTACAGCCCCACGAGGCAGCTCCATGTAGAGCCTTGCACTGTTCCATGTTAAAACATACACCTTAAAAAGAAAATAAAGCCCCAGATACCTCTGAAAATAAGGCCTTTCCCCCCTAACTCTCTGAGACAGAGAGCAACCTTGTGGCAAAGACAGAATAGGGTAAACAAAGTGCCTTCCTCTCCATGATAACACCTTCCTATTTTTGTATCTTGTATCAAATAACATCCTCCTTTATAACACTCACAGCAAGAAAATTTATCAGGAAAAGCGTAAGACAAAAAAGGTGAGATTTTCTTTTTTCCTCTCTTATCTCAAAGTTTCCTGCCTGTCAGGATTTCACACATTGGCTGATGTGTCTTTCATGTAATACATGAAAATAATTTATGCAGGAGTGTATCTGCAAGTGCATGTGTTAGGGGGATCTATCTTGTTCCTGCATACGGGCACTTCTGCAAGTGAACAGCTTACCCAGAGCCTGTGTGAAAAGTTAGATTTGATGACTGTGGGGGAAAGCTTGGTTAGTTTTCCAGACTGGTGCTTCCCAGAGCCAGGCTTTTGGTGCTCAGGCAATTTGGGAAGGAACCACCACAGAACTGGGCTTTGGTACATGGGCTCACACAAGTGATACATGGTGGTTGTCATCTCAGCTGCAGCTGAGGAGCTCCAAGCACAACATAGTCCTGGCACCTCCAGGTCAGACATGTGCCAAAGGGGACACAGACCCATGGCAAAATCCATAAACACAAATACACTTTTCATTCATTGACCAGAGGAAGCCTGCCACTAGCACAGATGGCACAGCATTCACCAAAACTACAAAAAAAACAAACAAAAAAAAAAAATCAACAACAAAAAAAAAAACTACAAAACAAACCAAACAAACAAAAAAACAAACAAACAAACAATTTGCCTACAGGAGATAGCCCAAATATTTAATTTAAAAAAAAATTAAAGCCTGCCTTGGAGTTTGGGTTGGTTTGTTTCCTTTTTTTAAATACCCATTCCTCCTCCTCCCAAATGCCTCATTTTTGTTTTGTATTCCAGTAACTTATACCAATAATATGATGTCTTCATTCCCAAAATTCATTATGATCATTAAGGTTTAAAGCCCACTCAACAGTGAACCAAGACAAGGAGTAAATGTTTTCTCTCTAGTTATACTACAAAGGGGAGGGAGACGCCCTGGACACCCACAGGGACATCACACCCGCTGGTGCACACACAGCTGTATCAGGCTTTGGAAAAGGAGAACTGCACCTTCTTCAGCCTCCCTGGCTGAAGAACCATGTCACCTCTCATATCAAGTAACTGAAAATGCTTAAAAATATGTCATGCAAACAGTGCCTAGCTTCATACACACACCCAAAGTAAAATGTTCCAGTAGGGAAATGGTCTTTTCCAATATCTTGTCTCCAGAAACAGCAGCATAGTCTAAAATGTCAGTTATTTCCTAAATACAAACTAGCAAGACTTGCAGCTCTCCCTGGTTTTTTTTTATGAATCTGCTTTACTCCTATAGCTGCTTACTCATTTGCACTTACCTTTTAGTCTGATCATGTAAAAGGTTTTGGAACAAGTAGAGAGGAAGAATAAAAACATAATGGTTTCTCACTGCTCGAGGGCATAACTCTAATTAAAAAGAACATTCTTGCTTTTAGCACCCAGAGTTCTCTCTCCAAAAGCTGAACTTTGACATTTTCAAACTGAGATTTAAAACAGGAAAATAATTCTCAGTGCCATGATGTAGGACTGCCTGCATTGTACAGCAGGAAAGGGGAGGGATGAGGGAGAGAGAGGTTCAAGGCTAATAGACTTATCAGGGAGTTTGAGTTAGGAAAATGCAGATTTGCTCATCAGCAAGACCCCAGCTCACGCTCACACATCAGCACCGTGGCAGCAGCTCTGGGCAGTGCTGGAGTCATGCACGTACCTGGATGATGTGCTGCTCTCTCCGCTTAAATGAGGATGTGCATTAATACACCAGCACCGAACGGGGTGTATTTCTGTCACCAGAAGACTTTGCAGAAAGCCAAGGCCAGTATCACAACCCAGGAGCCTGAGCTCCTCGCTGGTAGCAGGGCTACAAGGATATCTCAGGTTACAGGGCAAGGTCCCACATTCGCAGCTCCTCAACAGCAAACAGTCAAGTTTTCCCCCTAACAAACTCCACAGATGGAAAGGCCATGTAGATAACACTATATTTCAACTACAAATATATCACCACTCAATCCCTTTGCCCTCTTTCTATCCCTCTTGATAGACTCAGCCGACAGCTACATGTTTAAGACATTGAGGAAATTGGCATCGCAGACTGTTGAGTCACAGGTGTGGCAAGTTAGGACCTTATTTCCTGCACGTGTTTTCCTGACAGTCCCCTTTTTACTCTTGTGATAGATCAACTGTAAATTTTAATAATATTTTTAAATGTATAATTTTTAATTAACTGCTTGTAATGAGCTAAAAACCATTCACTTTCAGATTAGAAGTGGGAAATAAGGAAAAGTGTGGAACCACAACCTCAGGAGGCAAAATCAATAGACATGAGATCAAGAGATAAGCAAATGAAATTTTTCAGGTTTGGAATAGTCATTGAAAACAGCAATTTAGAAAGGCCCATTACAGTTACAAAATTGATACCAATATAAAATTAACTCATACTACTCTATTTTAAGTTCAACACATTACACACCATAGTTCATTTCCTCTTGTAACAATTCAATCAAGGAGCAATTAAATCATTATCACCTCCATCCAATATTAGTATTAATTTTATTTTAAACATCAATATAGAGGAAACATTTACTAACAGCAAATAAAATCCCACATATATATGGATTTCTGTGCAGAAAATTAGTTCATCCACTAATGTGAACAAATGACTAAATAATTTCAGTAGCTCATACCCAGCACATATCCCCTTACAATGCACCTGATGGGACAGAGATGGAGGGTTTTACAAGTGGAAAATATGCACCCCCATGGGCCAGGCTACCCAGTGCAGTGCCCCTGCAGGAAAGGAGATTCTCCATAACTCAGCATTAACCTGACTGGCAGAAGCACTGAGCTTGCAATGCAGAGAGCTAATGAGTGCTATCAGAACAGCACATGTTGCCCATAGAAACATTTGTACAAGGAGCATCCTTGTGATAGGACAGGTTGGAGAACTCAGGAGCAGCTGCAGGATTATTTATTTTTGATTTGGAGTCCTCATCCTGTATAACAACATTAACTAGCTTCTTGGTGATTGACCAGCTTCATCCATCAGATGTTTCAAAGGAAAATGAAGCCATTCTGGAAACATTACTATAGGCAGATGTTTTTTTCCCCTTTGCTTTTTTTTTTTTTTTTTTGCCTACAGGAGAGAAAATATTTTTTTTTCAGTCTTCATTTGCAAGAGCAAAATCCATATGCACATGGATGAGACCTTGCAAAGAGCTGGTCATGGACACAAGACATCTGTCCAGCAGCCCTACAGAACTACAGGTCCCAGACTTTGGCACAGCAGTGAAGGGAGAGAGATGGACACTCTTCTCCACAAATATTGGGGGGTTTGGCTGGTTTAGGAGTGTCCATCAAAGAGTTGCAGAATTTTACAATCATTGTCCTGCTGGGGTTTCGTTTATTTGGGATTTTAATTGTCTCTAGCAGTAATGTGTAATGAGAACAGAGGCTGTGAAATTCGCTCACCATGCCAGCACATATAGAGGCTTTTTTCAAATAATTTAAGAGTGATTTAGATACTGGGGAAAAAAAAAAAAAAGCCCCAAATTTCAACTAATTATTTGCAACTAAGAAAAGGCCCAATTTAAATTATTCCACTGATTGATCTTTAAGTGATAGCTTTTCAAAAGAACTTAATAATGAAAAGTGTCCAGTTCCCATTAAAATGTAATGGGATAGATACCTAATCTGTTCAGGCCCCTTGGAAAAATCCAGTTTAAATTAATCTGTGGAGAAGCTTTGCATTTTTGAGACTACAAGTTAGTAGAATTTACTCTTGCACTGCACAAATCTGATGAATGCTAAATAAGATGCTCCTAAAGCATCTGCCCATATGTCTCTGTCCTGGACATCACCATCCGTTCTAATCCAGTTCTGGACTCAGGCAATAGAAATCCCCTAATTTCCACTAACCATATGTTAGCTTTGCCATATGGAAAAAAATATGCAGTAATGAGAGTGGTGACAGAGCCAGATTTCTTCCCATATGTAATCTAGAGTATGACAGTCTCTCCAGAGGAGAAAGCCAGGTATAGCCCATGTATGTCCTGCAGGGAGAGCCCAGGTTGCCTAGCAAACACATTGTAAAAAACCTCTCACACACAGTCTTCAAAAGGATGAGCTATCTGCATAATTAGTTTATAGTTGTGCCCAGATACAAAAGCTTGGTTGTTTGCCATGAGCACCAAGACTTCAAACTGCAAGCAAAAACCTGATTATTTGGCATTACTGAGAATGCCACTCTTACAGAAATTCAGTGGTATCCTGGTGGGATTTTATCAGCACTTCAGAAAAACAACAATGCACATTTATGAATTTGTGTCCTTCCAATGGTAAGATGCTGCTAATAGGCGTCTTCAGTCTGACAGGAGTGATGCAGATGACACAGATGGGGACACAGTGAATTTAGCCCATCTTTGCCCAACAGAACTTGGGTTTAAGTCACAGGCAAGTGTCCAGTGATCACAATGTGCTCCCTTTCCTACCAATTTCCTCGCAGGCTGAAAGCTCTGCAATCAAGGCAAAAAAAATCCCAGAAGTCCAGGGAAAAGATTTGGCAGGTGCCCAGTTGTTCAGCTCAACTATTCATCCCGTCTCACCTCACTGGGGTGTGGAAATGACCATTGCAGACCAAGCACAAGCCTGGGGGACACAGCAGTGGGACAGGAGGGGATGTCACACCCACAGTGGCACACGGAGATGTGCAGCTGAGGCTGACAGGGATCCTGGTGATCCTGACCTTGGATCAGCTAAGGCAGACCTCAAGCACCACACTCAGGCAGCTCTCAGGGAAATCAGAGAGGCATACATTTTATCTCCTCTCCTGTGCTAGGCTGATTCCTTCCCTCTGAAAGGAAACCCACATCTCCAAATAAAACAAAGCTTCCTTGTTCCTGCTGTGGGTGCCTCCAAGCAGATGGTCATTTATTCCCTATTCTGAGTGCTGAAACAGCCCAGAAAGGTTATCTAATCACAGAAACAATACTTATTGGATTCACTAATGCTTCTGCAATTTTAATAGCAATATGATAGCTAGGATTTATATTATTTTCCTTTTCTGATTAATTATTTACATAGAGACAAGCATAGATTATTAAGTACGTGTGTGCTGTGCCAGGCTGTAAAGAGATTTTTTAAAGAGAAAAGGGAAGAAACAGACTTTAAACTTTTTGGAAACAATCATCCAAGTGTTTTCATATCCTGTGATCCAGTAATTTGCATTTAGGCTACTGGTACATTGGTTCAGAGCACAGACTTGATCCAGGACACTAAAGGTATTGTTGTAACTTCCCAGTTTGGTAGCAAGATATAGTAGGGAGAGAAAACAGTGATGTCAAAACATCCAACTAGGAAAGCTGTGGTTAGCTACAAGTCTAACCAATTGCCACACAGGAGTACAAGGCACTGGGAAACATCATAAAATTTAGATTGTTTTGTAGTTATTGTTCACCTGCTCTCCATGTAACACATCCCCAAGAGAATAACTGGAATCAGGAGGAAACTTAGGAATAATTAAGATGTCAGGGAGAGACATCTATCATCTACCTAACCCATTTCAAAGCACAGACACAAGTTCTTCAAGTAGACTGTACTCTGGTAGAAGCACATACTTCCCCTACTTTTAGTAAAAAAAAACCCCAACATCTGTCTAAATTTTCTCATATTTTCCTAAGATCAAGTAATTCTTGGAGATTTGCCCCAATATACTTTAACAGACAAGTCAGATAATTATTGCTAAATGGCAACATTGAGCCTGGCCAACTATTCAGGTGGGATGATCTCATTTTCAATATTTCATTAAAAAAAATTCAAATTAGCCTAAGACACTCTCAAGGCTATGGATAAAATTCTGCTCTTCATAGAAATCTGAAAACCATGGCTACTGCACAACCATTCAGCTTGAAACACCAACCTCTGTTTAACATCTGTGCAAGTTCCTCCACATTTGTTTATTATTCTGCATACCAAAACACACTTTTCTAACTTTCTGCAAATCCAGATGTTTATATGAAGTGATGCTGTGGTGCAGTGGTAGAATTAATAAGAGGAAATTCCTAAAGAGGAAAATGACAAATCTTTACGCTTATGTCATTAAATTCATTTGGCCTGGAAAGAAATTAATCCTATCAAGTTTTAATCAGGTGGTGACTTTGCTTTGATTTGTGAATAACAGTTTTAATAAAAGATATTTCACAGAACAGAGGAATCTCTAGTGCAAAATGCCCCACAGCCTCCTCCTCTGACTGGGAATTTCTGGTCATTAAAAAAAAACAAACTAAGAGCAGAACTATCGCTACCTACCTCATCTGCAGCCATGAAAACATGAGTGAGAGGTCAGAGGAGAGGAAAAAAAGTGAGTCCTTGGAAAAAGAGACTGGAAAAGAAAAAATCTAATTAGAGTGACTCTAAAATCCCACCACCACCTCACAGGTTAGGGGGGAGCAAAAGCAGGAGTCCATAAGCATTAGCAGGGCACACAGCTCCTTCTCACATCAGCTTTCATGGTATTGCAGATGGATTAAGCAAAGTACTTCAGGTATAAATGAACCATAATAGATGGAGGGCATTCCAAATCCCCCACCAGGACCAGGCAGCTGAGGCTGCACAGGCTGATCCAGCAGCCTGATGGATCATGGACCATGCAGTGGCAGTGGAGGGAAGGATCCCCACCTCTCCCTGTGGGATACCCTGCAAGTAGCTGGAGGACAAAGAGATACAAGAGACGCCTCCTAATCCCTGCCACTGGAATACAGATGTGCCACCATTTCCTCTCCCAGAGAGGAACTGCATGGGGTGATAGCCATGTCAGCACAAACATCCCTTCAGAAGTGGAAAAATTTGAGAACAGAAACATGAGTGGGTGACACAGCTCATAAAGGTCATGGTTCAGCTGTGGAGTGATTCCACAGCCATGGAAAAAGCCTTGATCCACATCAAAAGCTGAAGAAACACGGACCAAGGATGAATCTCATCTTCAAGACCTAGAGAGAAATCAGCCACTCTGGGAAAGGAGCAAGAATGAGGCAGATTTGTATGTCTGGGAACTGCAAGTAATGGCGTCAGTACCTTTGCAGCCTTGGGTGCTGGGAAAGGTGACACACACCTAGGTAAAAGGGAAAGCAGAAATATATGTGGATGGGAAAACAGAACATTCTTGAATGGGTCCAAGTGCCTGTGGTGTTTGCAGTCATGCTGCAGCATCGTGAGCACTGCAGCAGCATCTTCCTTGTGCCAGTCAGCTCTGCTCCCTTGGCTACCAAGGGCACTCTTGGAGCAGGATGGGATGGGAGCAAGCACTGCTCTGCCTGCAAGGGGAAAAGGCAGAGCTAGACAGAATTCCTGCCCCCACTATTTTCTGGTGAGGACTTCACAATAGAGTAAATCTCAGGTACCAGTGAGACCTGCTGTGCAGGGAAAAGCTGAGTGTGACTGAGAAACCCTTCCATCACGCTGTCACAGAAAGCAAGTTCCCTGGGGCTTGAAGGAAGGCTGTGCCTTAAACGATTTGCTCTTTAATGGGCTTTTTCTTTGCAATCAGCATGTGAACTTTGAAAAACTACGGGTTTGGTTTCCAGAGTGTGTAGTCCTGAGCCCAAAGAACCCACGCAGTTTCCCGCTCCCCCCCTGCACGGGCCGCCTGATTGGCAACCCTGCCAAAAGGGCCTCCCTGCAATTTCTACATTATGTATTGTATTAAAAATAATATGCTTCTGATTTTAAAAAGAGTTTTTCAAAATATGCCATTGGAACATCACTTTGCTGCAAGCTAAAAAGACGCATTTTTAGTAACAGAAATAGAAGGAAGAAAGTCTGGAGCAGGGCAGTATGGGACACATGAGCATTACAGACCTGGAGTCAGGCGGGTCCCTCTGAAACCAGAGGGATTCAGGGAAGGAACGATGGACCCTTTGGGGCCAGTGAAAGCGGAGGATCAGGCCTGGCCTTTGTTTTAACCCCTCTGCAAAGAGAGGACAGGAGAGAAGGAAGGTCCTGAGGGAGACCCTGCACAGCTGATTGCAGGGCAGTGCTGAGTGTTCCCAGAGCAATGCCCACACTGCAGCAGGAACTGGGGGGCTCTGCAAGACACAGCTTAAACCAGAGAAAAGGGCTGGGGTTAGGTGTGATCTGCAGGGAAGAGACTGCTCACCATCTGTGTCATCCCTGCCCAAAGCCCCCTCAGAGCCTGATCTCCATGACCAGCCATGCTTCTTGTCTCCAGCACACACTAAGGACAGGACACACGTCCCCAGCTGTCACCTTCACAGCTCGACCAACCCTATTCCCCTTGTGCCCTGCAATCTCCCACACTGATTTCTTCCTGGACTTTTTCTCCAAGGGCCCAATTGCCACCAGCATTTCTCATCCTCTCGGAGAGGTGCAGAGGACTAAGGCTGAGCAGCAGCCTCTAACCCCTTCTCATGAAACAAGCTTAGTCTTTGTTGCACTGTATTTACTTCTGTTTTCCAAGACTAGGGAAAAGCAAACAATGTAGAAAACCTTTAATTTCACATTTTTTCCCAGCTGGTAAAAATGATAGCTAGATATGCACACATCAGTATAATCGTCTCCCAAACAAATGGCACAATGACAAACCGAGGGGGTGGGGAGAGGGGGAACAGAGCACAAGCTGGTGTTTTCAATTTAGAAAGTATGCATTATTTACACTGCCATTATTCCACTCAATTTGAGTTCACGCTTTAGTCCTAATTTCAGTATAATCAAAGTCAATGAATATTTAATCAGCATTGCTTCCAGAAATTGAGTAATGCCATTAACATAATGTCCCCAGGACTTCAATGCCGATTTTCCTCAAAAGCATGGGACTTCCACTCTTCCTGCCCTTCCCCCCATTACTTTAACCAGTTGATGCTCTGATCTCCAGCTTTGCTGGCTTTAATAAAGTGGGACCTGTCCAAAATGCAGTGAATGGGAGAAACACTTCACAAATGCAGAGATGTCTCCTCACTGATGTTGATCCAGCCTCAAGATAGTTAATAAGAGTAAAGCATTTCATTTTAATATGGCTCAGTATGGAAAAGCATCATCATAACAATAATCCATTTGCACTTCTGGAGCACCTTTCAACAGAAGGACTTGAGTCATTCTACAAATATTAATTAATGCCTTCCACTCCCCTGCAAGGAGGACACTTATTTGTGTGATAGCTAATCTACAGATAGGAAAATTGGAGCATGATGAGGTTAAGTGCCTGGTTTACAGCCACCCAGGAATCCAGCAGCATTTGGGCAGAAGTTTGGAGCTCTGACTGGCTCCAAGCTTCCTTTCCTAACCAACAGACTGTGCTGCTTCACTAAAATAAGATCAAGAAAAGCAGCAGTACCTATGAATATTTATGAACAATACAAAATTACAGCATAAAAAATTGTACAGACATTTCAGAGCTGCTAAGTGATGGCTCCAGAGCTGCATCTCTATGTGCACAGAGCATTCAGCAGTCAGTGCACACATGCCCCCTCCAGTGGGGCTGCATCTAATCTATCATCTTTTCTAACATGACTATCACTGCAATATCTCAGCAATGCCTTCAGCTGAAGACCTATCACAGCTTTCCATCTATCTGAGCTGGTTTATAAAGCTTTTCTCCATGGTGCTGGAAAATCTGTGGGGCATATGTTTTAAAATACTGGATAAATTCCACACTTTCCCTTCTGTAAGCCTAGATAGAGCTTTAATGCAACCTTTATCAGTGATGAACAATCTCTTGTTCTCCCTTAAAATTAGAATTAATCCTTTTTTATGTTAATAAGGAAGGAACAAAGTTCAATTTTGTTCACACTCACAACACATACAGCTGGAAAGTCTGAGGTTACTTAGAGAAAGTACTTTAAAAGTTATTCTAACCTGATTTTCTAGCGGGTTTGGGTAGTTTGGGATCTTCACACTTTCATAAACTCTTCCTTGAACAATTTCTTATTTCATATCAGTTCACTACATCTTCTCCAAAGGTCCCCTGTTTTCAAATCCATCATTTTCTCACCAGGCTCCACCATGGCACAGGCTTACCTCAATGCAGGTACTCTTATTAAGGAACATTTTACAGCTGCTGAAGACTTCTGGATTACACAGGTGCATGTGGTATATGAAAAACTTCAGTTCCCACGCCTGAGAGAGGTCTTCAAAAATATTTTCTCTAAAAGTTTTGCAAAGGTGTTCAAGTTCAAAACAAAAAATACCAATACGAGTTTATTTTGTTGAATTACATCGTGCTTGTGACCATCTCAAGCATAGTACTGCTGGCCAGGCCATGAATTTAGGCCAAGGGTGGTAAGACTGAAGCAGCATCTGACACACTTGCACTCCAGCTCCATGTAATTATCCTGATGAGTATAAATATGAAGATCAAGTTTGTAATCATTTAAAAAGCCTTGTTCTTGACTTGTGTCAGGAGTTTGGTCTTGCAGATGGAATGGAGGAAATAAATGCTGCAGATGGAACAGGGATGGAGGAGGAAAGCCTGTGTCTGCAGAGGGAATGAGGAAGACTGTGCTGGAGCAGGAGTGGAGAGGTATTTGTTATAGTCTGGAGAAAGGTAGAAAGACTTGCTCAGATCAGAAGCACAAGTCAGCAGCAAGGAACAGCTTGTACATTCCACTTTGGCATTAACCATCAGAGAATGAAAGCTCCCCTACAATGTCAAGGAAAGCACTTCTATAAGGTCAGGTAGCATTTTCCCAACCTATCTTGTCCTTAATAACAAGTATTTTAAAGCCAAAAGATTAATGGTTCTGTGGAAGGGACATATTCTCTTGTCTCTTGACTGAAGTTGTCTCAGTCATGCTCCACCAACACCCCCTGACACCTCTTGTTTAGCAGAAATGCTTTAAACATTAGCCTTAGAAAACACCACTGTCATCCTGGCTGGGAGTAAGCAAACCTGGCACCAGATGTCTTGCAGCAGGAGCAGGAATGAAACATGGAGGTTCTGCCCTGGAAAATCCCACCTTCACCAGCTCTGAATGAAAACTAGTGACTGACAGCATCTAGAGATACTTCCTTTGAAGAACAAAGCTATCTCACACATGTCTGGTCTGCAGCTCCCCAACACCCACAGAAGAGCAATCAGCTCTCACAGCGCTGTGGGGAAGGCATTTCACAGCCCAGCTCCTGACAGGCACACTAAGAGTTAAGCTGGAGGGTGGGGGAGAAGCCAGAGGATTGCCATAACATATCATCAGTGGGACTATTAATAGGGTTCAGGTTATAACTTATTCATGAACTCCTGCACTTTTCACTCATACAGTATGGCAGGGTAACTCGGGAACACTTATGAATGACACTCCTAATGCACCAAAGAGAAAGGAAACACAGTTCTGCTGCTGGTGCACATTAAACCTATATATTGCTCTTCAAGACCACAGCAGATCAGTCAAGCAGACATGGATATTGCTGTTAAAAGATCAGCCCTCAGTGCACCACTACCCCCGCTGGGTCTGGGATGCCTTTGGCAGATGCAGAGCACATTAAATCTTTTCATCTTGGCTATACTTGCATGACTTGCTGTATGATTCCTCTTTCAGCAAACACTTACAAATGGTGTCAGACTCAACAGGCAGCACCTGTCTCCCCGGGGCCCATCGCTGTGGAGGGCCAGTGCCAGCCAGAGGCATTTCCCTCACTCTTTCCCAACCCAGTGGAATTCAGAGCAATGGCCTTCCTTAAATGTGCCACAGTACAACTCAGAGTAAACTGATGCTGGTCAGTTGGGCCAAAGCAAACAGTCCAGAAAGCTTCACACACTGACAAATCAGTTCCATGGTTGTTGAAGTTCACCTCCACAAAGGGGCTTTGAATGGCCCTGAGGGTGGCTGAGAACAACCACTGGCACCGGGAGGTTATGGCTGATCAGGCATAACATGGACATGGAGCTCACAGAAACGTGAAGGCCCAAAGTCCCATTGCTATTTCAGTTCCTGAAGCAGACATACTATGACACAAATAATTTTGGACTTAATAGATATGGCAAAGGTGATGGGGTGTGTTTGTAGCAAGGCTGAGGAAAGAACATAGCTATCCCTTGGGACCAAGTTTATTCCACTCACCTACACTCCTGGCAAGAGATTTAGCACTTGTCACTGGTCACTGTTTTATCTCCAGTGTCTTAATTGTCTTCCAGCTAGTTAGGGCTCATTGTACATTATATTGATTGTTGTCTCCCCATTAATTGACTGTGTGGTTGTTGGCTTCTTTAATTGCCATCTTGAAAGGCACTGTAAATTGTCCTACACCAACATTAGTGATGGTAAAGAAACAAGAGTGGTGCAAGGAATTTTAGTGTTAATACAGTGGGGAAACATCTCAAGGAAGGCAGCTTTTATAGGTAACCCAGGTGCACAATCTAAATGCTGAAAATTACCTATTTTCCAGCAAGTTTTTTATAAATATACAGAAGAAGTGTGTTCTGTAATCCCAGCTGAAGATCCTTAGATGTCTCCCCTAGTCTCAGTGAAGAGACCAACCCCTTGCAAAGGAAACCCTCCACCTGCTCGAAACTTGGTCACCACCAGACCTACAAGATCTTGGAATGCTCTCAGCCCCTTTAATCCTCTCTCTCAGCCAACTCATCCTAACACTGTACACCAAAAATGAAGATTTTCATATTCATATACAGGTTCTGGTTTTGAGCCCTGTTCTGGTTCAATATTCATTAATCCAGATGATGGATGTACAGAGCCTACAGCATGTCCTTTCCAGCAGACCTGTGCTTCCCAGCTTCTCTTCCATTTATCCGAAGGCTGATGCAAGACACAAAAGTCAAAGGGTATTTTCTTCAGACTTCCACAGACCTTTCAGTTCAGATCTTAAAACATCTATTGCTTCTCACAGCCCTAAGGACACAGATAAAGGACCAAGGGAGATTTTTCAAGTCAACTAATTCCTAAGAAAGCCATATTATAGCCTTTGAAACTTTGACAAGGCAGTCACAAGCATTTTTAGACAGTTGAATTACTTTACCTGGATCAGTCCTCCAGCCCCCATATTTGCAAACACTGTCTGCATATGCCAACCCAAACTCTTAATCCAGCTACGCTGGACAGGATGAGTCAGTCATGCAACACATTTAAGTGTTCCAGAGACGACAGAAGACTACGAGAGAAAAGATTAATTAAAGACCTAGACAATGGAAAAAAAAAACCCCTTTATTCAAAAAACATTTAGCAGTGAAAGGAACTGGGCATTATTTGAGGCTTATTGAATTCATGCTGGCTCTCTCTTTTCTGGAATAGCGTCAATACTGCAATTGATTCCAAGCCTTTTCTTAGAAGAATCCCAGTTCTAATTTAATCCTATTGAGCAGCAGTCAGAAGCCCACCAAGGGAGGAATTCCACTCATTTCAGCAGAACAGCCAAACAGTGGTGGGTTTGACAAAACCAAAGGACTTTTGCCTATTTTTGAAGGGTAACTGACTGCAGCAGTCCCTGTAGCTGTCACTGCCTACTCCCAAGAATGTAACACCCAGGACCTTGCTTGTTTTCCTATTAAGGCAACAAAAGTGCTTGGCTTAGTTTTGTGTAAGAATGAAAATAAATTTTCAAAAAATGCTAAACTGTCCTATTGGTGCCTGATGTTTCCTTTTTTTTTTTTTTTCCTATTCCTTTCACTTTTTTTCTCCTAGATAGGAAAAATCTCTCCCCACCTATGCAAATATTCATGAGGGAATACTTAAAGGTTCTTTTTCACATGGCTTTTCAACCCGTCAATGCATGAGGTTTCAGCTGATGAGAATGTGCTATGAAAACTTGTGTTTGTTATTCCTACGTATCATGACCTCTCTGTTATTCCTTCTCACCCCTTCTAAATGTAAGAAAAACAAGAGAAAAAAAAGTAATTCCCCCCTCAACTCTTGAAATCTATCCCCCAGCCTAATCCAAATCACTTGAGTAGTTCTTACTGTAAGTGAGGAGCCAAGGGAGAGTATGTGTTGTCCTGGTCACATTTTACAGGCCTTTCTTTAATTTCAGCACACTGCTCTTGAACTTTAATGGAATGATTAGTAATGGGCAGTAGTAGCAGCAAGAGGAGGAATGCAACTGAAGCAAGGAGAGCCTAGGGATGCAATTCCATCCATCTTTACATGACACATCCTCAACAATATCTGCTGTGACCACCAATTCATTAGACTGATGCAATCAGTAACAGCTCCAGCCTGTCCCCCCTGCTGCCTCCACAAAGCAGCTTGTTAAACACTTACAAGTCATTGCAGAACCATTTTTCTCAGGCTTCATGGTTTCACAGCATTAACCTTGTTAACCTTTAAGCACAGCAAAAGGGTTGTTTATTTGCTTAAACATCTGCTTTGGGTTGAAGTGATAAGATGTGTGGTAGGAGCGTGTGGAAGAGGGAGGGACATCTCTCAGTGCTCATGTCCTGGCCTGTCCCAGGCTGCTGACAGGACACAGGTCCATCAGCCCTGTGAGAGTAGTCACAGTGGGCTCTGTCTCACGACCTGAGGAAGTGACAGGTTTAGTTGGGCTTTTCTCAGAGGAGATGGATGGAGGAGTTTCTATTTCCATGGTCCTGCAGCTCTGTGCAGATGTTCTGTTTGGCTTCACTTTGCTCTTTCATCTACAAATGGACCAACTCAGTAGGTGTCTCCCTCTCCTTCAGAGTTCTGCATTTGTGTGTATCCAGGCTTAACGCTGTAGCCAAACTCAGCCCATGGCTTTAATTTCTCCTCAAACTCAGACAAACACACGATTGGTTGTCTTTCTGCCACCTCTTTTATGAAGCTGTCTCTGTTGTTCCTACACTAGCTTGGATCAACTTGTCTCTGAAACTGCATTTACACTCAGCAGCTTGAAAAAGAACGGTACACATGCACACACACATAAACTAAGCTAATATACAGCTAATTCTGAGGAGCTGATGGCTACTTGAGCACCAGTTCACTTTATAACTGAGAATATATGAAATATCCTACTGAGAAGAGAGGACTACTCGGTATTTCTGCAGCTTTGTCCAATGCTCATGTATTCTGAAATATTTCCATCTTCTGACTATTTAAGCAAGATCAGTTTCTCTATCTGAATGTTTTTAATTCTCACCTTCCTCACAAAACTGAGGCCTATTCTTCCTATGTCATCTAGTCCAGACATCACCTACTGGGAATTCCACAGGGAGAAACAAGAAATAAGTATTCTCCTTTACCATAGTTTTGGTGTCATGTCCTATATGTGGTACTTGTCAACATTATTTAACTGCAAACCTCTTGCTGGAACCTGATCTGATGGCCCACATTATTTCCTAGCTCTGCCTTATTGTAGGAACATGAGTAGAGAAGGTGGCAGATGTTCTTAGAATGAGAAAGGGAACAGAGACAATCGCCAAGAGTTTTATATCTGCATTTTGAGGTGCCTGACAAAGGTTTGCAAGCATATTTTTCCTGTGAACGGCACACTACCCACCACAGCTGAAGGTGCCAAAAAAGCAAGCTTGGAATTCACACAGGGGAAGGACTGAGCTGAAAAATAGCCAATTTAGTATCTATCTGCTCACAACAACCAGCAAGCACATAAATGAGTCTTGCACTTTTCTCTCCTCGTCTTCACTCTGTGGCCACTCTCCAAAGAGAAGGCGGTGTGATGAGCCAGGGGAAAGCAAAGCAAAACACCCCTGTTTCCAGATCTCATTAACTGGGAAGCTAATAAGTGCACTGAAGCTTTCATTCCTCAAGCTGAAACAGGAAAAGTTAAGAGGAGAAAAGAATACTTTTAAAGTGTCAGAACTTTCACTTCTCATCTTTAAAGTGCCTCTGTACATTTTTGATAGCTGATCCTGCACGTGAAACCCTTGGGAGCAAGGTTTAGGGAGCCAGAACTTACTGGAGTGCTTACATCCACAATTCAAAAACCAAAGCCTTTCCATGAAAATAAGATGACTGAAAAACTTCACAAAGTCTCTCCTCCATCTAATCTAGAAGTTTATTAGCTACTTTTTGACTCTTGAGCCATTAAGGTTTACTGGTTCCTTGCCTTCAATCTTGTCTACTAACATCCTCCTCTGGGCCAAAAACCTTCTTTAGTCTTCCTGCCCTGACTTCCTCAGACCTCACCCTTCATCTCTGCAGAGGAGAGGAGGAAAGGAAAGAGTCAAGGAGCTCTTTTATACAGCAGCTAGAGGGGGTCAGAGATTTAAATTTACCCAGAGGACAGATGATACAGAAAAAGAAATCCCACCCAGAAACAAAAAGTGAGATTCAAGGCTTTGTTTCAAGAACAAGAACTAAGTGAAATGCCTGTGCTGGTGACCACAGGATCCTTCCACCTTCAGAAAAACAGAGCACCTGAACATGATGGTAAAGTTTTGCACGGGTTATAGTTAGCAAAGGGGTTAGGATTTCTTTTACATGAAAGGAAAAGTAATCCTAAGAAAACCAGAAGCCTGTTTAATTTTTTAAGTCATCCACTATTAAACAAATAGAGGGCAGAATCAATGGCTTCTGCTGCAATTCAGCAAAACTTCCATAGCATTTTGGAACATCTTTTTTAATTTCCACTGGGGGTGATTGTTTTTTTTCTTTCAAACTAAAATTTTTAATTTTTGCAAACATTGATGATCAAAGACCATAATTCCTCACTTGTTACGTGTTCACTTGTTTCCAGCTTCTTAAGATCAATGTACTTCTTTTTAAAAATTATCACAAGTGCTGCTAAAAGTGCAAATAAATTCTAAGCAGCCTAGCAAAGCAATGCTCCTATAGACCAATAGTCAATGTTCATAAGCAATTCTATGACAACAGATGTGAAAAAGAATGAATTATTCTTTGTAATGTCTTAGGACTTCAGATCACTACACAGACTTGATCCAAATGATCTACACAAGATCCTGGGATATGCATGATCCCACTTTTCAGAAAGTCTCTCCACTCCAGGTTGTGTGGTAGCACTTAGCCAAAGTTAAGAAAAACTTTTAGTTTGCCTAAACTGGAGCCTAATAGGCTTAGTTTATTTTTGTCTCCCAAAAGTGCCTCTGTTACTTACAAATCTGATATTTCACTTGGAGCTCAGACCAACACTTCTCAGTTTCAGTAGGTGAGAAGGGCTGGGGTATCCTCCAAACCATGCCCTAGAGACACCAGGTTGGTTTCTTTTTTTTTTTTTTTTTTTTTTCCAGTTAGTGTTTAAACACTTTTAAATTGGCATGGAAAGAGGCATTTTCTTGATTCCTTTCCTTTTCTTGAGGGAAACTAAAGATACCTAAACATACCCATGAGATTTGGGGGTCTAGTTATCTGCCTTTAGTCAACTGTAAAAACTTTTGGCATAAAGGTGCTACAAGAAGACAGTATCAAAGGAGAAGCTGAAACTCAGGGATGCCCAGATCCTTATCTCTTAAACATCACAGTAAAACAATGAGAAAAATGGATAGTCCCAGATCATCCCAGACTCTTGCCCAGCATGCCAGGAGTGTGGTTGGGATTGCTATTCTGCCATCCCTGGAATTGCCCAAACAAAATCAGGACATCGCCACTGCCATGGACACCCAGTGGTTTTGTCACAGGGAACTGAAACCTGGTGCCTGGGAAGCAACAGCGAGAGCTCAAGTTCCCGTTCCGGAAGGAACACGTGCATCTGTCTCAGCTCCCTGCCCTGGAGAGCCCCCTCTGCTCTGTCCTGTGGCCACAAAGGTCACTGCTGGAGGGGGAGACTCAGTTTGTTCCCCTAAAGCCAGATAGGCATCTGAAGCCTAAGAAAAGTTTTACTTTCTCTAGTGCTTTTCCTAATTTTCAGTCGGGTCACTTCCCTTTCAGCAGCAGAAGAAGCAAGAGGATTCACCCTGGCTGATGGATTCAGTTGCTGACAATACATTGCACTTAAAATTCCTTTTAATATTCTGCTTAGACACACTGTAAAAGAAGAATGGATATCCCGAATAATTAAAATATGTTTAATTTGCATGGAGCTCAGGGCATTGTTCTGACATCAAACATCACTGTCAACCATATGTGGAATTTCAACTGCCAAGTGCTTCATTTATGTGAAAATTAGCTTAAGTGTACAAAGAATGAAAAATTTATGATTATTTCACATTTTAATAAATGCAGTGCTATGCATTAATTTAGACTTCTAAAACAATTTTGACAGTGACAAGGGAATCCTTCACAGACTAAGTGCTGTAGCGTGCTGTGTTTCACATGTCCTGCGGAATTATGTGGTGGAGTGTTAAGGCAGCTAGATTTTATGTTTTTAAACAAAGATATTATATGACTATATCACTTAAAACACTGCTTCAGTTCACTCTTCCCCCTATGTTCCCATGAGAAAGCACAGAACCCATCAATAGCTTTAAGACAGATCGGCATCTCACATTACACAAAAATGTTTGCAGTGAGAAAAGAAAGTGCATATATTACATTGTTCAATATAACAGGCATTGGCAACTTTCCCCAGACTTTTGTTGCACAGGAAAATCACTTGGATGGTGACAGGATCTTCCACAAGGTGCTAAGATCTGGCAGCAGTGCATTATTTTTTATGACTATCTTCTGTTCTTCACAATAAAATGTGATGCTGCACCACCTCTCACTCCTTACAGGCCATGGGGGATTTCTCCAGCCCTAACTGGCAATCCTACAATGGGTTTGGGTCTGGGGTACCCCACACTAAGAGAAGAAACATTGGCAACACCTCACAAACTGCTTTTTCTCTTGTTTCAACCACTGTTCCCCTGCAAATGGCACTGTTCATAGAATGATCAACTTTGCATTTTGTACAATAAAATTAATAAAGCACTTCTGTCAGAAAGAAAAGGATTTCAGCCATTCTCAGCCCACATAAGTCTGACTTTTGTGCTTTGTAAGATCTGGCATTTACAGACATGTTAAACACAGCACACTCCCCTCTCTGCATGAATTGCAGCTCAAAATCTACATTAAAAGAAGATTATTAACACCATCCTGCAAGAGTTCAGAAAAGAGACCAAACCCAACTTCATTCTGCCATTTCCTAAGGTGGGGCTCTTTGAACAAAGCTCTTTGGTGTATTTCCATTTCTTCTTTTCTTTCTTTTTCTTTTATTTTTTTTTTTTAAAAAGCAAACTTATAAAAATGGAAATTCTATCACATAGCCTCACCTTGAGCACAGATGAATTATAAACAGGGTTTGATCCTTCAGATCCACCTAGAGCTCTCAGCATGTGAGCTTATCTAGTAACCAAAAGCAGCAAAATGCCTTCATCCTATCTGAGAATCAGCTCTGAAAGGAGATGAGATCAGACATATGCTTTGCTATTGGCTTTCATGGCTGTTTCCTGACAGCAAAACAGTACTAAGAATAAAGAACCATAAGACCAATTCCAGCTGCTTCAAACAGGTATGATCTGCCATCCACAGCTCCTTCTGCAAGCTCTGAATCATGAGTCAAAATCCCCACTTCATGGTTCAGTTACTTATGGCCCGTGTGGTCAGAAAGCAGAGCTTACTCCTCATTGCAATAACACCAGGAGCAAGACTAACTTCTGCTAGGATAGGAGCAAACTTCTGCTCTGTGTCTCTTGTCAGCTTGTTCTGGCAGGGGCATAAGTCACATAGAAAATCTGCTTGCTGGGTATTGAAGATCAAGTGCTGTACATATCTGTAGTGCGTTCTGCAAGTCCATGGCCAGCACAGGGCCTTTGGGGTTTATGTGGTATTGGCCACTCTCTGTAGGTGGAAACTGAGCCCAGGACACTGCTGGAGTCCCCCGGGTGTCATAGTCTGGTGGTGTGGATGTCACCATGCCAGCACAGACTGTCATTTCTGAGCTGGGTGGGCAGGCACAGACCGATGTGGTGACCTGCCATGAGCCAGCTGCTCTCTCAGAGGGGTCTGCAGACAGAAATCGAGGGAGGGAGGAAGTTGCTGGTATCTTTGGCTTTGCAGAGAGAGCTGGAGAGCATTGTGGGAAGACACTTTTCCAGGGACACATCCAAGGGACCTAGAGGGTCACAGTAAGAGAACCAGCAGCTCTGGTGGCTCTTCAGCCACATTCAGTAAGAAGGATGCCTTTCTGTGAACACTTTTGGTCTGAGACTGAGGTGAACCCCTACTCCTGCTCTGCAGCTTGTCCTGTGAACACTGTAAGAAGTCACTGAAGGCAATTGCAAAGTGCTGTTTGATACCACCGGCCTGCCAGGGCCGGGGAAATATTGGTTAAAAAAAAATGCCCCCTGGGATTAAAACATCTCCATGGGCTTTGCACTGGATAGTAGATATCTTGTAACTTACATAATCACTTCAAGTGGGATTTCAAAAGTATTCTGCTGTAGTTTTATTGCAATTCCACCACAAATTGAAGCTCATTTTAAGCACTGATTTGAATAGAGATATTTACGAGCCTTAATATTTCTCCAACACTTTTTACTAAGCTTTTGTGCAGTCTGTAAGTCAGATGGGAATGGTATTTGCATATTTGTAAAATAGCACGTGGATAATTTTCATCTGGAGAATAAAACTGAAAACTGCCATCAGATCATTAAATGGAAATCTAGAAGATGTATGCATTTAAAAGCAGATGAGGGGCTGGACATTCATTTGGCTATCAATTTGTGTAGAATACAACTTTCTGAATTTATTAGGGGAAAGTTTTCATGTGATTCAAGGACCACAATGGGATGTTTTCAGCTAGATGCAATCGAGATCATTCTGGTGTTAAATATTTGCTGGAGGAGGTTTGGCCTTCAACCTAATACCAGCAGGCTGCCCCAAGGAATTGTTCCTAACTGCAGAATATTTTGTCAAAAGTAGTATCATCACATGCAGTTTTCAAACTACTAACACTAAGCCAGAGGACTGCAGCTGTGGAGAAGGAAAAGGCAGCAAAAAGCAGCAAAAAGCAGAAGGAAAAGGAAGCTTGCAGCAGCCAGGAGACCAAGGCAGCAGCAAAGAGGGTGACCTTTTGTTCATATCAAGGGTGACCAAACTTGAAGTTTCCCTCCCCATCTTGCAGCACCAAGGCAAGCCAGCCACTAACAATCTTGCCTCCACGGTTTGACCAATTTGAAGCACATGCATGGTGGTACCAGTAATGAAACACACTCTGAGGAGGTTGCAGATGCAGGGGGGGGAGATGGAGATGGAGATGAAGATGGCAATGGGCTCAGGGAGCAGAAGGGGCAAAACAGGATCAGGGCAGACTGAAACTTTGCAAGTGAGACTCTCACTGTAAATGGAAATGAACTGAGAACTTGACAGTCACCTGTCAGATGCCAAAACAGGAATTGTCTCTTCCCCCCATCGACTTATATGGCCACACACACTGCTGCAGAGCAGTAAAGATATTAGAAGTTCTTTGCAAAAAAGGCTGCTGAATGGTGATGTTTGTGTTGTGGGTCAGGGTTTCTGCACTAGTCCAAGGCCATAGTAAAAGAAGTCTTAAGAACACAAAAACCATTAGATGTAAAGTCCTCAGAAGCAATCAAAAGGCAGCCACCACTCAGGTTAATGCCGTTGGTCACCACCTTTTTAGTGAGCATACACATGCCTGAACAACCATATATATCTACAGCTACAAATCTACCATGGGCATAATGCCTGGAGGAATCCAGGGTGGCTGTAGGACTCAGTGATACAGAATATTCAGCCAGGCCCTGCATAGAATCATTAAGTTTGGAAAGGACCTCAAAGATCATCCACTCCAACTTTCGATTGAAAACCACCATGAACAGAGGCCGTGCCTTGGTGAGATTGTCTGCACAACCCATACAAGCCAATCTCCACAAGAGAGACAAGCAGAGGTACACAGAGCACAGATAAAACATGTTTACCTCCTGGCACAGAGCTAAGACCTATTTAAGTTTCCCACCCACAGCATGTACCCTTCCTGTGTGTGCAAACAGTGCCATTTTGCACTGGTGAAATTCCCAGTGGGATGGTGCCCTGGAGGTCCTGAGGTCATGATAAAGCTGAGTTTGTGCCCCTAATCCTCCAAGCAGGAGGCAAAGGATAAACTCAGCCACTGGAAAACGGATGTTGAACACATCCTTCCCACACCTCCTGCCAGCTGCTTGCAGCAGGGCTGGCATGAGATTCACAGCCAGCTGCTAACCTTGGTGGGAGGTACACTGCCACAAGAGCAGGTAGATGGAACAGGGAGAATCTGTCAGGGACTTCAAAAAAACAAAAAGAAAAAGGAAGGGAAAAAAAAAGAGAATTAAATAGAAAAAGGGGTTGGGGGATAATTACAAAACAAGTATTTTTAATGGTTGCTGGCAGAAACCCCAACCCTTGTATTTAAATGGCTTTTTTAATTAAAAAACAGCAGGCTATGAATGCTAATCTCTCTGAGCAGAAAGCTCCTGATGGTTTGCCTGTTTCCAAAAGACTAAATCAATCAGCAAGAAGGCTCACCCCATCTCGAGAACAGCATTTCAGAAGGGCCTCAACTTTCCAAGTCTACGTGTTCTGCACTCCTGTACACACAGGGCAAGGTGTAAACTAGCACCAAAACTGCAACATTCACAAAACATGTCCAATGGTGGTTTAATTTTTTTTCCTAGATCTGATCTGTCTTTCCTTGTTACTTCTGAATGATTTTTTTCTAGCTAAAAATATCAGTGGAGGCCTGCCAGGCTAAAATGTGCAGTTTGAGTCCCTAAGTGTTTGGGTAGGGAATATTCCAATTGCTCCACATTTTTGCCTATGTAAACTATTTAACTTGCAAATCAGAAAGCAATGTTGTATGACACACTTGGGTTTTTCTTGGAATCTCAGCAGACATGCAGTGAAAAAAACCAGCATACAACCAGCAGAGAGAGTGAAAGGAGAAAAGAAAAAGAGAGAGAGAGAGAGAGAAAGAGAGAAAGAGAAGGATGTCAACCATATAGTACAAAAATAAATTGTTAGCAATTTTTTATGAACTGAGTTTTCCCAAATGTAAAGCAATTTAACAATTTTGTGCCATTGCAATTCACAGGATCTGTGGGTAGAGGGATTTTAAATGAAAATCCAGCCCTATTCTATTCTGTCAAGAATTATGTGTCATTTTGTTTCTTTCCCACATTTTGTATGTGTATAAAGTGTTAGAGAAAGAAAGCATCATCAGGGAAGGCAACCAGCAGAAACAGCACAAGAAAATCCTGGTGCTGCAGTGCAGTGGAAGGCTTCCTAACCTGGCACTGACATGACCCAGACTAACAAGATTTGGAGCACCCTTTTTTGAGCCAAGCTCCTGTGCCTGTTTCCAGCTGGGGCTCTTCACTCTGCTCTGATTGGGCAAGTGCTGATGGTGCCTCTGTGTCCAGTGACACTGGGGTTGTGGACTCAGGGACAAAGTACATACCCTGAGGCTGTGGCTCAGCCCAACCCTGCCTCTCCTGGGCTCAGGGTTTACAGATCTCACTATGCTGCCTCTCAGACCCAGCATCAGTAGCTGGATGTCCACATGCAGTTGCTGGCAAGGGAGTTAACAGAGTCAAGGAGCAGCAGCATGGCAGAGTTGTGCTTCACATATACTCAGGACACTCTCAAAATCCACATCAGTAGGACTCAGCAATAAGCCCTGCCTGTAAGGATCTCCTCCTTCCTTTCACCACGCTCCTCTCCCTTGCCTGGCATGAGCTCCCTGCAGTCACCCTTTGCCCAGCAATGGCTCTGCTGCTGGTTCCCCTCCAGAGCTGCATCCTCAGCATGTGCCTCATGGGTGCAGAAGAGCTGGGAGACTCCCTCCCTGCCAAGGAGCACTCCAGCTATGTCCTGTCCACCCTCCCTTCATCACTCTTTCCATTCTCCAGTTTCAGGGCAGTCTCTGAGCCATCAGTGTTGGGCAGTGAGACAGACAGCAAGGAGAAATTCTCAGCCTTCTCTGAAAGCACAAGGTCCCCCCCTGACACAGACAAATGTTTCCCTCCCATCTCCAAACACCTGGTCCTTCCCAGCAGCATCACACAGCAGAGCAGGTGCTGTGCCAGTCTCCCAGCCTCCGCTTCCTGTCCCCACACTGCGATGTCATTTCTTCCTCCTCCATCACTGTGTCAGCTCCTGCTGCTGGAGCTGACCTCCCTGCTCCTCCAGACGCTGCATCCCAGCCCTCCAGCACACACATTTGTCTCCAAGCACACCGTTAAGGAAAGTACATTCAAAATTAGATGATGACACAGTTTGCACTGGAGCTGGGGACTATATAAACCCAGTAGGCTCCTTGCAATGCCTGTGCTTTCCTTAATTGAGTGTGCCTTTCTCAGGCAAATCACATGTAGGAAAAATACACAGAAATACCACAGCATGTAAAAAAAAAATCCAAGTACCATATATTTGCACCGAAGTTAACTCAGTCTGCTGGTCTCGTGAAGGACAGAGATGCTCAAGAAATATTTTGTGCCAAGCTGTTACAGAGAAAGAGGAGATAAACAGGACCATCACTGATGTGCACGTCCTTTCCAACATCTGGCTGCATCAGGAGCCATGGTTTCTGTAAGGTTCCTTCAAAGGCAGGGAGAGTTTACTCTCCACTGAGGCTGTCACTGAGACAAGTGACAAGTGAAAAGCCTCAAAGATATCACCACTCACTCTGCATGGCCACGCTTGATGCGCCTGGATGCTTTGTACAGCTCATGTCATAACTTTGAGGCACTCTGTAATACTCAGTGATGAAAGAAGCTTTGCAGACGTGCTATTCAAATTACTGCCTGGGTGCCCTTTTCTTAAATCAGGCTAAGCTTTCACTAGGATCAAGGTAGGGAACAGCTCCAAGGAATTCTCTGCAAATTCATTTTGCAGGATGCTGATTTCTCATTATGAGAGAACACAAATCCATTTGACAAGAAATGTTCTCTTTCCATTCTCATTTTGTTTCACAACCTATGGCCTAAACCTCAGGTGAATTTTCAAATAAGCCAGCGCTCGTCCTTGCAAAGAATCTCTGTAAAAAACAAACAAGGAGAGCATATTGGCATCTTTTCTGTTATTGCCTAGTTCAGCAAGAGAGCACGGGAACACCTTGACAAAAGCAATGTATGACCCTCATTCTGCATGCAAAAAGTCAAAAATATTCTGCAGACTTCTGTGAACTGTGGCCCACAGCCTTACCAAGTTTTCCCCCCTTTCTCAGATGGGGGAACCTGAGGGATGGCTGATGGGAAAGCAAGCCTCTGGAAGCTCCCGAAGTGATTTGGGAGTTATATTAAATGAAAGCCCCTGCACTGCAAAACTAGACCACTCTGTGCTCCAAAACCAATAAATTGATGTTTCATGCAGCGATGCCTGACTTTATACATTTTGCATTCAAGTGTCACACTGACACTTGCCATTCTTGGCAACATGAGGAGCTAAATTTATCACTGTCTTCTCTAATATCCCCTAAGAAAGACAGAACCAGAGACATCCCCCTGCCCATGTTGCAGCAGCGTCCCGTGGTTAACCCAGCCACACCAGAGAGCCTTTCCAGGCTGATTTGCTCTCTGCACCGAACAGCGGCATGCGGATCAGACGAGCCCCAGCAGCTCGCTGTCCACCTGCCTCTCAAGTGCAGTGAGGCAGAAGAAAATGACTCTGACAATTTGAAAGGGGACTACAACCAATTTAAAAGGAAATGATTGTGCACGGCCTGGCACGAGGCCTGGGACGGCGTCATGGAGCAATCCTTCACCACTTAATGTCCCGGGCCTGTCACTCTGCTCACCTGAAATGAGTTTAGGTAAACTCGTTCAACAGCCATGATTCACTTTAAAACACTTCCACTCCAGAGAATCACTCTGCATTGCTGCTACCTTTCTACTTTCAAAGAGTACTTCTAACATGCTTTTTATTTCTTGAAACAGATTTATATAGAGAAAATATGGCAAATGCAACCCCTGTGATGACCAATAATCTTATTTCCTCTGGAGAAACAGGATGACCTCTGGGTGTGGATATAACTACCAATTTTTTTATCATACTTAGACCTAGTTCACCTGTGAGGCTGTTGATCAGATGCCTGTTAGGTAAACATCACTGGGAACTATACTTGGCTAAGACTGATCTTTAAACCTCTGGATTTTCAGATGAGAGAGTCACATTTTTGTTTGGTTAAACATCGTTGACCTCAACAACACTTGCTGTCATGGAATTGCATTAACTATTCATTGACTTTCAGACACAAACTACAGTTCAGCATTTTCTTAGATACTTCAGAAAGAAGATTGGTTGTAGCCTTTCATCCTGAAGTCTCTAATGTCATTTGCAATTAATTTCTTTGCCAAGAATCAATTCAGTCCATGCCCCTCTTTGCTCAAGGAGACTGCAGGGACTGTCAGCAAACCTCACAGGACATTGCTAGAGAAGTCCCAGGAAGTGAGGGGAAAGCCAAGGTGGTGTCCCATTACTTTTGGGACACCATAAACACAACAGTGGATAAAATAGTCACAAAACAACTAAAAAACCCCCAAACAAGTGAAAAAACACACAAGCAAACAAAACATCAACATATACTTCCAGGGAAGCCTCAGGGGAGGGAAACAGCCTGCTGTCTGTGAGTGCTTTAGATTATATGAATGGTCAAATAACAAGACCTAGAAGGGATCAGTAGGAGTAGAGAGTTCCTTTGTTTAACAGCTGTATGGCTACGAGCTGTATAGCAACAAGCTCTATGGCTGGAAACTTCAAACACTCCTGCAAGAAAACATCACAGATAAAGCACATCCACAGATTATCTTCCACTTTACATATCCCATAACGGGAGTTTTGTTTGAAACGAAACTGACTGTCTTCTTCGAGGTACTTGCCCTTGGTTCTTAAGGAAAAAAACAGCAAAAAGCTGCAGAAATAATGACTAATAGAGGTGGGCTTTTTTTCCCACAGAATTTGAAAAGCAGAAGAAGCCATTAGACTGCATTGTCCAGCTTGTAAAAAAGGCTCTTCCTCCCATTAAGTTGCTACACACATTTTAGCTTCTCAGTGCTTCTCACGGTGTTAGGCTAATTATGGACTCATTAGGGCCCCAAGTCTTACTTGTGAGGTGGAGAATGAAGTCTAACTCCATTATGGTGCTGCCCTACTTCCTAATAAAGTCCAGCAAGGCTGGGAACATGCGTATCTTCAATGTTTTCAGGTGAGTATTGTTCCTGAAGTGAACTAAGTTATATTTGTTACCTTTTAGTCTGGCTTCTGGAATTTTAATTAATAGAAGTCCATCTTTACCTAACTTTTATCTGCAAACCTGACAGCTGTAATAAAGTGATATTGTGCATTTCCCCTGGTTCTGGGGTTATTCAGGCTGGGGTAAGAGGAGAGAAGAGCCAGGCTGTGGGGCAGAGACTGAGGGCTGCCAGCTGGATAGGACAAGGGGGAGGCAACCAGTACTCCCAGGAGCTCTCCCAGCTGAGGGTTAACCAGGCCCCATCCTTCCTCACCTTCCAGATCAGATGTTCCAGACACTATGATGTGGTTTTTGGACCGTGGGGCTGGGACATCAGGGGATTCAGACACTTCAGAATGGGAGATTGGGGGATTCAGGGAAGTTGTGGCACAGAACAACCAGGTTGGAGCCGTGGTGAAAACGCTCTGCTCCAGGGAAATGTGGAGGGAAGCACAAGCAAAGCAGCATCTCCATTCTCTGAACACATCTGGCTGTCACTGCACAGCGAGCTCCTGTCACTGGGGCACTGCTCCATGAACTCCTGTGAAGAACAAGAGCTGTGTCCATCCTGCTCCCCATCACCATCTCATAGGGTAAGGAACACATCCCTCCCCTCCACTGACTCCCTGCATGGGGTGAGGCCACGCATTTCACCTCTCTGAAACCAGATGTGCTCCATGGTCTCTCCGTCACTCCCTTTTTAACAGGGACAAGTTCTGGCAGCTCCTCTCTGGTGCCTTTCAGAAGCTCTGGCTGCAGCTGGAGAGCTCACTGTGCTTCACTAAGCTCAAACTGGGCTTTCAATGACATAATTACAGGCCTATATTAAAATGTTATATTTAGGTGATCTTATTCTTCATCAGCAAAGGACATCTCTAACCAAAACAAATTCTTCTATATCATTTATTGTATTTAAGATAATTTAATTCATGCTGGAAGGCAGAAAATGAATAAATTCCATAGCACTTTATTTAAATATTTTAGAACAAATCTTGAAAGATGTTTTCATTTAGCTGAAAGCAGACTAATAGCAATTTTTTTCCTTTACCACAATAAAAATATGGGTTTCTTTTTATTGCACTTGTTAAAATAAATGGCATTTTTAATAAAGACTGTCCCCATAACAACATATATGATTTGATCACATTATGAAATAAATGTCATGTGAGATTATACATTTCAAAGCAGACAGTTTATGTTCCTTTAGTTATTAAATTCAATCAGTTTTACTTCTTTTTTTTTACCTGAAGGCAGGTATGGTTTTGATTAAAATGTGACCCCAAAAGCAGTATAATTTTAGTGAGAGTGCATTTTCATTTTTTGAAGGTTTATCTACCTTCCCATAGGAACTTAGAAGAAAAAAAATATGGCTTTCAGTGGCAGAATTAAAATTTGGTTTTCCTTGACTGACATTTTTATTCCCAAGATGAACATGTTACAGCACAGTGCCGAGTGGAAAACTTCAAGCTAACTAACTAGATAGTATGTTTTTCGCCCATAAAATGGATTTGATGTTACAAATAGTCTGTAGGGTCTCCCAGTACCCACCTCCCTCGTGCAGAAACCCAAAGGCAGCCCAGAGCCACCGCCTGTGCTGTCACACCAGGCTGTGACAGGAAACTGCCTGTACAGGGAACCACTCTGGACACTGCCCACAGCGGACAGGACCTGCAGGGAACTGTGATTTCCTCCAGGAACTGTCTGAGAACCAGCAGATGCCAGGCACCAACCAGTGGCAGAAGTGACTCACAGGACCACATCCATGGCTCCACACAGGCTGGCATTTGCTCCACAGCACTGGATTGCTCCCTAAACAACAGCAAACCTCTCTTCCTGTTTCTGATTCTCTACTGCCTGCCCACCAGAACCCCACCAGGAATCCCTGTTTGCTGAGGGACAGGATTAAAGCTCAAGCCCCTCCTTGGGAGGCCCACAGGTCAGAAGCTGGTCCAGCTCTCAGACAGAAATTGAATTCTTAGTGGTCTGGCCTTTACTCCATGCACAGGCTGCCTGTGGCACCTATTTTATTGGCCAATCCATCCATGGCCAATATAGTGGAACACCTGGGTGGAAAACAGTATAGGAAAATAGCCTAGTTTTAGTCTGCCCAGAATTCTGATTTCTAATTGTTCTTTTTCCTTGTTTAGGAATGCAAAAATCAGAGAACTTCGGAAAGGAAGGCTTCAGGATGCCCTTGAGGTCTCACTCACAACACCAAAGACAAGGAAGCTGGATCTGCCAGCCCCAGGGTGTGAATACTTGCTCTTCAGACACTGAATTTCTCTTAGGTGTCTTTCTAAAGCCCTCCACCCTTTTCAGACACTTCAGCTACACAGCTGTCTTGCTTCAACAAATGAAGCTCCTGTTAAAAATCACTGACAACGCGGGTGTTGGCTTAATAAAGAAATTACTTTTAATCTAAACATCACCATCTGTCAGGCCATGAAAACGAAAAACAAGAAAAAAAATGTGCAGTGATGCACAGCCATGGAGTAACATTTGAAAGCGCATCCCAGCTCTCACCGAGCATGAATGCTGAATATTAAACAAACACCTGAAGCTACATGTGCCACCACCTAAAACTATCACTTCACGTTCTGTTCCGTGCTGTGACTTACAGGAAACATCGCAGGCACCGCCATCTGTGTCGCCTTTAATTATCCATGGGGAGCGCACACCCGATATTTCACAGCTCCTTCGGGACTCACAGAGGTGCAGGGCGTGTGTCGGGGGAGCTTGTCCTGTGCCCTGGGTCAGGGCCACTGGGCAGCCCAGCAGGAGGGGTCAGGCTGCCCGGCGGGGACAGGCACAGCCTCTCCTCGCACGGGGAGAGCTCAGGCTCCGTGTTGGACACCTGCAGCTCCCCAGGACCCGCTGGCTGCCGAGGGGGACACTTATTAACACCCCGGGTTTGGTGTTGGCTCCTGCGCAGCTGCTGGAGGCAGAGCTATGCGAGGATGAAAAGGGGAGGATGCAGAGCAGGATGCAGAGCCAAGTACTTTATCAATGAGCACAAAGCATGGAGGAAGAGCAGCTTCGTGCAATACTGTCAGGAATTCTACTGGAGAAAAGTTTCTGATCACTGGTATCCTGTTGAGGTTGGATGATGCAAACTGGTGGGACCCCAACAGCTCTGAGCAGAAATAATCCTGGGACTAAATTATTCCACCAGCAGCTGAGATGGGAGGAAGCCTGGTCTGTGCTTGCTGTACCTCCGCATGCCCCTCCAGTAATCCTGACTGCTCTATGACCCTTCCACAAAACTGGGCCTTCTCCACATTATTCCCTTGTCCCTCATCCCCTACCTACACCTGACATGGGCTGGCAGAGGAGCAGCTCTGTCTGCTCACCCCATCCCACCATCCAGAGGAAGCTGGGGCAGGAGGGAAGGGGTGACAAACAGGCAGGAACAGCCCCATCACTGCTGGCAGCTGAGGATGGCTGCGAGTAAATTCAGAATGAACAACGCTATGTCAGATGTTTTACAGACACTTAACTGATCTCCCAATATCCTGTTAAATCTCTTAGGAAATGCTCAGTAAACCCTACTGCCTATGCACTGGAAGTGACAGTCTTCTGCAATTAAAAATGTCTGGAAATGGCACTCCACTCCTCTGCACAAATAATCCAGACTACAAGCAAATAAACAAAATAAAATTGCTTTCTCGGAAGCAGCTGCAGGGCATCTGGAAAAAAGATGCTCAGGAAACCCAAGCAGAAACCAGTGCCCCAGACTCACTCCTCTTGGCAGTTCCTACCCCACTGCCTATCTCCTGTTTCCTGAAGCAAACTTTCCTTCTTGTCCCCTGTGGAGGATTTGTATTGAACTTCTCTGAACAGGTAACAAATGCAAAAAAATTCACCTTTACCTTCCAGCATCCCTCTGCTCACACGGGTTGTTCCCTGTGCTGGCGATGGTAGGAATAAAGCCAATTAAAACTAAACTCCAGAAGTCAATCAAATTTTTTGCCCTTCATCCCTTTGTTGTGAGGGAACACTGCATGTTCTACTCGTTACCTCCCCAAGCAACAATCCCATTTACTTTTTGACCTCTGTAAATTAAAACAAGTTTGGAGCTCTCTTGATTCAGAGCTGTGACTCCATTTACTTGTGAAATTGTTTATTCAAGCAATTCCCACTCTGTAGCATCAAAGTTTGTTGTTAATAGTTGCAGACCACTAATCTACACGATGAATATAACAAAGCTTGTGGAAGAATCCCAAATGGACGGGCATGATAAGAGATGGGAGAAAGAGGCTGGCAAAGCTCCAGGTACACGATATTTTTGTGCCTGACCTCTTTAATTACTTAAACACCAAACTGACTGCAGACAAGCTTTAGAGCTACTCCAGTGACTACCAAGGACTTTCATTTCCGTTTAAAAGATGAGGTTTAATTTTTATTCCACATTATAGAGGTACCTCCATCCAGAAAAAATCACCACAGTCCAGAGAGGAAATTATTTACAAATAAAAAAAAAGAGCTTCACAGCACAGCAAATGTACACACATACCCCTTCTGAGTGCCACTGCCAGAGAAATATCCCATTGCTGACAGGATATTAGGGGTTGTATTGCCACCTCAAGGTCTCAAATGCAGGAAACTGAGAATGAGGACTCTGGAATGAATTCTGGCTGCTTGCTGCAGCCCCTTATCCTAAGGGACCATCCTGGAGACCATTTCTGCAGCCACTCTTCCTGGCACTGGGAAAACTGCTGGCAATGATGTCTGGATAAAAGTTTGTTGGTAAATGAAGGTTCTATCATTTCAAAGATTAGTTTGTTGGTTTGTGTTGGTGGGGATTTTTTTGCCTTTTTTTTTTTTTTTAAATCTGCAACACTTCAAAACAAAAGCAGAAAACCAAGTAACTACAATAATTTTTTTCTCGTTTCATTTGCTGGCTACATAAAATCAAATATCTCTCTGCTTCTGAAATCAATATGAAGCTGGAGAGAAGTTGACTGCTGGGATGTCTCTCTGAGTAGCTGAGATTTTGCCTTTGTTCACCCAGCTCATCTCCATTCACCACATCTTGGTGTAGTCTATCATTTTAAAATTTCTCAACGATTTTCACCAAATATTCCTAACTCCCCTCACTCTGAGATTGGAAATTGGACAGTGAAAAAAGATTTTTCAGCTGCAACGTCTCAAACCATGAATCCAAGACAGAATCCTTCCCTAGCTTTTGTGCTATATGCTCTCCATTAAAATCAGCCATATCTGTTTCTCCAGAAATTCACATTTGGGAAGCAAACAAATTAACAAATCTCAGTGTAATACTATCTTGCACTTCACAGTTCAAAAGACATTGCAAACCTGAATTAAATTTCACAAAGTGCAAAAAGTTATCACTGTCATGCACATTTACTGAAGAAAAACATTCAAATGACTGAACTATTCTTACTTTGTTAAAAGACAAGAAAATCACAGGAATTTCTAAAGCAGAGTTCCCTCCCAAAATCAGTGAAAACTGCCTGGTTCAACATTACTGATTTGTGTGACCAGCTCGGATTTGACTGATGCTCATCATTTTTTTCACTGCAAAGTGGAGCTGTTACTGACCTTCCAGGCTGAACTGGAAAAACAATTCTTTACTGAAATATCCTCAATCCAGAAAGTGTCAAGACCTTAGCCTGAAATTTCATTCTTAACCTGAGATATGCAAGAAAACTCTACTGCTGATGAGAGATCCGCAAAATGGATTAGGAATAATTTTGCTTTTGGTTTGATGTTCAAATTAGATTACTAATTCACAGAGTCCTTTTACAGTTTAATAAATTCAGATGAAAAGGAAAGATACAAATTCTCACAGTTCTTTTGCTACTTAATACATTCAGATGAAAAGGAAAGATAGAGCATAATCAACACGTGCTAATTTATGCAGATCTTTCCCTAGCTCCATGTTTTAAAATGTCTTTTTTAGATAAAAGGCCAATAATACTCAGCATTTTTCATCTTCAAAGTGCTTTGAAAATATTAACTAGCGAATCGGCACAGCACACCCATCAGGGTCCATGAAGATTAGCATCCCTGTTTAAAGAGCAATTCCAGGCAGAAAGGTTATGGGATTTCCTCTCTAACCAGAAGTCTATGCCAAGGAGAGGTGCTAATTAGCAAATTCATAACTTGAGGTACAGCACTCAGATTACAGCCCGTGCTCTAAGTCATTCAGCATGTGTGATGTGTGTCCTAAACCTTGATAATGCTGTGCTACTTGGAATTTAGAAGGTGCAAAAAATGGGCATCTCGTAGAAAAAAAGGTGCACGGGGGTGGTTGTTTCAGCAGTACATTGTTGTGTTAAGGAGCAGCACTGTGAGATAAGAGAGACTGTCACAAAGTGAGAGCTCAGTGCAGCTCTTACACTGGATCCAGCTGCTCGCACGGGTCTGCTCTCAGCTCCTTGGAGCTGTTGATGCTGCAGGCAGCCCCTGCTGCCTCACCTCGCAGGGATAAGGTCCAGGAAGGCCTCCCACCTTACCCTGAGCACAGAGGCCCAGCAGCACAGCCGGCTGGAACACCTGATCAGCTCAGCAAGTGTCTCACACCACACCAAGCTTCACTCCGCTCTCCCTGCAAGCCCTCCCGGAGCAGCAAGCACAGCCAGAGCAGAGCTGATAAGCAGATTCAGATCTTCTGATTAATGCCAAGGGTTACGTGAACAGATGCCTATCTCTCACAGAGGGCATAAACACATTGCAGAGAGGAGTTTCAGCAGTTTGTTTACAAAGGAAGAACACTTTCTAGCTCTCCCACTGGCAGTTTCTTCCTGTCACCGTGGCTCAATCCAAGCTATGCTGCTGGAGAAACTTTCACTAGTTTCAACACTTCTCCTTTCAAGTTCGTTATTTCCTTCCTGTTCATTATTTTCTTTATGTAAAATAAGGGCGCTTTCATGAAGATCATCAGTAAGGAAACAGAGACAGGGTGCACTAAGGTGGGTGTGCATTAGATTCACCTCAGCTGCTAAGGACAGGGAGCGTGAGAACTGGGAGTATCCCACAGAAAGGCAAAATAACAGACACGCAAGAGCAGACCACTGTGAAAATCATAATGACAGAGGGATTTATGCAAGGACCTATGCCACAGCTATAGAGAAATCTTCTTATTGCGTCTTTCTATTTTCTATTCTTTTTAAAAATGGACAGCGCAGAGGAAAGTGTGTATCTCTGTGTGAATATAAGCAAAACTAAAAACATTCCCAGACCGCAAGTGGGCCATATGCAGCACCAAATCTTGCTGTAACATCAGCACACCAAGGCCTCTGCAAATTCATGCAGTGCCTGGTTTTTTTTTAGACACAGGGTGTTGTTGTGAGCTGTTTTGGGGAGTGCCCCCGGCAGCAGCAGATCTGTGATGGCACTTTCTCCAGTCATTCATAACAAGCCTCAGTTATGCAAGGGTAGACAGCAGCATCGCGATGGGCTCCGGGCCAGGAGGTGAAATGCCACAGCAATGTTCTAGCCCAGGGCCTCTGAGACAAACATCAGAGTGAGAAAGACGAGTTCGCCAGAGTTCAGCGCCCAGCAGCACGCTGGCTTGGCTCGCCCTTCCCCACAGCATCAAAGCTGGGGTCGTGCCTCCACTTTCAAAGCCCTTCCAAACTCTCAGGAGGCCTCCGTGGACGATGCCAGCGGTTTGGCTGCCGGAACCACCGCTGATGGCTTTGATCCCAGATAACTCCGTCCCTTCCTACCCCTGCCTCGTGTGCCATACCTCACAAGCAGATTGCAAAACCTCTGCAGCAGCAGCCGCTCTGTCAGGAGGTATTTTCTCAGCCCCCAGCACAGCAGGATCCGGGATAAAGGATGGGGTTCTCTTCTCTCACAGTGCTCCACCCCACAGCCACACCTTCACATGCCCTGCCTCACCTGCCCCTCAACCCTTCTGACAGAAGGAGGCTGACACCAAACCCAAGCACTGGGATTCTGAAAGAGCTCAGGACTGAATCAAAGGCTGAATGTTGTGCCTCAGCACCACCTGTAATTATAACTGTTCCTCACTACATCTCTGAGAGTAAAATGCTCGTCTGGTACAAAGGAAACAGGCCCACCACCAAGCATTCAAATGCTTTCTGAATACAGTGCCCAGCTTACAATGCACTTTGTCAAAGGTTTGGGCTATCAAAAGAAGGTTGCATACTCTTCCATATATAGTTTTCATAGGAAAATTAATATCTGCTGTAGCTTTCAAATATTTTGGCTTTTTTTATTAAAAATTTGTACAACAAAAGACTTGTGCTGTTGTCATATACAAAAGAGATAACAAATGGCAGATGCAAAGCAGATAAAAAATGCTAAGGAGTGGAAATCTGTCAGCTACTAATATCAAAAAGCTACACAGGGAATGAAAGGCAAACAAATTTTCCCCTAAATGAGCAAACCAGAATGAGTCCACTGTAGGATGGTCCCTTCAATCCAGCAAGTATATGTCACATGGAACACCATCCAAGCTATCACCAAGGTTAAAAGGCCTTGCTTAAAGGAACAATGCTGACATATAGGCATAGTAAAAAAAAACAAACCAAAAAAAAAAAAAAAAAAAAAAAAAAAAACCAAAAAACCCACAAAAACAACAACAACAAAAAAAACCGCAGCTGGTAATATGAGAAATAATTCTAAACTGGTGCAGCAGCTTTGAGTAGTTCACTGATTTCAGTGCTGGAAAATCCCCCACACCCATTGTCAGATGGCATTAAACTGATCAGCTTCTGACTCCAGTCATTTGTTCTTGTACATACAAAGGCAGAAATGTCTGTCTCTGGTGATTCCAGATCTGCAGAGAAACAGAAATCTCCACAAGTTGCAAAAATTGCAGGTTCTAGGAGATTTTATTAATTTTACCATGTGATAGAGGAAAGCTCTGAGTAGAATGGAATTTTTGGGGAAAAAAATTTAAACCTGGGGCTAGTGCTTCAATTTCAAATAATAAAAATAATAATATTGCTAAACAAAAAGGAAAACAAACAAATGTGCAACAAACAGAAATGTGCTTTAACTTAGTATTTCAGGTAGAAAATCAATATATTTTTACCTCTCCAGCCCAGGTTTATACCTACATGTCCAAGTCTCTATCTTTCTAAAGGCAGGTAGCACATACATACACATTATTTGCAATCTAACACAAAGCATGAGAACAGAAGTGGAAAACTGCAGCATCTGGAGGTCAGGCTGTGACCTCAGTGCCACTGCCCCATCCTGGGCAGCAGGGCAAAGGGGGCTGTGCCCAAAACAAGATGCTGAAGCTCAAGCAGGGCAGTAGGCAGACAACCAAAATCAGAGGGAGAGGTTATGAAAGAAAGACTGATTCTTTCTAGCCTTAAAACTGTGAGATCATTCCTAATAATTAGAAATAAATTGGCAGGAGTCTGCTTGAGCTTTTTTTATTATTTTTTTAACCTACTGAAAATCAAGATGCAGCCATGTTGATTCATTTACAACCTTACAAACACAGGTCTTTTTCTCCCAAGTCATCAGTACAGAGAAAAACACTCCTCCTTCTCCCATCTTTGTGGGTAGCATGCATTAGCACCCTCTTGAAAACGGCAGCACAGCCTCTGTTCCAGGCGAGAAGAGCCACTGGAAAGCACAAGAAGCAGCTGGGGAGAGCACCAGGCAATTCCCCCTGCCATGGCCCAAGGTAGGTGAGGCTGAGTTGTTGACAAGGAAACAGGCACCACCCTCGTTTTCTGAACCTGTAAATGCTCTTCTCCCGTGCCCAGACACTTGCTCTGCTGCACAGGGGTCCTCAGGGGGTCCTCCTGCCATTCCTTGGGGCCTTTTCTGGACTCACTCTCCTTGTGACACTTTTCTTGTCCTCTTTCCTCCACAGTGTTATCCACAGAGGTCCCATC
Source organism: Climacteris rufus (assembly GCA_013398175.1). Taxonomy (NCBI): domain Eukaryota; kingdom Metazoa; phylum Chordata; class Aves; order Passeriformes; family Climacteridae; genus Climacteris; species Climacteris rufus. The sequence goes on from VZRZ01003105.1 coordinate 110,813, forward strand.
ATTGTCCACCAAGTACCCCCAGCAACTACAGACTCAGCCAAAGGATTCACAGCCGCAAATCTGCCTGACTTCCCTCACCAGACCCGAGCCACCTGTGCAAAATCACACCTCCTTTCTGCAGGCACTCCTTTCTTGATTCCTTAATTTCACAGCTGTAACAACCTGCTCCATGTGCAGCACAACTGACAAAGCCTCATTTTCAGCAATTCAGTTCTCACATCCTCCGCCTGCCTCCCAATTCTCTTTGCAAAGCCCTCTACAGCAGTCCAGGTTCATCCTTCACACATTCACTATAACATCCTCAGAGAGCTTCTCCCCACCCAACATCCCCAGCTCCTTTTCTCACTACTCCATTCAAAGTCAGTTGCCCAAATCCCTGTTCCCGGTCTCCTAAGACCTCCCTGCAGTTTGTCAACATCCCATTCACACTCACTGGTCTTGTCCCATTAAACCCTCAGTTCTCTCCTTCATAGCTTACTTTTAGCCAACCTCAAGTTTGACAGCTGTAGACAACTTATAATTTATTTTGGATAGAAAGTGACAGGTCTGTCAGGCACAAGCAGAAGTCAGGCCTCATAAAGAAAGCAATCCACTTACCTAAAGAGACAGAATTAAGAAAATGTAAGAGAGGCCCCAAGGCACCTATAATATTCCAGCAAGGTGAGGTGACAGGTCCTTCAGGAAATAAGCCAAAGAAACAAAGGGAGAGAAGGAAAACCAGAAGAGACCATGTACAGGAGAAATGTCAGTGACACAGGAAGTCATATCTAGGATATCTAGGATGCAATCAGGTGGGAGGACATCTAAACAAAGAGAGCTCATGCAATGAGTTGAGGGAGAAGGTGAAAGGTGGATGGGGTGGTATCCCAGGTAGCAAGTGAGGACAAGCACTTTTTAACAGGAAGGAAATGTTCTGGAAGAGGAAAGTACCAACATGGGCTGTGTATATAATAGATGAGATTTTTTCCAATGGACAGGAAACTACCTTGGAGGGAAGGAGGAATAAGATTCATACCTCTGAAAGCAACCAAGGCAATGAGCTTAAGAAACCTTTGCCACACAACTTCTCCATTTCCAGGTCCCTGGTGAAAGGAAGGCAAATTCTTTTCTGAAAGGGCTTTGTGAGCTATGAGCAGCACACAAGCACAGAATAAGCATCACTTTTACCTTTACAGGAAGATTATAGTGAGATTATTTTTTCCCTTACTTCGTTCAGAAAGATAGACACAACCTTTCTTTTCTTTTTTCCCGTCAGTTCACAGCCAAGCTAGATTTGGAGCTTGACATTACCCTTCTTTTCTCATTAAAAAATCTGATGAGGCAACATAAAATCAGTTCATCAGACATCCATTAAAAATATTTCCTACCTTTTGTTCATCTCTACTCCCGTGTAAAGGACTTATATTTTCACACCTCAGGATTCTTTAAAAGGTAAATTACTTTTGACAACCTATGCTTCTTTTTTCAGTAGGGAAAAGATTGATGTGTGATGGTTTACAGCACTATCATGGCTGATTTGGAGGCTTAGAAAGAGAGAAAATGAAATTATGTTTGTTGTTTTTTCCCCTAAACTGATATTAAACTTTTCTTCCTTTGACCTTTTGGACTGGCTTGCATATGACACCATTTCATTTGCATTCCAGCCAAACATTACACTATCCAGTGTCATATCAGGTAGAACAAAGTTAGACAAACACAGAAAAATAAAGGTGTTTTGGATTTTCAACCACTGGCAGTGGAATCAGGGTTGAAAAGATGTCTCTTTTTTAGGAGACCACTTGTGTGTGTCACAGCTGCTGTGAAAACAACTGATGGAGCCAGGCATTTGAAAGCTCTGAGCACAACCGCCTATTGACAGAAGAGACGGATCCAAATGGACTGATTCACCAGTTTCTGCCTTTCTGCTGGGAAAGTTCAGAGATTAATTTCTTTGTATTTGGGTAGAGAGTGTGCTCAACAAGTTTGCTCAACTTGTTAAACCACTGAAAGGGGAAGTACACAACAAAACGTGCTCCCGTGTAGGCAACGTGAGTTTTGTGGGCAGAAAGGAGGAAGGGAGGATAAAGCTGGAGAAGAGTCAAACTAGAAAGCATGGGCCATTGCATTGAGAGCCCAAATATCTGGCATTTACAGAGCACTAACTGACTTGTGAATAGGACACTATTCAGAAATTAAGAAGGGTTGTGTACTAAATGGCAATCACAGACAAGTCAATCAATACCATATCTGGTGAAATATAGAAGCTCATATAGAAACTCATGGCTTTGGGAACCATCTTACATGCAACATTTTAAAAAAATCTTTTATTTGCCACTACTTTCCTGAAACAAAGGTAAATTCTACATCAGGTGTTTCTCATCCTTAGTCACCAATGTAAAGTTCAACACTGCAGCCATGCAACTCCAGCAACTAAATCTTACGGTGTCCTTCGTTACCATGAGCATCCCAGTACCCACCAGTACATCACACAAGGTTTGTCTCATCTCCCAAGGCACTCAGGGGAAAACTGAACATATGCCCACAGCGTTCACACCTGGGCCACTTCCTCCGAAGCCATTTGCTGCAGTCAAGCCTGCATCACTTTGGTTTCATTGATGGCTTCCCTCTTCTGTCTCTCTCTCTAGGGGGTGACATTTTAATTGTATGTGTCGTTTTTTTGGTCTGTCAGCTCCCAGTCTCAGCTAAACAGCTGGGTAACTTTGGCTGGAATCCAGAATTAACATAAGTTGTTTTTAACCTCTTGATGCAAAGGCATTTCAGATGGTTGCCCCATGTGACCTCCAGGCACAAGAATCTGCTGTTAAAATACACCACTATGTGCAAACCACCAGTGTCCTGAGACAGCTGTGCAGAGACTTTGCCATGGCCCGGTCCTGGGTGGCATCTGGGCACTGTCACAGAGCAGCAAATTAATCTCAGCCCTTCTGAGCCAAACATACCCCAGCATAGCACTGGAAACAGCTCCAAAGGACCCCCAGCACATTTAAACACTGCTCAAGTTATAGTTTTTACCAATTTAGTGTCCAAACCTTGTTCCAGTGTGAGACAATCACATTTCCTGACTAAAGGGGCACTGCCCTGCATACTGCCCGCTGCCCAAACTGGGCAGGCTTCAAGCACAGGTATGAACCTCACCATTTAAGAGCTTGGTCATGATTTATCAAACAGAAACTGCCAATGATCAGTGGCTCCTCTGCCCCACAGCAGTAAATCCCTGCTCCCAAGTGCTCAGGCACAGCTGTGACAGAGGCGCTGCGTGTAGCATGGAATTTGCTGATGAAAGGACTTTGAGACTGAAAGTTGATCTACTTTTTCCAACTTTCCATCTCTCAAATGGAGGTATTACTGCTTTCTGCAAACCCTTGAAACATCAGGACATCTCTACCTAAGAGGTGAAGCGAGGACTCGGATACGGCTCTGCGAATGTTGACTTACATAACATGCTGAGGAAAAGCACGGAGCCTGGAGTGCACTGGCTGTCTGAGGGATACAGGTGCTGTGCCACTCGCAGGGAAGGTATTAGTAAGTGCTTAGCAATGTGGGGTAGGCTGCTACTCTTTAATTGCAGGGACGCGCAAAGCACGAGTAGTTATTTGCTCGCATGACCAACTCTGTCAGCAAATGGTTATCCAGGGAGCAGCAACTCAGCCTGCCCCACGCTCTCGGAGCCTGCACTCCCCCTTTTAGCCATCAGGACACAAAACCTGGGAAAACTACACCCACTTGAGCCTGCATGCTTGACAAGCCCCCAAATATTTGTGTTGATTCAGTAATTCAAGAGTTATAATCCCGTAGCTAAACATCAACTGGCCCTCAGCATTTCTCATTCAGAGAGGACAGAATGAGAAACCATTAGTTTACTTTTGGCTTCACTACAAAACAGCGCATTCTCCCAGGCAGCAGCCACCCATTCCATCAATGTTAGCGGAGCACTCACAGCAGCGAGGTCCTGCTCCAGGACTGGGGTTGCTAAGCAATATGGAAATACAAATAATAAATGAATAACAGACACCTGCAAAAGATTACACACCGAATTGTACCTTACCACGAAAGCTTATGTTTCAAACTTCATTTCATTTGGATTCAAATTTGCTGAAATCAAATTTATAAAGGAGGAATGATTATTGTACAGAATGTTTTGAGAGATGTAAACACTTCCTCTTCTATTACTGTGATTCACTTTGGGTTGTTCTTTACTGTTAGGCATTTAAAGCATGCAGCTCTGTGGAATACAATGGCTGGTTTACTTATTACAGCACACACTGGAAACTGCTTAAATATATTTTTCTGTCAACACATATTTGTGATTCCCATATTTAAAAGGTGACTGCTGCTCTGTGTCGTCAGCATGATTGATGTCAGAACAGTGTTTGCACAACTCCACGTCGGCGAAGATTAAAAGCTGCTCCTAAGAAATCCTCTTTACAATGCCCAGCTATGCAAACATCCCATACTAGGACATCTCACCACAGAAACTTCCTCTCAAGGCCACCTCGCACTCGCCGTATCTGCCCTGAGCTTGAGCAACAGGGCTGCTACTGTGCAGAGGGCAGATTCCTTCCCCGTAGGCTTGGTTTGTGACCCATTGGAAGGGTTCCCGATGACTTTAATAGGAATTCAGAGCCGCTCCGCACCACGTCCCACGCCGAGGGCCGGCCAGGGCGGCGGCGGAGCCACGGGGAACAGGCAGAGATCAGTGCACGCAACAAGAGCCTCACACTGGGGCTTCAGGAGTCGATTACGTCTTTGGAATCTGAGCCAGAGATTTAAAAAACAAAAGATGCACCCTCTTGTCTTAGCTTTGTGTTGTCCGAGGGTACCTATGAGCCAGCACAGACGTGATTCTGTGTAACAGGAAACTCCCACAAACAAAGCTTATTTGGGGTCTTTCTGATTTCAAGTGAAACGGTGGGAAATGAGAAAAAAAAAATCCCTTTTTTTCCCAGTAGAAACCCAGTAATACAATTCACTCAATACCCTGACATGCAGCTCACCCACAGCAGCACTCACACTCCTGTTCCAGCTGTGTGTTGGGAGCTGCAGTGACCCCCCCTTCTGTGCACGTCCACAGCAAACTCCTGAAGCAGTTCTACTTCTACAGAGAAGGGGTTTAGGTTTGCAGCCGCTGTAGACCAAATGCTCTCACACACAGACAGCTGCACAAAGCTATGATTTGCTAAGCTGCAGCAATTTAATTGTAAATTTGAACCTTTGTCATCAAAAGATTATCCTATCTGGGGCTAAATGCTGTTCTCAACCTTTGTACACAACTGGTGTAGTCTTACCCTTCATCCAAAACAAACAAAAAGGTAATTTGCCCAGTCTATTTATTTATTTAAGTTAAGAAGCTTTCAGCTGGAGCGCTTTCTCCCTGGCTCGGAAGCAGGAGAGTGGCTGCAGAGGATGGCCAGGCAAAACTGTGTGCAAATCCCAAAGTGGCAACTTCTGTGGGAACGTGTATCATGTTTTGGATCCCAGGGGAGTGAAGCAAGCCAAGGCGGTGCTGAGGCAGCAGAGGGAATTATACTAATCCCGGCTACAAGGGAGGTGCCATGTTACACAGCCGGATGCGAAGCTTAGCGTTCGCTTTCTCAGGAATGTACTCCCTGTAACTCGGTTACTTAGGAGATTTCACTCCACATTATTACTTAAGCTCACAATCACTCCATGCTTCGAGATTAATCTGCACAGTAAACACAACAACAACAACTAGAATTGGGGGCATCAGGGAGCAACATGGACATTTGGGCTTTTTTCAGAGATATGCATGCAGCTCAAGAGTTGAAAAGTTTAAAATTAAACTTGCCACAAGTCCTCAAGGCAAATGCCACTGAAACAGCAAATACAGATGAGTGTGGCATTGTATACTATGAGCTCATCTGAGCTATTCATCTTTAATAAATACATAAAGAAAAACAATGGTGAAGCTCAGTCTGGTATTGCAACAGTACCCAAGACAAGTACCTTGGGGTACAGTACCCCAAGAAAGCATATCCATCAAAGCATCAGTGGCTAAAATATCCAGGCTTCACTATCTGAAGCTACGCAAGAGCTCTGAAAACTCAGTTCCCATTAAATTTATCTTCCAGATGGCTTTCCAGATCCCAGCCTCAAGTTTGCACTGACATACCCCATTTTATAAAAGCCTTTGGATGGCTTCCTGACAAAGAGCAGACAGTGTTATTTGACTTTCAGAGCAGAGGACTTGGGATTATCTCATCAGTGCTCATTTCTGGCTCAAGACATGATGCTGAACAAGTCACCAGCTCCCTGTTTCTGAGAACTATCATTTACTGGTAGGAAAACTACTTGCCCCACTGGGACAATTTGAGGCTTCATTAAATGTTTACCAACAGTTTTAGAATGGGTACAAATCCATATAAAAGCAAAGGCAGTTTTCATTTATGCATTGCTTAAGGACAGACACTAGAGAGACTAAGGGCACCATACCAGGAAGTAATATCAGTAGGATGTGGCAACAGAGAAGTATCAGATAGGAAGTAGAGATCCCTCCAGATGACTTTCAGAAGTGGAATAATGGCGGTGAGATTAAGTTTGACAGCAAGTTCCTACAGTGATAGGAAGTCTGGTACACATTAACTCAAAGGACGGATAACAAACCTCAGCAGAGTCATTGATTGCGGCTGAATTATGAGCTCTCAGCATGACAAAGCCATGAAGAGCTTAGGAGATATTTCTGGAGAAAGGCATTTCTAGAAAGATAATGTCTCTGTATAATGTACTGTTACCACCCTAGATAAAACTCAGCACAAAAGCATCACTGATGGAGAAAGATCAGACAGGTGCAGGAGAGGCTGACTAGGATGACAGCAGATGAATTGGTGAGCCTATCTCCCAAGAAAAATATAAAAGACAGGTCAGCCTAGCAAAGGTAGGGTGGATATGATCTCTCATAAACTATTCAAAGACAGAAAAACAAAGCTGCTCAAACTTGGCAGCAACATTTGCTCAAAAAGAAATAGACTGCTGCTCATGAGTAAATTCAAACTGGAAGCTGGGTAGGGGAAAACAAAATAATCAAGTCTCTCAAAACAATGTTCTCAGTTTATCTACCATTAGTGTAGAAAAAGCAAAATTGGAACAAATGAACTCGTGTAACACTGGGCTTTCGACAGCACAGGACCAGGAGCTTCAATCCCGTGTTACAAGTCCAGCAGCAGGTCCAGACACTCCCAGTGCTATAGAATGGTGGAACTTTCCAAAATGAGCAAGATGATCTTACATCTTATAAAGGCTTTCTGTCCATAACAGACAGTAATGTTTATTTTAATTCACTCCAAATATCATAATCTTATTCCTCCACTAGCCTGAGCCTTCCAAATTAAACTGAACTATCTGACACTCTGATACAGTTTGATTTGACCTGTAGCAATGAAATTCAGGCTACATCTGGAATTATTATTTCACTGTTTATTCCCTCTTTCAAGAAAAAATACATATATATTATGATGTATGAATTCCTGATGTGATAAGGTGCTATGCTCTTTTTAACACATCCTTCTCTGGTTTTCAGTGTAATATCACACCCAGGATCCATAATGCTCAAGACACCACTCACATTTTCTACCATCATCTCTAATACAGAAAATTCATTTGTATCCTTCTGCGGGCAAAATAATGCCACATGAATTTAGGAAAACAAGAGATTGTCACACAGCTTACAGCACTGGGAGACAGCTAGGGATTAGCAACAACAGGACTTTCTGTCCTGTGCTCAGACTCCACTAACCAGTGCCGAGGGATTCATGGCTCTGCAAGGATGTAGGTCATGCCAGAGGGGACACACACAGTCCTGCAGGAGCCTGGAGGCAATTAAAAGCTGTGATGCAGCTGAGCATCACCACAGGCAGTGAAAAGGGACTTCCCCTGAGACTGGAAAGCACAGGCAAGAACGATCTATTCATCTTCCATGTCCCTGACAAGAAGGGATGACTTGGTTATAAAGCCTTTAAAATGCAATGAGTCACTTCTCAAAAGAGGTCATCGGTTACTGACATTTTGCTGAAGTACTTAATACAGAGAAAATCCTTGAATAGCAAATATGAATTCCTTTAATCATGCCATATCTGATTCTTGCAGTAATTACATTGGGGTACCTGACAGTACAAACAGGCAATTCTCACATGCAGAGCAGAGGCAATGCTGGCCAACAAAGCATCCTTCTGCTAAAAACACTCCACTAAACTTTGTTTCCCAGACCAGAAAAGAGTTAATTATCCAGCCATAAAAATTCCAAGCTTCTGCAGAACTGCCTGTATATTGCTTGCTCAGGAAAGGGAAGTGTCATGCAGGTTCCCTGAGGAATGGGCTAGAGGGGCTTCACACAAAGTGCCCCCCACCCAAACACTGCAGCCTGACCAGATGCTGCAGCTGAGCTGCCAGTGGGAATGGATCCAGGCGGGCTCTCTGGATCCCACCACAAGGCAGGTATTGGTGAGAAGCAAACCCCCCACCCAAAAAGGATGAAAATCCAGCAACATCTTGCACCACAAAGGTGAAACCTCTCAGGTACAGGTTCTGCCTGAACTCTAGAACAGGAATTCGGATTAGTCAGGTAAGCAGGGAGACCTCGAGAGCAACTTCTGCACCACCCATAACCCTGCAAAACATCACCGAGGCCTTGCCCAGAGTGTTTAATAATACTGCAGCACCGGGGTAAGGGAATCAACTGGTTTCTGCCCTTGCTGTTACAACATGCACTTGAACTGCTCTGATCTTACTCCTCCCATCATTAAGCCTCTAGTTAGTTAAAACCTACACAACCCCTCCCAAATCATGTGGGAAAGGGCCACCTTCCATCAGGCCCAGAGAGGGAGGAAGCAGATTAGGCAGAATTTTGCAAGCAATTTTTTTCTTGAGGTCATCAGATGAGGGTCATTGTTTTCACTAGATCAGCTCAACTATGCTGTCCTGTCCATTCTTAGAAAGCTGGACAAACCAGCATGTCACCTTTAAATTGGCAGAGATATTAATTTCAAATCAATAGGAAACACAAAAATATCAATAGGCATTTAGGAGTGAAACATTAATTACTTTTCAAAGGGTGCAGTACACAAATTTCCTGGTGCCTTTACAAATAGAAATAAGTCAATAACATGATTTCATAACATTTATAAATGACTAAGTTAATTAACAGGGAATCTTCAGAGAGATGATGAAGGAAATTTAGAAGAACCTTGTCTAGCACTATGCAAAATTCTCAAAGGAACGAAACGACTTCTTAAAAAAAGATTAATTATAAGTTTTTTACTGTACCTTGATAGAATGTCTGTTTACATATTTAAGCCAGTTTTGACCTTCAAAATTCTGGCAAAGAACAATTTTCATTAAACCATCTCAGTGGAGGAACTTGGCAGTTTCTCATCTTACCTCTGAGGTTAAGAAAGGATATTAATCATTTAGCTGGAATGGTCAAACAAAATGTATGTAAGCCCTATCCAAAGCAACCTTTAATTTATCATAGCAGACACAGCAAGGGGTGGATGCATAGCAAACTCTTCTGTCAGGTCTGATTCCTTCATGGGACTTGGTTGGAGGCTCCAGAATGAAATAATTCCACAGAAGTTGAAGTCTTTCTCTAAGGATACCCTACCCAATTCTGAGAATGTATCACAGCAAAATGATGATATCTCCTCACCATTCTTTCTCAATTCAAAGGTATCCTCAGCCAAGAAATCTCTGTAAACATCTTGAAGACAGATTGTACAGGAGCAAAATGACTCTGGCTTCCCCTTCCTCTAAGTTTTATTACTTCAGTGTCCTATTTTCTGAGAACTCTGCCCACCTGCTGCTCTTTGCAGCCCAGTTCAACCCAGTCACCCACCTGCCTGGCCCAGCTGTGAGTACATGGATAAGCAGATGGGAAAGCATTGTCTCATTGCTGGCACGTGTGTGGTACCAAGTCAAAGAGGAAAGTGTAGTAAACACCCATTTGAATAATATTTCCAGGACAGAGACATACTGAGTAATACAGTAAAAAGGCAAATAAAAAGGGACATCAACTGGTTAAGAATCAATTAAATATCAGATTTTTTTCCTACAAAATTAAATTAAGGCTGCACCACCAAATGAAATTACTATTGTATATGACACTCTAATACAAAGTGACATGTGTATTAAAACACTAGATTGTATCACATTACCTAACCAAATATTTCTATAGAAAGTATTTCCATAAAATTAAAATGGATTTGGGTAGTCATAAAGGAAAAATAATACAAAAATGAGTCATGACCTAGAAAATCTGTGGTAGTAGGAGACTTAAGGCACTCGGTCTATTGAGATGTTCATAAGATACTGAAGTATTGAGAAAAGTTATTAAGACAGGCAAATCAAGAACCAGGAATAAGAAGTTAAGCCAGAAAGACTCACAGAGAAATAAGGCACAAGTTGAACAGCAAGCGTAGCTCTAAGCAGTGGAATAAACTACTCAAGGAAAAGATGGATTTAACACTTTGATGGTTTTTCAAGAGTGCTTGCTTTTCTGAACAGCATTGCTGTGGCCCAGCCAAGGTTTCTCTTCCTGAGAGAAGAGTGAAGTTTTCTGATGTGTTCTGCAGGGAGCCACACCAACAGATGCACCCCAGCCTGCACACCTTTAGGCACAGCTAAAAACATCCTTCTCAAGAACAATACTTAGATCTTAGAATCTTGAAATGGCTCTTTCTTCCCCAGTTCATCAGGTGGCTGTTTCTCACACAGTAAGTGGGAAAAGGAAGTAACAGAAGGCATATTAAAGCCATAGATCAGTATAGTATAATCTGTCAGGGTGCCCAATGCTTCCCACCACTCACCTGGGCACACAATTAGGTGGGAAACTCCCAGGCCAGTGAGACTCTGGAAAAGCAGGGGAACCTTTGTTTTGTGAAATTAATGTTTTTAAGAGATACTGCTGAAAGATTTACTTATTCCCTCTTACCACTTTGAGACATCCATATAAGAGTAAAATTTTCTTTGCTACAATCTTGGCTTTGGCAGGGCAAGGAGAAAAAAAGAGAAAATGCTGCTGTGTGAAGTGCCTGAATGGCAAAGTCTGCCTTACAGTGACAGCAGCACTCCCGGATCTCCCAAGGAAATCCTCTAGTTCTGTGTCAGTCACCCCCAGGAATAACAAGCAGGTATTTCACTTCAGAGCCCTGCTGACAATTTGCAAGGCAGGAATCGTGAGACACTCCTGTCTCGTACTTCTGAGGCAAGCACAGAGGACAGAATCCAACTTGCAGAAGGAACAGCAATGAAAAAGGAAGACCAGGAGAACAGGCAGGGCTGGGTAACACCAGGAACATTATCAAGTTGTGGATTTACATGGCACAGACAGATTTATACAGAGTAAGGGCACATCACATCTGTACACATACAGCTGTGCATGTGCACTAGACAGAGGTCCCTGGTTGCAGAGGAAAATGCTGATTATGTTTCTTGTTAAAGGTTAAATTCTGGGCACGTTAAGCCTGATTGGACTTTTTTAATTAATAAAACTTCTGACTGATTGAAAACTTAAATGCCAGTTAAACTGCTTGTGATTTTGTAGTTTGGCTACTGACTTCCTCTAAATTGCACACACTAATTCTCTGTGGGAAAGGGGAAAAGGCCTATGTGACCCCTCTACAACCTCTTCCTTGGCTTCCTTCACCTTCAGACCCAGGGTCCTCCTCCACATTTGGCTGTGGCTGAGGGAATCTCAATTACTTTTTAAGTTCAGGAAAGCCACAGAGTGGGAGTTGCACATATCTACCAATGTAGCAATAAACAACCTTTGTTGGATGAGCTGCATTAGAGATCAATAGCTAAAGAAAAGACAACCCTCTAGTTGTCCTTCCCAGTTTTAATGAGGAGGGTGGCTCCTTGCACTCTCCTCCAAAGCAGAGATGATGCTACAACATCATCCTCTCCCCAAATTCTAAACCCTTGATTGCTTATTCCTATAAGGATCTACCCAAACAGCAGAATTTGGTCCTGAAAAGGGAAAGTGTCCTTGCAAACGCAAAGAAACCAACAAGTGTCAAAGTATTTTAATTATATAATGCAGGAAAAAAATGCAAAATCCTACTTTACAGAGTTTTAGTTTTTCATAATCTAAGACTCTTAAAGAAATGAAAATACAGAACATGAACTTGGAGGCAGATGCTTTGGCCCATCCACCTCCCATCCTACACATTTTGAGAATTATTCTCTAAAGGTACTTCCATAAATCCTGCAGAGGACTCCATATGGAAAGGAAAAAACATAGTTCATCTGGCTCACAAATCCAAAATGTCCCAATGGACTATTTTCAAGTATCAATTAATCCCTCAACTGAAACATGGAGAAAGACATCTCCTAGAAAACTGATACTCTGCTAATACAAGAAAAATGGAAAACATATGAAAGTACATTTTTTTAACTAAACTACAATTCAATAAGATTTATATAAACATTTGGGCAGACATTAAAGATATATCTGAGTATGAAAGAAAGCATGAAACTCTCCCATGGAAGTTTTTCATCTGAGTACCCTGTGGAAGGGGCTGGTACCAGTGTGATATGGCACTACCAAGGCACAATCCCTTTGCTGCAGTCCCAGGCCATCCTTCACGTTCAGTGGGGTGAGCACCAACTGAAGTGGGTGTTCACAGCCAACTCCTCTGATAATCAGTCTATCCCAGGAAACCTGCATCTCTCCACTCCAAAAGCATGAAAGCTCATGCCAACTATAAAGGATACACAACCACCAACACACATAATTTCTTATCTTCTATTTCACAGAACTTTTAGCAATTGTTAAACTACAATAAAAGCTAAGTCACCCCCAGCCTATCCCTCTCTTGGGTGTTCAGGAAATTTTCTGTGACTCTTTAATTTCAAATCACTGAAAACCAAAATTTAGTATGAAAGTAGGTAGCCTGATGCAATGAACACATATATTCATAAAGACTTTAGTCCCATTAAGGTTTTACTATCAATAAACAAGGAACATAAATTTGATATTCTGCTAAATGTGGAAGAAACAGTTTCCTTTGCATGAAGAAGCTTTCTAGCCAGAAGGCAGCACAGAAAAAATCCTTTAGGCCCAGCTTCTTTCTCTCCTCCCAGACTAATATTCACTCTTGTTCTGATCAGCCATAAGGCAACCTCATCTGATGTCATAAGTGAGGTATTTTCCTCTTAATGGTAAACAAATGATATCACAGCCACAGGACCATGATTTCACTGCAGGACTGAGCAAGAGGGCATCTGACACACGGAATGAAAATTATTGTTCAATCATAAATAGAGGAAATAATTGCAAAAGTAAAACAAATGAACAACCACATAAATTCTTTTTGAATCACTGTTCCTGTTTTCCAAGTCCAAATGATTCTCTTTTCCTATTTAGGAACCCTGAGGGGATAAAAAAAAAGTCCAAGATGGTGAAATTAAAAATTAGCTATTGAGCATGAAACATGCAATGATAGCACTTCATAACACTTTTATTGCCTCGGTGTTGTATGAATCACTTCAGAGTTCCACACTGTTATGATGAGAAAAATGACACCAATAAAGTCTGAGCAATTGGTGTTATGACTTCATCAATCCAAGACTAAAGGCACGCACGGAATGACAAATATTTTCAAGACTATGGAGAAAACTACCACCTCACTCTGAGGAAGCACAAGTTGTGTCTTTGTTGCTCTCTGAAGAGTGGTTGTTCTAATGTCAAAAAGATGGAATATTGAAACGTTCCTCAGTACAGCTCTGTGAAAGACGATCTTGCTTTCCCTTTCTGAAACCAGCCAAACTTGGCCTTCTCTAGAGCTAAGAACACAGCTCACACTCAGTGAAGCTACAGCTAGTACACAATGTTCCTAATTCACACAATTCTCACTCCTTTGAGGTTTCACATCAAGATTGTATCATTTTAACAATGACCTGCCCTTAGCTTTAGATTTTAGAAGTTTATAGATTCTGGAATCTAGATAGATGAAGGAGAACTATCTTTACAATTTCACTAAATCCAAAAAAGTTCAATTTATTGCTACTTAAAACTTCTAAGAGGACAATAATCTCTGCTTAAGACAACAAAGCAGCATCACAGAAATCTATCAGATACAACATCAAAGGTAGGGTGGAAAGAAGTGACCTCCCACAGGGAGAATTTACGTGCTTTTGACAGCCATGCTCAACAGCTAACCAATACAACCTTAAATTCCTACTTAGACTTCAACTTTGACTGAACTAACTATTTTATTTTTTAAAACAAAAATCAAAAAAAACCCCTCCCATCTCTATAAAGCATCACCAAATTCAAATCTGTTCTGGAACAGCAGAAACAAACAATTTTTTTTACTCTCTAATAAATATTAGCTTTCTTTTTTTAATTGAGTGCCTAGACTTCTTGACTCAGGCATTAAAGTCCCTGGTAGGACTCTTTCCTTTAACAAAACAGCTCATATCCCTTATAAAATCACTAATAGAAAATAAAGCCCTTTTTGTTAAATCTAATCTTGCTTCCTTGCAAGTGTGCCAGAGGCACTTTAATATGGATCAGATCATGAATATCACAAATTACGGCAGCAACGTGTGGCAACAGAAGATCAGATTATTCGTATAACAGTAATACCTCCTTCCTTCTCTGATTAAAAAAAAAAAAGTAAACAGTCGTGCATTGATCTTTCAGCACAAAAAGTCACTTCCTCTTAAATCTTTGTTTTTCTGGTCCTTACAAATCCAGGTTTACAGTATGGGGTAATGGCACAGCACAGCACAACATTCGAGAATGATGAAGGAGGGGTATCACAGGGTGTAATAAAGCCTGTTTCATTTTATGTCAAATTCTATCCTGTTTCCAATGATGTACGGTATGAGGCTACCCTAGAGTAGGAAAAAGTTAGCAGGGACGATTTCCTGTAAAGTTTCCTATGGTAGATTCACAGCAGATGCATTATGAACAAAGCAAACTACGTACAGGCAGGCACAATTACAGAAGAATTAATGTACCAACAAGAACAGCCCTGGCCATAAATGCAGTATAGGAAAATGAAATGAACCTCACAGTTAATTTATACATCAGTATTGTAATGCAGAAAAGCACACCCCATTAAAGCTCCTATTTTTCTTGGGTATTGCTGGAACATGTAACTGCAGCCTATCTCCCTATCTCAAACAGACACACTGGGAAACAATTGTACAATCTTAATATTGGATCACAGGGAGGGAAAGACAGAAGCAATGACCATATTGAAGTATAAAGATGTTTTTCACACACCCATTACCCACTGCAGAGCCCCTAGCATTTTGCTGTACAACCACAGTGTGCAAAAATCGTTTGTTATTAGCCAAAACTTATTTCCAGCACGCAAAGATTTAGTTCAAGTTGTAATATAATAAAGAGGTGTTTTATCTTTAACATGTCTTAGTCCTTTAACATAACACAGGTGACACATTAAATGCCACTTGCCCAGTCCAATGGAGACATTTAACCAACGAATGTCAGTGCCCGCACTGACACTATGCTTCAAAGGGAAGTGAACTCTTTTGTGCCACCCAAATATCCCTGTGGAACTCAAATAAAAACTGACCTGGGCTGAGGAAAACTCCTGGAAGAAATTAATGGAGACTTCCAAGATACCTTCTCCAAGGAGAACATTTAAATTCTTCAGCAACATGCAGTATTAACATCTGATGGGACAAGTCTGTCAAGGAGAAGCCTTAGAAAGATGATGCTGGTTTAGCAGAAGGAATTAACACCTCTGATTTTTGGGGCCAGGCTGGAGTCCTAACTCTAATTAAATTCTAATCTGCTTTTTCCAGGTTTCATAAAATGCTGTCTCAAATAGGCTTATCTTCTAAGAAGTACAGCATGATCTTCTCATTAAAGAATCTGTTACAATGGAAACACATTAGTACTAAGGCTGTGAAAGACCGAGGAAATTATGGACATTTTCCCCAAAATAGTGGGTTGCCTTAGTATCACTTAAAAAAAATAATTGTACATTGACAAATCTGCTTGAAAAGTGGGAACTTGCTGTTTAAATGTTTCTTCAATGTTCTCTCTATTTTGTTCTTTAATTAATAAAAAGATACATGCACTGACATTTTAAACACTAATTTGCTATTTAGCATCCCAAATTAGGAAGCATAAACATTTATGCACTTCATTAAACACTACCTAAGAACACTTTTGATATTAGCAGGAGACAAGGTAGGCTGTTAAAAGAAATTTCAGGGAACACATAAGACACTGGAAAAAGACACTCCTGCTCTTCCCTTTCCTCACCACAGAAGCACCAGTGGCTCCATCCCACTGGAGCTGTTGTGAAATGAACCCTGGAAACCAGTGAGATCCGACACTGTGCAACCACGAGCACTGAGTTAAGGGAAGGGCCAGGAATGCAGGGACACGAGTGGTGAAAGTGGGGTGTTCCTGTTTGGCAGCACAGCATGAGGTTGCTGCAAGGCAACCATGAAATTGGACTTTAGAAAGCATAAAGCAAACACCTACACCCTGAATTAAGACATCGTTTACATACAGGTGATGTACAGGAAGGAACAACCTGGTGTTTTTCTCATCTCTAAAGAGAGGCACGGCAGTTCTAGCACACCTCCTCCTCTTTCTTCCACCCACCCCAGCCCTTTAAAGAATTATGGAATCATTTAGGTTGAAAAATACCTTTCAGATCATCAGGTCCAGCCACTAACCCTGCACTGCCAATTCCACTGCTAAACCACATCCCCAAGTGCCACATTTACACGTCATTTAAATACTTCCAGGGATGGAGACTCCAACACTTCCCTGGCAGCCTGTTCCTTTCCAAATAATCCACGTTTACAGGACACTGAAATAGGCTTACATTAGGGTAAAGCAGTGCTACAGGAAGGTGGTAAGAAATAGGAAGTCTCTTAAAATTACCAGAAGCAGAATTGCAGTAGTTAAAAAAAAAAACAAATCCTGACACTCAGGTACAGGTAGCCTGAAAAGCAGATAATCACACTGTATGCATAAAATAAATGGAAGGTTAACCAAGATCACCAGTATAACAAACCCACAAAATTCAAGACCTTAAGTAATCTCTAAATACTTAATGAATAAAGACTTCAGGTTACTTTGTTCCACTTACAGACAATAAGGTATAATTCAGATGACAAATTATTTTAAAAAACTTTGCATTGCAAGTCTAACTTCAATGTAGAAAATTATTTTTATTTTTAATTAAAATTTGTGCTAAAAGTGTCCATTGTTAAATTATGGACCCAGACAAAACAGTACTAAATTTTCTACTGTATATAATCTTGCCATAGCATGGCAATTTTAAAATTGTTTTAAAATACACTAAAAGGAGAGTGTTTCAAGAGCAATAGTATGGACACACTGAAGAGCTTTGTACCACAACCAGAAATTTGAAAAGTGTCTTGGTGCCTGAAAAAGAACTGCTTTTAGATTTATTTATTAAAATAAATTATTATGATTTTACAACTTACAGCTTTGGGTTCTTGTTTATTGATTGGGGTTTTTTTTAAATATAATGGCAATGGTGACCTATCTACAAGATAGTAAGTGAAAAAGAAGCGTTCTTTGTGTGTTTTTGATCAAATATATTGTTAGAGAACAAAACAAAGTTATAAAAACAAACAATTAAAATTTCAGTTCAGAAAAAACACTTTGTAAAATACAATAAAACCCTTTTCAATAGCAAAGTGGATTTGGTACAGTTCTTCCTTCTAAGCAGGTGTTTACTGCAGCTTAGATCCACTAACTCCAGTAAAATTCAGTGCAGGGCCAACGGGTCGGTGTCCGTAGAATTACAACCTATGTACAACCGCAGGTACAAACTGCAACTCGCCGGAGAAACCTTGGAAATGTCATTTTTCATTGTGAGTGAACTTACAATGTATCTTACATTATTTAAAAGCAGTTTACACCATAACAGAGCTGCTCAAAAAACGCATCAGTTATAGGAAGAGAGCAACGCTTCAAGTCGGCTTCTCCCATCAGCAAAAATGCCACACAAATCAAAAAAACAACACTTAAGTAAAACACTAAGACTTTATTAAAAATCCAAAATTTATTGCAAATTGTACTTTGCAATTTCCCTCCTTTCTTCATTTTTACATGATTTATTGATATCCATGATTTTTTCACAGATGTACTTGTTGACTTTGGAGAGTCTCTGTGCAATTTCAGTTTCATCCACAGTTTCTTGTGCTATTCTATCATACAAACATTCTGGGGAGAAAAAAAAAGGAAAGAGTCATTAGGATATTTTTAGAAAACAATATAGCCCTGAGTTGGGCTAACTATTCAAAAGATAGCAGTGAGTAAGTACTGTGTATATTTGTTGCAAGACAAGAGAAGCTTTCCTTGTTTCACTGGCTATCTTGCTAAAGTCAAGATCTGTCACCAGGCTTGAATCACTGGCATGACCAACTTCCACTTATGCTGTGACTACATTAATAGGCCTTCTATACAGAAACAAGGCTAAACCCAACCTTTTACAGTGTCAGACTTGCCTGCCTAACACTTGTATTTGTCTGTATCTCCACACCAGGTTTAGTCTCTGCCCAGGTGACCTGTCTCACCAGAGCTGTATCTACAGCTCCCTATGAATCATTCCTACCTTCACACCTTCAGGAGAGTATGAAAATGGTAGTGGTTAGAAAGAGCAGCAGTAGCCAGTAGGAGAACACTTTAACCATTTATTTCATTCTTTACACCTGTTTCACATACATTAATGTCTGTGTATCTATCAGCTACCCTGTCCCTGGGAGTATTTTGCTTTTATTGGTAGATTATTCAGGACAAGAACCATCTCCTTGCATGTTTAAACTTCACTTGGTGAACTTAACTGAAATACAAAAAGCAAGCAATAGCACTAACTGCAAATGCAATGTGGGCAGTGAAAGTTGAAACAATTTTTCTCTCCAGAATCCTGCAGAGGTTACTGAAATCTGAAGTGGTGCAACACACACAACTCCTTAGTGTCAGGCAGGTTTGCGGTTTTTTGGTTTTCCTAAGCAGACCAATGTATTTTGTTGTGTAGGCTTCCCAGACTGGTTAAACAAACTCTGTTCTGCTTTGCCTAGTGATCTATTCCACTAGCTGTTTATTGCTTCATATACAGAAAGCCATAGAGATTATTGCTTAATTAACATGGTTTACAACATTTCTAATGCACCATATTAAAAAGTTATGAAAATTAAGTACTATGCATGCTTTGTAGTTCATTTGGAAACCTCTGAGAAGTTTTATAAAAGGTTATTTTGCATTAACAAGGTTTATAACAGTGCTCATCCATCACACTTCTTATCATTTCTTTATTACATACTACACAGTGGGGATTTTTAAGAAGCTATAGAGATATCATACACATTAAGAGCTAATGCTGTCGTTCAAAAATCTATTTTAAATAAGTTAGTCTGTGTCCACAGAATGATGAGAACATCTAAAGAAATGTGAATTTTATGTTGTAAGACGTACTTAATATAAAATAAATGAAATTAATCAGCATGCAGCCTGATAGCTGAAATGCTGATCATCAGTAAACCATGATTAAAAGTACGACTCTAAAAAGAGGCACATCACTGAGAGCCTGAAGAAACCCAGTGTGTTTGCAGGACATAAGGCTGCCCTACAAGAGTCTCAGGAATACTGCCAGGCAGATACACCCAGTAAGGTGAACTCCAGTGAAAGACAGGCTGTATTGCTCATTTAGCCACAATGCCAAGCAAAGAATCACTTGACAGAACTCATTCAAAAGCTGTAATTCTAAAAGTCAGTGTGACCCAGACAGATCTATGATCACAGTTTTTCCTCTCCATCTCTTCCATTTCTATGAGGGAGAAATTTTAGTTTAGTACTTGCATAAGGATGCTGGCTTAGGGCTTCAAAGAGTGATTTGGGGGTTCTGCTCCTTTGTCTTTTGGCATTAGAGGAGCACACAGACACTCCTTCCCACTGCTGAATACCAAAGATTCAAGTAGACCTCAAAGACTAACAAGGAGCTTCACTTCTTTCTGTGATGCCTGATCCAAATCACTGGCTACGGAAAACTCCCCCACATTTCACCTATTTGTCCACTTGCTAGTAGTTTTTTTGTTTTGTTCTGTTTTCTTCTCCATGGTGGGGCAAGACCTGCTCACACTGACACGAATGCAGAGGACACGACAACATGGAAAATCATGGTTATGAGCTACCCAGTCCCACTAATACAGGCAGCCTGTCATCTAAAACATTGGCCATGCAGTTTAACTGCTTCAAGAGGAGCCTGAGTTTAACAAAAGGGGAATCAAGGACAAGATGAAAGAAACACTAGAAAGAGGAACATGGAAAAACAGGGCATGTAACAGTAGAATTCAAATGAGGGTTGAGGTTGGAAGCAAAAGTATGACAGAAAACACAGAAAAACAAGGAAATGGGGAAGAGCTGAATTGCTGCTGAGTGTAAAGGTATGGAAGAGAAGAAAGGGAAGGGCCCCATCTGCCTCTCACCAGGTACCTGTTGGAGCATACTCCCAAACTCACTGTAGTCAAAACAAGGGGATTTAGAATAAAGTTATCATTTAAATGGCTCGAGCAACACAGAGTGGCCCTGACAAGTAGAAGAGGAAATTCTCACCAAAACAACCTCGCCAGCAGTGTTGAGGAGCAAGAGCCTCCAGCAGGGAAACCAGAAAACACTTTGCAATGGGCCAGTGAAAAATAATCCCCTTTTGCTGTGTGCTTGTAAATGCACAACAGGGAAACCAATTCTGCTTCCCATTTGGAGCTGCCAAGGGGAGCCACCACCACAGAGTGGATTCCTTGTGTGGCCAGTACATTGTTATTCAGCTACATGTGTAAGGACTGCACCCTAAAGGCCCAGGAGAGAACTAGAAAATCAGCATGGAACAGCTTCCACTTCCACATAGAATCTTGAAGCCGATTAGCAAAAAACAACCCCCCATGTCTTTTACTCGTTTCTTACAGACTAAGAAAGATGACAGTAC
Organism: Climacteris rufus; assembly: GCA_013398175.1. NCBI lineage: Eukaryota > Metazoa > Chordata > Aves > Passeriformes > Climacteridae > Climacteris > Climacteris rufus. The sequence continues at coordinate 131,773 of VZRZ01003105.1, forward strand.
GAAGGTAAGCTTCCATTTTTTTCCCCACACAACACAGACACAGACACACGCACACACTCAAAGAGGAATCATATTTCTTGCTCCAAAACAGGGAACTTACATGGCAGATTACAAAACCTCTTAATGAGTTCACAGTTAAGAGCACACAGCAACTAAGAACAGGAAATGCAGAATAATGAAGCTCTACCAAATAGGGAGATTGCTTTCAGCCCTACTGCAATTTAGTATGGACACAAACCCTAAAAATCCAATTTCAGTGTGTATTCCATGAGGAACCAACTCAGTTCTGACTTACAAAGAAGCCTGAAATACCAAGAGAGACAGAAATGATGCAACACAGGCATGATGATACAAAGGAACTGAAATTCACCACTCATTTTAAATAAAGGAGATGGCCTTCTTGCTCAAGTTCCACATACAGGGTCTCTGGCTTGCAGTTACTCAAAGTGTCATTGCAATTTTCCCTGCCAGATGAGGTCAGCGATTTACACTTCCTGTCCAAACTCCAATTCAAGAGCAACAATTAGTTTCTACTATTTCCATTTTCTCCACTTAAAAGGGTAAAACTATTCTTTCTTGCCTTTGAAGGTATGCATATTTTTATAGTCACAGCTATAATGGTTTCTGTGCCTCATGCCAGAGCTGGTTATGTTCTGGATGAAAGAATGTGGTAAAGCTACTCTCAGTCTTGTTAAAAGGAATATATGCATTTAAAAAAATCATTATATTATAAATGAATTCTAGAACATGTTGTTCTCCAGGCTGAGAGTCCTGCCCTGCAAGTGGTTTAAAGTGATGATCTCAAACCTTACTGAAGTCAATGTACAACTCTTCAGCTGTGGAGGCCTGCACTGAGCACAGCTATTGCAATGTGTTTTATTTTTCCTGGATATGTATGCACTTCACAATGCAATAGCAATCTGAATTACAGTTTTAAATCAGTTAATTTTAAATGAGCTGAAAAGAAGCATCTTTCAACTCGGTGATTAATGGTTAAACTCCAAAGCAGGAAGCAAAAGTTTTCAAATAACCTACCTCTGACAATGCTTAATTTGTGAGGTGAGAGAGGTGGCTTGGGAACGGCATCTTTCTTTTTTTTGGTTGCAACTCCTGTGACACTTCTGTTCTTGAGAACATCTGTTCCCCAAATCATAACCGCTAGATTTTTTGTATACTTTGAATCTCCTTGTGTTACTTGCAGCTGGTGCCATTTCTCCTCATCTACCCAAATTCCACTGCCAAGATGGACCTAGAAGGTAGTAATAATAACAACTTATCTATGGTATGTAGCACACAACAGTATCCAAGTGCTGTAGGAACATTAATATTAGGAACTAAAATAACAGTAATTAGGGCTGAACAAATCCATTTTGCCTAACTCTGAAACTTCTCCAACTTCGTGGGTCAGGGAGTTCAAGTCAACCTCTATATAAAATATAGTTCCTTTTTTGTAATCTCTACTTTTCCCCCCCACACAACGTCTCCTGAAAGACTGTGGTCAGGAACAGAGATTGAAGAAGAAAACAGTGAACACATCCAGTATTATAAAGTTATGCACAGCATATAAACCAAGCACTTGCACCAGCCTAATTCAGGAGCAAGATGAAACACTTCCCTTTGGCTAAAAGGGCTTTACCCCAAGCATATTTCAGAGGCAGCAGAGGGGGAATTACTTCCTAAGTTGTATTCTGTACCTGTTGGCAAAACTCAGGCTGATTGTTTAAAGTAACTGGAATGGGAGAAAGGATTTTGAGAGCTCCAATTTCAATACAGGCCAAGAGAGTTTGGAAGCTTTGTAAAACTTCCAATTCTAACACAAAGTGTGTCTATCGTGTACGATCAATGTACCACATGAATACTGTTTTGTGGTTAGGCAATGACCCATTGCAGCAACATCATAAACTTTCCATTATCCAAACAATGGGAAGTCGAGGTATTTCACTGAAGTAGTCAAGCAGGATAATATGGGTACTGGGAAATGCAGTGTGAAGCCGTTGTAGAGTCTCCAAAAGGAAGATGCTCAAGTCTAGTTTTGCTCATTAGTCTTGCTCAGCACTGATCGTGCTGGTTGTGTCCCACAGGGATACCCTATGTCTCTAACCCAAGATTCCCAGTGCTCTAGTCTGAAGACTGTGCAGGACAAGAACCTGAGTACCACCCTGAGGCTGTCACTACGGGTTTGAGCTGATAGTCCTGACACGCAGGTCATGGCCAAGCAACAGTAAGGAAGTAACTCCAGGAGTAGCCAGCACAAGTCTGACACAAGTGCAACCAGACATGCACGCTGGCCCCATCTGGTACCACAAATACTTTGCATCCTGTACCTCCATACTCCAATTCCTGGAGTATGGTGGAGACTCCTGAACTACCTGTGCACACAGAAAGCTTTGCTCACATGGTGATGAACTTCACTGGGTGGGACACACACTCATCATCATAACAAGCTAAGGCGTGACCCACACATCCCAACTGCTGGTCAGCTCACTGATTTACCTTCAAATAGTCTGTATAAGTGCAACACATCAAACATATGTATCAACTGGACTGATGGATATCCAAAATCTAGCTTTGATTAGATCTGGTCCAATGGGGATTCTTTCTGTATCAGTAACACCTCACTAAAAACTTACTACCTTCTCTTGATTAAAAAAACCTCCCATGAACAAAATGCTATGGCAAAACTGCATCAGAAGACTGTTTGCCTCAACTGTTCTGCCCTTAGTTTTCTTTGATTTTACTCATTTCATGTGGCTTTACATAAATTGTGCCTGCTATCCATACAAATCTGAGCAGTATCACAGAAGTCCCATTAAATGCAATGAAAATTGGACAAAGCTACTGTAAAATTTTATATACCCATAATTTTACTGCCTCTATTCAACTGAATACCATTTTTCCTTTAAATGGAAGCCTGCTTTAATTATTAATGAGGGCTATAACCCCAAGAAATTTTTTTATTACGACGGCATCCTTCAAAAGCAACTAGTTGTTTAAAAACTTAAGTAGAATAATATGAATGGTTTGGCTACAAGCTATGTTACAAAAAAAAAAAAAAAAAAAAAAAAACTCTACCTTCCTTAAAGCATGAAGTCATAAAGCAAGCTGTCTCTCCTGCAGAACATTCTACACTAAAGGGATTCTAAGAAGCTTTTCGCAACTCTGCATGAACAGAAATTAAACTAGTAATAACCACAACACAAAAACCCCTTTCCCCCCCCGCCCCCTTTCTTCTCTGTTGTTAGCCTTTTAGCAAATGGTTTTAAAAATTCACATTCTTTTGGTGCTCCCTACATATTTTGTGAGGCAACTTCAATCCGGAGTGAGCAGTCTGTACTCAGAAAACAATCACAGTACACTGTATAATTCACTTACTTCTGGTTTGATCTCGGAAAAGTTCTCTGGGAAAATGTCTGTAAGTTACTTAGAAAATAACTAAGATTAGGAATGTTGTGACATACCAAATTTTGGGTGTCTGTATTGCATTAGTTTTAGAGATTGTTGTATTTGAACAAAAATCTGATTCCACTCTGCCAAAATTAGGGTCTGCCTTTGCAAAAGATTATTTAGTCTCTTAAGCTACTACATTATTCATTAGCTGAAGGTACTCAAAAGAAAAGAACAACTTACAGAAATTATCTTTAATATTTATGCTTCAGACAGATCATCTCCTAACACGCTTCATTTATTAAAAAAAGCAATTGCTAGTATGAAACACCTATGGCAACAGCAACTATGTGACAGACAGCCACAGCCATAGAAATCTTACGTCTCTCTTTTTCTACTTCTAGCACTGTTACGGTGAGGAATTCAACCTATCTGGGTCTCAGTTTACCTCTCTGTACAACAGGCCCGGTGCTGTTTCCCATTAATCCCAGAGCTCCGGGAAGCTTACTGTACTCCACATTCAGAAGACATTCCCTTCTTGCTGGAAGAGCTGCCCCATGAGCCAGACTCTGGGCTTGATGAAATCAATGGGAAATTTACTCCCAATTTCAGCAACTGCGGGATCAACCTTGAAGCACAATGCAACAGAGACGGCAGCGAATTCAAAGCAGCGCTCACCAGTGTAGCTGTGCTAACATCTGCAATAGATCTAAAATGTGTCTCAGAAGATGATTTTTTTTTTCCCTTCTTTTTTTTCCCCTCTTTCTTTCTTTTCTTTAAATGAATGCCATAGGCTCTTTTTCAGTAACTCAGTTTTCCCTCTGGAGAGAAGAGATTTATCTGATTTGAAAGAATCCTGCTAAGATCAAATCTGGTGCCACAAAGGGTAAGATTTGTAAAAAAGTATTTCAACTACTACAGTGGTGCCTATCAATAAAGGAATACTAAAATAAAGCCACAAATAAGGAAAACTGAAGAAAACCACTCTACAACACTCTAAATACACTCTTAGTTCACAATTCTGGCATCTGAGCTGGCTATAGCCCCAGTAAATACTCAAACCAAGAACCAAAATTACATAAAGAAAATTAAAGAGATATTAATATTTGTAAAGACAGAGAAAACTTCAGCAAAAGAAGTGCCAAGAAGCTGACAGATGACAAAAGGGTGCAGGAATACTACAGGATGTGCCCTATCCCACCTGAAGTGGAAGAGAAGGAGGCAAACCAAACTTGCACAGTAATATACCCTAAGTTTTCATTGCACAAATATACACAAAATAAACAAGTAAATGACGTATTTAAATATATTAGGCAAGAAAAGCTATGTGAACCAAATACCTGTCAAACTGTCAAGATTCTACTATTTTTTCACATACATTCTGTCCTCAACAATTATGCTGAATTCGTCTTCAAGAAGGACAGACACTTGTGCAGTCAATCTTTTAACACAAATCTGAAAATGCAGTTTCATGCTATTCCATTAGTAATTTCACTGCATGGCAAAGCTGGAATGGATGATTCCTCCCTAAGGGTTCTCAGATCATGGTATCAAATGCATGATATATACCAGGAAACAGGATCTGCACAGGCAACTCTGAGGGACATACAGATTTGTATAAGAAACATTATGTTTATTTAATGATAATGGCAACAGCTATAAAAGCAGGCCTAGGTAGATGAGTAGAAAATGTGTTAAACATGCTGAAATCTAAAAAGATATCAGTCAGGTTCTGGCAAACTAGAGCTGATGGTATTTCACCAACTTTACAAAAGTATCTGGAAAGCAGCACTACATCAACTGCAATGCCCCTACCAGGATCAAGGGAGCCCATTTTCCTTCCAGGGTTCATAATTATTCTCCTGAACTTCACTTCAACCCAAACATGAGGGCTTCTCTGCAATACAACTACAGCACATTATATACATTAAAAACCTTTCAGGAAAAAGTATTTTTGTTAAATAGACTCATGTAACTTTATAATGCGAGTTACTGACTGTGGTCAATATCTGGTGTATTCATGGATGTCAACAACAGAAGACTATGTCAATTTGCCTGTGCATGCATATTTAATAACTGTATTCCTTGTGTTGCACAGCATTCAGTGCTCTCACCACTGAGGATATTTTTCTATGTTGTTTGTATTTGTGTAACCTCACAATTTTCCTCAGCGTAACAGCACACCTTCATGAAAACTGAGGGAGTTTGTGTAAGCTGCTACCATGCAAAACCCCCATGAACACAAAAATTCCACAAGAGCATCACCTGATGGACATTTACAAATTATTCATGCTATATTTAATATAAAATACCTTTCCATTCTCGAGAATATACTTGTCCATTACTGGAACAGGGGCAGGGTAGTACGTTGAAGTATTTGCTTCCTCACTGAAGGTCTTCTGTACCTCAGGTTCAGGCTCAATTGATTCAGGTTTTACTTTTTCAACCTCAATGGCAGGTCCTAGACAGTTAAGAAAAGAGAGCTGTCTGCTATCCCAGAGAACACGAAATCAATCCCTTCATCACCCATGATTAGCATAAAATAACACATTAGTCATGTTCATTTTAAAGTTAGAAGTAATCTAAACCAAAATCCTACTTCTGAAAATCAATAAGTAAAAGCAGGATAAGTATTTCTGCTTTATAAACATTAAAATGTTTAATTTTAATTTAAGTGTTTAATTTTATTCTTAAAGCATAAGGACAATTACAGATATGGGTAAGATTCCTTCAATGCACACTAAGGAAATTACGTTAAAATGACACTGAAATTATAAACCAAAAGCAACAATAGTAATTCTTCAAATAAGAATTGCTATATAGTTGCATAGGAACCTGCATAATTTCCTGTGATAATTACACAAATTATCCACATAGAATTACAAATTTTAAAGAAGTTTGAAATCTCTTTAGATATAACAGAGGTGTATAAAAATAGTGAAGATCTGCAGAAATGCTATAAAGGAAACAGGCTACTTATGCTAAAGTATCATGCATAGAAAGAATATCGAATGTTAAAAAAACCCACATAAATTAGAATTTTGATTGTCCAATCCATCCAACATTGATTTTTATTTTAAATGTAATCAACAAAAATTATGCACAGATTAAACAATGGAATACTACTAAGCATATGTTTGAGACTTCAAAGGAGGATAATTATTTTGTCAGTCATCAACTTTTCCAGATCCAATTTATAAACTGTTCCTAAAAAAGACAGAAGAACAAACTAAAAATAATCTGTGAACTGGATTTCACGACTCCATTCATTGCAGGGGTTCCAGCAGAAGTCTCAGCTGTGGCCCCAAGCCTATCAGTGTCCCCTGATGTCTGGCTCTGGGATCATGAGAAGCTCCAGCAGGCACTGAAGTTCCACGCAGGGACGGTGCCTCAACAGCACCCTGGACCCCATGGAAATAAAGCACTTCCAGAACTCTAGGGATTAACTCACCCACTTGTAGGTGCTACATTGTACCAGGCTGGTGCTGAGCTCTGTACCACTCTGCAGCCCAGCCCTGAAATCTTCAGCCAGTGACAACTCAATCGTCAGGTCACCCTTCAGCTCCCTCCCCAGTGATTGTGCACACAGACCAAGCCCTGAACTGATCCAAGTCACGCTGGCACCACAACTCAGGTCTTAGTCACGCATCTTAAATAGTTCCTGTGCCTGGAACAAGCACAGCATTCATTCCTCCTACTTTGTGCAGTTTCATTTAGAGATTATTATACAGTGATAGCAGTGCTTCCTCCGTTGTCAGCATTTGACATTTATCCTATAGCTTATTCTACACCTACATAGCCAGCTAAATGTTCTCAGCTGGCTGCCACTCCACGCTCAGCAATGACTAAAAGTTGTCTTGGCAACTCAGACAGTCCTACACTGCAGTTCCACCAACAAGAGTGTCTTCAGAGCCAGCCCCAGTGCAAGCATGGCTCAAACACAGATCACAAAAACATCCCATTTGCATTGTCATTTCATAGCAATCTTAGTAAGCACCTCTAGTGCCGTGAATATACAATGGTCTGGCCAAGACAAACTCAGCTTCCTAAACTTGAGATTGCAAAGTGGATTCAGACTGGGGAAAAGACCCAAAGCCTGCCCACAGCAGGGGCACACCTGAACAAGCAGATGCAGGGATGTAATTCCCAGTGCAACCTTAAGAAGTCATTTTTTAAAATGTTACTTTAAGAAAACATTATTCAACAAAGGGTTATTTTGAGTTTTCTCATACTTTGAAAGTCACTTTGAGGAAGACACCTAAGTTTATTTCAGTTTAAACTTTTACTAGTTCCTATTTAGCAGTCTTTTACTGGTTTTAGTTGTATATTGACACAGCTGGTATTTGGTTTCCGGAGTTTCCCCAAAAAAAAGGCTTAGTTAAAGTCCACAATAACCACAGGTCTGAAAACCTCTGCTGCAATGCATGCTCTACTACTTGTTTAGAAATCACCAAAAGAAAATCCTTAAAATGTCATTTTTATATTCTGATTTTGGATTCCCAAACAGAAACCTGCCTCTAACCAGGCAGTCTCCACAGCCACTTTCACCAACTACTGAACTCCGCATTTCCAACCCAGCCTGCCCAGAACTGCACATGCACTCCTGCCTGACTGCTGATGGGAGCTGTGTGCCCCATTCACCACTCTTCATGTTCCCCCTCTCTGCAGCTCTCGTGCTCTCCATCTTATTTTAAAGATGAGGAATGGACATATAAAAATATTTACCACTATGTGAAGGCTTAACAGTGACAGCACTTATGTAACAGGGGTCAGAAAAAAAAAGACAATTTTCAAAATGCAAGAAGGAAACACGTGTTTTATTGCAAAATCTTTCTCCTTCTGACTGCAGTTTTTTTATAATATCCGAGAGGCCAGCAAGTTCAAATCAGGATGAAAAGATAGGAGGTCTCCCTTCACCATCTGTTTTCCTCCAAAATGTAACTTAGGCTACACACTACTCCAAAAATTAGTAAGAAAGTAAAAATAAATTGACTGATAAAGTGGACAATATACATTTGAAAGCAGCAAATTTATCCACACGGTGTATCAGAACTTGAAACAAAACAACACAAGTCTGAGAAGTCATAATATTGTTACTTTCTTGACAGAAACCTTGGCTTCTTATTTTTTAACATTAAAAAGCCAAACAAACCTAGAAAAGCTGAAAAACAGTAATTCCTGACATGGTAAGATACAAATCCCATTTCATTCTCCCTATTCTGGTGTCAGTCCCAAGACACTATAAACTGGATCACTGAAATTAAACTGGGATTAAAAACAAAACCTCAGGGGTCTGTGTACACATGCTGATGAATCAATGTTTAGGAATGAGCAGAACACACTCCCTGAGTTTGGAGCAACACTGATTCTCAAAAATATAACATGTAAATGAAGAATTTATCAGGGAGCTAACAACACCCAACTGTTATCCCTAAACAACTTCAGTACTTCTGACTGTATTTCCAGCCACAGAAAACGGCACAGATCTTGCCCAGGAGACAGCTATTTTTTTAAGAAGTTATTGAAATTCTTCTTTCGCAATCCAAAGACTATTTAAAGTCCCTACAGGGGACATTTAATTCTCTAAATTATCTTACTCTCTATTGATAAAAAGAGGGCAAATTGGTGAGTTTGCAGGTGCAACAAAACAGAGACAAACTGCAAAAGCCTACAATTGCAGAGCTTCCTGGTCCCCAAGTAGGCAAGGCAAGAGGCTGCACACATTATTCCAGGAGCTCATGAGGAACACTGTAACCTCTTCCACGACAGTCATCACATTTTTCCACTGCTCTTGTCCCCAGAGCCCTGGTCAAAAACCTGCCTCCTCCAGGACAGGATCTGCTGGGAAACGACACACTAAAATTATGACAAATATATTAAGCACTTCTCTGTGGATCAGTACTGATTTCACTACATTTGCCACAGCTGCCCCCAGAGCTCTTTTGTGACAGAGACACTTGGTGTCTCTGTGAGGAAGATGAACCCCCTCACTCTTTCCACAAGCTCAAGCTTAGGAGCAGAGATGAAGGTCTAGCTCTAAAGTACAACACATTGACTTCCAACTCCTCACTGAAATCACCACGTTGATGGGAAATTAGGAGCCTGACTACTTGAGTGCACGTCAGCTCAAGAGGCTGTTCTATATTTGATCTGCAAGTTTAAAATGGCAACAGGCACGCATTTCCCACAGCTGCAATTCATCAGCACAAACCAGCTGTCATCTCATGCAAAGAAATCACAAGTCTCTAAGGTGAAACAGAAATGCAATTAGTTTGCATTAAGTCCAGTCTGCTAGGAGTGCAGTGTAACATAAATTACATGTAATTTGAAACTGTAGGTTTAAGAGATCACTGCAACTGCAGATGAATTCAGGATGTAATTTATTTTCAGAACAATTTTCAGAGATTATTCACATACCCAAACACACCTCATTTATAAACTGGAAAAATAAGGAAGACTAAAAAAAGTCTTTACATATCTATTCTTGATTAAAAGTAGTACTTTTTCATACTGCCATCAGACTCTCTAATTTAAAACATGCTGAAGATGTCTCCCTTGCTAATTATTCATAAGTTTTGTATTGATCTTTCTAGAACACGGTTGTTTCTCTGCTGTGAATGAGGCTACAAGGAAAGGCAACAGAGTACAACAGTTAAAACACTGAGTCTTAGGAAATCCAAACCCTGTGAAGGACACAGCCAGCAGGGTCAAATTCTACCTTTGTCACCATCAAATGTTCCTTACAGGCAATAATAACAAGGGATGCTTTTTGGAAGTTACCTCTAGCTGATATTTTTCCAGGTATGTGATGAAATTTAAAGAACTTGTCTTCAGTGTAATTGGGATTTGTTTTCAGTTGTCAGACTGATACAATGGAAATTCATGCCCAATATTTAGAGAAGATTTTTTTTCCAGGGTTTCTTTTCCTCTTTTGTTTTTTTTTATCCTTTTTCTCCTATGTTTTTTTTTTTATTTGGCTCAAGTAAAAAACGCATCCTCTTTTTCTTAAAGTGAAAAAAATGAGACAGAATTCAGAATTCAGTAGCTGTCTTCATTTCACTGCTGGTCTCACCACTCCAACTGCTGTCAAGTCTACCAACTAAATTGGTACTTTACGCTGTTCAGCCCCATTGCCTACCAACATCTGGCTGGTGCTCCATTCACATAAATTCCAGCTAACTACTTGCAGATGAAGAAACATCTTTCCATCCAAGGAAAATTTTAGAAAGCTCAGTGGAATCTACTGCCAACCACATTGTGTTTTTCAGGCTGTGGAAACCTTGCCTATTTAGTTTTATTTAGAAAGTTAACTAGAACGTTTATGGTAAGTACCGACATTTTAATTGTGCAACAGTGTAACAATGGTGAGCATTCACAATCAGACACCCAGTTTAAGTGGTGGTATTCTCCAAGAACCTGGCTCCAAGGTTGTGGGCACACCTTAACACATGCTACAGCACAGGCACATGCTCTCCCAGGTCCAGCTTTGTACGTGAGTGTAACTCAGACCCACATGCAAACTGCATGCACTCGTTCCAGTCCAGGAGAAGAGCCAATATCCAACTGACATGCAAAAATTAAGTTTCCAGATACACAAAGGCAGACGTAAGAACAGCATGCTAAGTTTGGATGCACAGATTTCAAACAAGTTTCAGTCACCGAGCAAATCTTCAACACAGGAGTACCACATTCTAATAGCAAATAAAGGAAATTCGTAAAATTTTTGAAGGTATTCCAAAGGTACCATCTTCAGTGAAAAGGATGAACTTTTTATTTTGTCTTTTTTCCCATTTATTCCAACATAATGCTTAAATAATTGTTATAAACCCAAACACAGGAGCAATTGACCCAAGGTATTTAAAATTGAAATCCAAATTACACAAACCTGCATTTTGTAACAAGTGTTGATAAACGGGACACTAATATAGAGTGTTTTTAATTATTCTTTAACAATCCATTAGTTTTCAAATAGCATGGCTCTTTAAAGCCACTGCTAGAAGTTCAGGAATATATCACATTCTAATAAGCTACTAATGGTAAGAAGGGTCAGAAAATGGAAGGTAACAGTCACATAACAATAAACAAAATCCCTAACTGCAAATGATAAATTCGTTTTAACCCAACTATTCATTCCAGTGCTTTTTCTTTTCCTTATTTTTTTTCTTTTTTTTAACTGGAACATATTAGTATATTTTGCAGATGATGCTTTATTAACTTTTTCAGCATATACTGGAAGGTCAGAGACTCTTTATAACACAGCTGCTTAAAATGGAACTCTGATTCAGCCATACCAGCACAAAGACCTCTACGTTTTAAAGAGAACCCCAGACGTACATAGCATACAAATTCGACACATATTGTACAGCCACAGTAGAAAACCCTTTTAACATTCAATGTCCAGTTTAACAACCACTGCTATTCTTCAAACACGTTTCCATCACTATTGATCACACTTGCAAAATTCATTCAAACTAGTCCCACTTAAGTCCGGCACTTACCACTACCTAGTCTTAGGAGCAGTACATCCTGGAGCCTCCTGTTCAAGTCTCTGAGCTCTTTCATTTCTGACACGAGTGCCCCATACTCCTTTAGCTTCTTTGCCTGTTGCACAAGCTGTCTCCGCGTTCTCTCCAGCTCCTGTTGGATGTGTCTCATTTCTTCCTGTTGCTGTTGGTAACTCCTCAGCAATTCTTCATAGAGAATCCGAGGAACTACAGCATCGTCCATATTGTTCATGCCTTCTGTAGTCTCCATAAAAGCCTCCTCAGGGCTGGAAGTATTACTGAGACTCATCCCGTTCTGTTTTTCAAGGCGAGCAACAACTGCTTCAATGCTTTTGTGTGTACCTTCACTTTGTTTCCTCCCATCTTGTCTCTGCATGTTACAATGAAAAATAAATAAGTTAGGAGAGCAATAAGACACAATAAATCAAAATTCTACAGACTTGGGAACAGTTAATATTCTTGTTTTCCAAAAAAAAACCCAAGACAAAGCCAGCTGGCAAAAATGTTTTGCCTAACAGATTCTTGTGGCTATCATCTACATCATAACTAACACGCAATTGTAACTCAGCTAAATGCACGTACAAAACTACAGAGGCAGTTCAAAGCCTCTCTGTGTTTGTGCAACACTTACAAATGCAGTGTATATAGGTCACTTGATTCCATATAATTCATTTCTTTTTTAAAAAAGTGGATCTAGATCTCTTTTCCTTTAAAGGTTACCCTTAACATTCAGAGTTCTGACAGCAATTGATTTTCTGATAAGTTAAGAGAAAGAATCAACTGTGTGCTCCATTTGTCACCTGTGACGACATCAGAGATGAAAGCAGCAGAGGCACAAAGCTGTTCTGTGAATGGAGGGCTTGTCCTTCCCACACTTCGGGAGACAAAACCTTCTCTGACTATTCCGACAGCCACCCAACTGCCTGCTGCAAGTGACTGGGTTAACATTATCAGCAAACACTGAGAGGGATTTCAAAACACTGAATTTGGAGACAGAATGTATCATCCAGCCTCATCTTCCTTATCAACTGATTCCTTCTTTATTAGTACTGCATTGCAGAGGCTTCAGGTCCTTTAAACTCTCAGCAGAATTTTACCTTCAGTCATCTGCACAAACCCTACAAATTAAATCACACAACTTTCCTGGGGCCTGGATAGTGGTATTAATAGGTGCCAGTACAGGTAAAGTCACTAAGTTTTACTGGCCAAATATCAACAGGCATTTGAATTTCCAAGCAACTGCAAGTAAAGCAAATGCAGCTCATAGGTTAGAGATGAGAAGCTGACACTATCAAATTCCCACACCACAATATCCATGTGTAACGTGTCAGAAAACTAAACTATTTCATGTTATGCCTGCTGCATGCATGTTCTAAAAAAAAAATAAATTAAAAATTAAAAAAAAAAAAATAGCTGGCCCACTATGAAGAAATGTGCTAGCACCACTCCTGCAGCTGCAAAACATATGAAGCCATAGAGTATCTTATTCTGAAGGTTGGCAGACTTTTAAAGAAAATATTTGATATCAAAAAATAAATGCATTTCCATAGTGGGTTTCTGGCATCTGAACCTAAAAAGGCAACTGGGAGTTACAAAGGAGGGCTGCAGTCTTGTCAATTCTTCTCAGTCACTGCTGTAGTTGGGCAGTCTCAGAGCACCCCTTCCAATTCCAAACAAGCAGTGTGCAATAGGTCACAAGTGCCACCAAGAACAGCTGCTCAACAGTCAGGCCATTGGTGACTTTTAGGGCATTTTGAGCCAAAGTGCAAGAGCATTGTTCCAAAAATCTCAGATGGCAATTAAACAATGCAGACAGTATAGACAGGAAAATGTTTGATTGCACTTAAGTCAGGTTTTGAAAACTCATACCCTACCCCCACACACAATGTGACCCAGTTTCACCAAACACAGTGTTTTGAGGGGATCAAAAGCAAGCCTGGAATTCTTAAGCTAAGATGTCTGTATACGCCCCAAGCACTTGCAAAAAAAGATTTAAAAAACAAGGAAAGAAGGGGAAAAAAAAGCAAAAACAGAAAGACTTCAGTACCTTACTGTGTCTAAGCTCCACATCTTCTTCCCCATAATCTGTAACCTCCCCAGCTTCTTCTATATGATTGAGAGAGAGTTTGGGGATTTTAATTTTCTTCTGCATCACACTGTTCTCAAGGTCAGTTTTGTCCTCTAAAATGTATATTAAAAATAAGATTTTGTTACATTAATCAATGTTCTTACTTCCAAATACTACACGACTTAAGCAAGACCAGTTACAAAAAGCCAACCTCCCATGCTCCAGTCCCCTCATAATACCATGATCAAATCAGTCCATGGTGTAAGTCCACTGATGCCCACTGACAATTCTAGAGTTTCAACTGGGGATCAATCTGGCCCAACACAAGAATAATCACTGAAAAATGCCAAGTTAAATTCATGTGATCAAAAGCGTCAATGAGTGATTTGTACTATCACCAAAGTAAGAGTTGAAGAGGATGTAAATAAAACTTCTTGAAAACCATCTGTATTGCTTTAAATTATGTTTACCAACAGTATTTTCATATTGATAATCCATTGCTGTAGTTCAAACTCTGCTCAGGGTTAAAGTGAAAATAAACTTGATAATTCATCCTATACTGTAACCATCATCTGTCAGCAGCACAGATCTATTTGCACACATGGCAGATTCTGCTGTTCTGCAAAGTGCAGGGCTGGAAAAGGGAATACTGCTGGAGAGCTTGAAGTGCACTACACAAAAATTGCATAAGAACCAAATCTGTAAAAAAATTACTACACAACCCTATTTCATTAGTTTATGGTGGTAATCCTTTTAGATACACAAAGCCAATAAATACATCCATCTTTGCACTCCATTAAAAAATTGAAGTCAAATATTTTCAAGTCTGTAATATTTTGACATACCTCAAAATTATTTAAAAACATTAATCTGAAAATAAATTTGAAATAGTTTAATATTCCTGAAAAGGCAGAGAGGGGACAGTGAACTAAGAGTACAGGCTCCCCGAATGTGCCGGTGATAGGTAAAATTCTTGCAGAACAGACCAGGTCTGGAAAGATTCACCTGTTCCTGACACTGACAAGGAGAAATGCATTTAACCTGTCAAGTGTTGCCTTTGAACACTGAGAGCTTACGAACAGGAAAACATTTTGACTCTTTTTATCCACCTGCAAATTGTATTCTGCAAAGTGCCCCATGAATATTTTTGGAAGTGCCGATGAGGATGGCCCCTGTGAGTGCTTAGTTGCATTGACTTTTTCTTTCTCAAATTAGCATCTCTCCACAGGACTTCAAAATGTTTCGTGTTGACAGTGTAGGAAAGGGAAACAAAGGTAAATCACTGTTTAATGAGGAGCAAGGCATTCATTAGAAATGAATTACACAGATGAATGCAATTCATTTTGTTACAGATAGAAATGCATCTCTTATAGGCAAATGGTGATATTACAGCCCAAGGCTATGTAAAAAGAATAGAAAAAGAACATGCAGAATAAGACATTAGACAACCTGAAATGAAACGCAGATGGTAGTAATAAATACTAAGACAGATGCAAAAAGAAACAGATAAACAACAAAAAACAGCTAGGCTTATTTTAGATCATTCTCCATTCCCTAGAGCATCGTGGATGCTTATCCCAGTAAAACAAAAAAGCAATCCAACTGTTTCAGTTTTGAAAAATAAACCCCAATGTTTTCATTGATCTGGAAAATGCAGGTTCATCAGAAAAGTGAGACAAACCAGTTCTAATGCCAGAGAGATGAGAAGAAAATAAGGGAGCCCCTCATAAAAAATAAATACAAACTTCCAGACTAAAGGATGGACAAATGGGTATTGGTATCTTCTTGGAATTTAAGAATAAATTAATCCATATTGAACAGGACAAAAAAATAAAAACACAAACCTTTCCTCTGTCTATGTATTTTGGAATATTGGATACCTTGAGGAATCCTTTGCTAAAACATATTCTCAAAATTCCTTGAAGGAAGAGCAGCACATGGATACAGCAGAGCCTACTTCTCTAGACTGCTTTGCCAAATCATCTTCCACAGGACATGCAGATGACCTCCTGCTCCATTTAAAGAACGCAGATCAGTTTCTATCCACCAAACCAAACCTTGGCCAATAACAGATGGACACAATCCATGACTTCACACAGATAAACATTTCTCTGCTGACAAGCAGTGAGGTCACCAGGAGCCAGAACCCCACACAAACTGGACAGGACTTGAGCCATCCTTCCTGTGGCCAGGGAAAAGTGAGTCTTGAAACAATCACAGAAAGGGGTCACAGGGGACTAAGTGCCTGTGCAGACCACAGAAGTCAGCAAATACTTCCCAGTGAATAAAACAACATTAAAAGAAAAACAATTTAGAAGAACAGTAATATTTATCTTTGATTTTGGCTGTTTATTTTTGAGTCAATTAATAAAGGTTAAGAGTAATACATTCTATGCACTTAACAATGAAAATGAAAGAAAATACTTAAATTTGGGGTCCAAGAAAACAAGGCAACCTATCAGAAATCTTCATTCTCTTTGCTCTCCTCCCAGTTTCTCAATTTGCCTACGAAATTTATGTTTGCAAAACTTTGCTGGTGGACTGAAAGTAAAAGTTTGTTTATACATCTCCTTACAAATGCTTTGTTTGTACACGGCTGGCATGTAACTATCAACACAGTTCTGCTCATTTGACTTTTTGGTTTTACAACTGATCTGTACATGAACCAGTAAGCTGAAGAAAGGAGCTCTTTTCTCCCTGCACAAAAGTTGAAGAAACAATGGTAAAAATGAGTATATAAGTTAAAGCTCAGGAACTTTTAATGTAGTCAGTAAGCAAATAAATGTTGCTCTGCCTTCCAATAACAATACATATAATATTTTTTTTACATATGCTCTGGTCTTTGAAAGCTTATTTATACCCAACACAATCCATCCAGTGTGTTGAATATGAAAAGGCCTTTTGTTCCTTTTTTTTTTTTTTAAGTGCATTTCTAACCTCTGTTGTCTTCTGCATTAGCTACAGACAGAGCCAGAAAAATCTCATTCTGAATTTGAAACTAGTGCTGGAGTACTGGCTCTTGTTCTGTAAATATTAATGGAATTTGGGAAGGGGTGGGAGGGAGAGAGCAGAGACATGGGGGAAGGGTAGGAGAAACACGAACATGCATTTACAGCAGTTCTTCTTCAGACTCTGTCAGTTGTTGTGCCACTGAACAAAAGACAGGTACAAAAGAAGAACCCAGCAAAAAACAACACGTCCGTGATTTTGAGCCAGAAGAAAACCAAGATATGAACCAAATACACGGACAAGATGTAATGCAGTCCCTGAGGCTACAGAAGAGGGAGAAGGTAGTCCTAAAAGCATTGTAGCTCAGAGCCTCACTTTGTAATGACCCAAATCATTCGTTTGGACTTTGTTCTCAGTCATTTAAACCCTGTTAGAAGTTAAAAATTATACCTTCCCCTGGGTGGCCCTGATCAGCTTGTCATAAAGTTATGTCTATTGTTTTCCTTGTATATGGAATGAGTGGTTCAGTGATAGCAGTTACTGAGAACTAGCACTTAACACAGATAATTGGGTACTTGTAACAAAATAGGCAGGGTGGATGCACCGCACCGCGCAAGGATGGATTCCCTCTGCTCTTTAGGAAGGGACATACTGGAAGATACATGTAAATTGGGAAAAATTACTTCTGTTCACAGGCAGAGAGCCTGGTATTCTGTGATTCATGATAGAGAGTAAAGCATGCTGGAATAACTACTTCAAGAAAACGTCAGGCTTGGAGAGACCTTGGCAGTGAACTCCTCACGGTACTGAAGCACAGGGTACAAGAGCCAGGGCATATGACAGCAGCTCCCCCATTCAGGCTTCTCCCAGAGCTGAACGGGCAGTAAGAAAAAAGTGAATTGCCGAGGAATTTCAGAGTAGCTGGGAAGACATTTGGCCTCAGCAGTGCTCAAAGAAAGAAAAGCCATAACAGCAACCCTGCATTTGAGAATCCGTATCAACTAGCAAAGGATAAACTGTTCTTGGAATGCTTTCTTCAGTCAGACCCTCATTTCAGTGTCAGGATAGGTGGATCCAGGCCAAAAGGTAACAGCTTCAAGTCTACAGGGGCAGGGATCTGAGGTAAAGTGACTTTAACTGGACAGGAAGTGAATTAGTTAAATTAAAGGAGAAGTATGTTGGTGCTCCAAAACTGAAAACCCTATTGTGGGATGTAAAATAAAACTCTGGAAATCTCAAAGTCTCCTTAAAACGTTCCTTACTTTCTAATTTAGAAATAAGGACTGAACAAACTAATTCCTTCAAAAAAAAAAAAGAGCTCAAATGCTGATTTTTTTCCACCTTTGGAATAAAAGTTGGAAAAATAACGGAAGAGAGCTCTGCACTCCAAATGCATGAGGGATGGCAGGTCTGGTATCAGTGCAAAGAAGGGGCTTGGCAATGCTATAAATCTTACAGTAATAAAATGAAAGAACCTTGAACAAAATTCGTCCTTCCCCTAAGCCTTCAAAAAAATTCCACTCCTTGTGAAAAATGATATACTGACAGATGAAAAAACTCACCATCAGCCTTCCCACTTCCAGGCATGTACCCAGCACATATGGACAACACCTGCACAAGATTCCTCACACACTGTTGCGCTGAACTGGTTTGCTACTGATTTAGCCAGGTTGCCTCTACAGAGGAGGTAAGATCACCTGTCTGGGCAAGCTATGCACCAGTTACAGATCACAAAAAGTAAAAGATAAAGAAGAACCACAGCAAAAAACCCATAACCAAAAGTGTATGTGGTGCTTCAAAGCAAATACACCAAGCCCAACAGGGCACGGATTCCTAAGTGCCACTTATACACACATAAACAATATTCAATACTGCTGAGACTGAGAAGGAAAACAGCATGGTAGTAATAATGCTAACGAAAAAAGCCACGTAGCTTATTTGAAGCTGGAAAAAAAAAAGAACTATAAATTACCTTCCTAGCTAATTTAATGCAAACATTAAAGGACAACTTGAACAGGAAGAAAAGCTGAGATTTCAGACAATGCAGATCCTGCAGCCTCAGAAGATACTCTGGACACAAAGGGGGGAAAAAAAGTGGCTCATATAAAACACGTTTGAGCTCATAGTACACTGAGACTATGACCACCATCAAAAAAGAAACTGAGAATGCAGTAACAAACACAGGGCAACAGACAGCAGCAGAAATGCAGAAGTTATTTGAAGAGGACAGGTGCCACCAAACGCAAAGCAGCTAAAAGAGGGAGGAGTGTGCCAAAGAGGAGTCCACCAGGTGCTGGCACAGTCAATTCAGGATTTGGGTAGTACAATGTAGTATATTGTTTTGCTCTTTTTTTGCAGATTAGAGGAGTTTTGTTGGAAGGACAGAGAAAAAGGTTCCAGAAATAAAC
The DNA here is from genome assembly GCA_013398175.1 of Climacteris rufus. NCBI lineage: Eukaryota > Metazoa > Chordata > Aves > Passeriformes > Climacteridae > Climacteris > Climacteris rufus. Next base: position 151,086 of record VZRZ01003105.1, read on the forward strand.
ACTGGGCACAGTGAAAGCACTTCAGAAGTATATTTGGCTGGACAGAAAGAGTGTGAGCAACAAAGCAGATGAGGTGTATGTAAGAGAAAAGATTTGGGGTTGGGAATGACAAGCAAGATTATTCCTCCTCTTACTCTGAATTCAAGAGAAATAGACAAAAATTGTAAGAAAATATGTTGGGACATCCTAAGCATAAGCTGAAAAAAATTTCTGCTAAGGGTGTCAGAAAGGGAAGCTGACAAAAAATTTAAGTGAGAAAAGCTAGCAATAAAAAGGCAGAGCTGAGAGTTACCATCATCTGGGCTTGTATCACTCCCAAAAATTTAAGAACTAAGTAGTTCTGCAGCACTTCACCAGAAAGAGAAAATGACAGCAACACACAAACAAGTGACTGGAAGGATGTCTTCAGCACAAAGAAGAGTGAGCAAAGAAGTCAGGGAAGAACAACATATCAAGCAGCACTGTGACAGGCAGGGCTGATAAGCACAGGAACGTGAAGACGGCACTTGAGGAACTGGCCCAAAAGGTTGCTAAATCTTGTGAAGGGAATTTCAATAGAGTCTAAAGAATTTCAATAGAGTCTAAAGGAAACAGCTTTTAGTGAACAATTAATCAAATTGGGGAAAGGTGAGATAGAAAGGTCTTAAACTCCTGCTTGACAGGTTTAGAGATGATGGGTAAGAAGGATGATGTGCCAGGAGCCTGAACCAAGGCTGCTCACTGAAGATGGAGAGAAAGCCACACTTGCTTTGTACAAAGGCACTAAAAGAAGGGAGAGGAAGATGAAGGAGCCAAAATCCTCCAGAAGCAGAGCACATTATATAAACCTCTTAAGTTCTCTCTGAAGTCCTAGAGCAAGACTGGCTCTCCCTCATTAATATTTAATACAAGAATACAAGTAAATGCACAGAGCATGGACTTGCTGCTGCTCTCACAAAAAACAAACCAAAACTAAAAACACACCCTACCATGCCAGCTACTGAAGGAAATAATGTTGAGGTCTCAATGCAGTTTTTCTTTTAGTGAACAACTGAGATATCCCAGTCTTATTCTGGTAGGAGTGAGAGTTATTGATATGGCCACCTATTTGCAGTCTAATTTCTAATGCACACGAAGAAACTCAAATATTTTGTAGCATTTTCCTTTTGCATGTGCTCATTTATCAGCAGATTGTTCAGATCTACAGTCTTGAGTATCAGCCCAGATATGTCAGACCTGTGCTGCAAGGAAAACATAAATGTATCTTCTTCCTTAATTTCCATTATTTATATGAAATCAATTTCTCAATTCAGAAGTGAATACAAAGTCTCATCAAATATAATTAACTAAAAGCAACATGGCTCAAACTAATACAACTAAAAATAGTTGTTGCTATTGTGAGCAAAAACTGTCTCATTTAACTTTTAGTGGTACTAGAACTTGGCTGCAGTAGAAGCAGATGGAGTTGGATCATCAGGTTAAGAAAAGACCACTCTGAGAAACAGGAAATCATGCTCTCTACAAGACTGAGGACAGTTTTAATCCTGGATCCAATATTTACTTAATACTGACCTTGAATAATTCAAAGTTTTCATCTTGCTGTTCCCATCTACCCCACTGAAGTGTTGTACAGATTTGTTAATATTTGTACAATACTCTGCACATGTCAAACACAAAGGATTACAGCTATTATGGAAAAACTCTCTTAATCCTTTCTGAAACAAGTACACTAACACAGTATTACATTAAAAAGAAACCCTGAAAACACATAGGATGTGAAAATGCCATCCTTTAAATCTTTCCTTGGCACCTACACACAAAACTCAACTATGGGAATTATTTTTCAATAATCTGAACATGATAAATATTTTACAAAATATATTTATAATAAAAGCTATGTATTTCTTTAGAAGTTCAAAAGTTCATTTAAAGAGATCATCAATCTCAATGACAGCTACAATCTGTCAGTCTGGCTGCCCTCACCAGTGCATCTGCATTAGAGTGTACAACTGTATTAGGGCCAAACCCTATGATGGTTTCATGATCACATAGGCCACAAAGCCATGGAGATGCTGCCTACCAGGCACCCAGCAGATAAAGCAGCAGCCTACAGAGAACACTCCAGGAAGCCTCCACAACTCTGTCTGATCAAGGAATCAGCTTACTATGGGAATAGTGGGAAGATTTAGGCATTTTTTAGTTTACATACAAAAATTACAATGTAGTTCAGCCTCTAATATTTTTAAAGGGTTTCTTTAAAAAATACAAATAATTGACTGACTGGCACTTCGGCAATACACTGGAAAAAATGTTTTACCGTTAAATTATGAAAACAAAAACATTAACTTACATTTTTCCCTTTTCACTCCCCTGCAAATTTTAGCATCTTTTAATTAGTGTTAGTTACCATAGCTACCATAACCATACTATCTTTGAAGTCAATTTTATTAAAATCCTGAAGTTTGTGTTTTTGTTGTAATGCTAGCTAAGCTTATACAACATTTACAAGCAAAACTGGTGTTAAGTGGTGCAATGTAGGGACTAAGACCAAAAACAAATAACAATAGTGTAGGTCACCTGTCTGTCTTTATGTTATAAGAATAAATAGGTAACTTCTGACTATTAAGGTGAAGCAAAAAGCAAATGTGACTGAGGAACAAGCAGGTCAGTTGAGAAGGGTTAAAGACAAACAAAAAAAATATATATTCAGAATAAGCTTGGTGATACAGGAAAAGAGAAAATTAAATATTAGTGCAAAATCATCTTGCACAGATAAATCCCAGCTTTTAAATTAGTTTTTACTGGCATTTTATCCTGCTGATGACATATAAGCATCACCACTATCATAAGGGTTACTCCAAAGCACTACTTAGCAGCTACAGTTTTAAAAGTTCAAAAATTTTGTTGCTGCTGCCATTTAAGCTTTATGTCAATGTGCACAATAAGACTTCAACAGTGAACAAAGAGAAACACCATCAAAAAGGCTCTACAGAATTGTGCCTTTGTACAAGTCCTTCATATCTCAGATATGCTCCTACACTAGAATTAAGAAGGGAAAAAAGCCTCCACCCTTCATCTTACATGAGTTAAAAATAAAGCAGAAATGGATCAAATACAAAATGAGTGTGAAATTTAGCTTTAAATATTTTTCATGAATACTGCCACACTTGTGCTCAGGACTATATTTAGGGGTGTGAAGTAGTTAGTTACTCTGCTATACAAAATGATTGGCTGAACCTCTGCATACAGCCACATCTTTTACCTGCTGAAAGGGTAACAAAAGCAGTAAGATGTCAGCTAAGCTTGTGACAAAGCAGGCCAAGCATGTCAAATATTACAGTTAAAAGTTTAAAAAAAAAAATCCTATTCTGAACAAGGCTCCCTCGGCACTGACTAAACTGCTGGGCTTAGTTTCTCTCAGTGACTGAAGTGGGCCCTCAGCACGGCAAGGCACAGGAGGTGGCACCACCCTTAGGGAGAGCTGAAGTTGCTGCTCAAGGGCAGCGACACAAAAGTTCATCCACAATTACTCCCAAACCAGCCCAGGAAAAATGTAACAAATTAAAAAGAGTCTGTGAGGAACCACTACCAGCCCGGGGAGGTTTCCTACAGCCTCTTGCTGGCACTTTTTCCCTCAGGGTAACACTTGGGATCACTCAACAAGCAGCTGCAGGTGCTCTGATGTTTTTCCTGGTGCCATTTGTCCCCGGGTCCCTGTCACACACCATCCAAGCAGCGCATCCCGACAGGGGACAGACCTAGAGCTTCCCAGGAACAAAGAGTCAGCTGTCCCTACCACAATGGCTCATTCACCCTACTGACTGCCCTGGGAAAGGAAATGGGACATATGGAACATGGGATGGAGCATGGGGACAGAGGCCACAGCTATGACCTGCTCTATGTCCTCCAATTCCCCCAGCTGTTGGAATAATTCACGAGGAAAAAAATCCACATAGAAGCCCAAGACTACAGCAATACCAATAAAAGCACTACTTTAAATATTACACATCAAGACAACTTCCTGACCTAAATTTTGTATATTCTTGATATAATCCAAGGTCCCATATTGCAAATTTTTCACCTGTTTTACAACTTGACAAAGGGTCTTTCCTCCATGAACTATCCATAGCAAAGAAGCTTGGATACACTCTAACAAGCTGAAGTACTCTCAACCTTACTCAAACTCAGTCCTAGAAACATTTAATTTAAAATTTGTCTATGAACTGAGATTTTTATATCCTTCTGAAATACACACTAACTTATCTCACCTTGAGCTGCACAGGCTTTTAAAAATTAAAAAAAAAAGAATCACCTAACCTAGAACAATAAAAAGTGGAGCATAACATTTTATAAAGGGGCAAGAAAGGATATGGATGCACACAGGTATTAACACATTTGCTGTGGCAGCTAAGGAATTGCTGTGAGGATCTGATGGAGATATGTTTGCTATGATTGTGTGGGTGGGAAATGTCGAGGGCAGCAGTCAGAGAGCACAATTATTTACTGGAGTCAGGGAAGAACACCTCCTAGCAGAAGACAGTCATTATTACCTTGTTAACAAACATAGCCTGAAGTAGGGATCTTTCAGAAGTCCCTGAAACTCAATTCATTTCACCTAATATTCATCACTTTGAAAAGAAAGGAAAAGCCCCAATGGGGTCATCTAAAGATCATGCTCCTCTAAGGTGCATATGCTCATGCACAACATTCTGCCAGTGACTATATTAGACAAGTGTGGAAAAGCTGCACGTGGCACGTGTATGTCAAGAAGGGGGACCAGAAAAAAACAGCTTTGGAGCATTTTGAGGAGAGGACAGAAAAGGAAAAAGGAAGAGTGTGGATAATCAGAAAGACAGACTCAAACTCTTCCTGAAAAGCCATCTGCTATTTTTGTATTCCCAACAAGACCAACCAGCTACCGTCACCTCATGAAACTACTCTGTAGTCAAACTCCAGCCTACTGAGCTCTATTTTCCCTTCAAGAGGCAAATAAAATTACTCCTTTATTACTACATAGCATCAGCTGCTGGTAGCCAAATGGTAAACTTGTTAAGGCACAAAACATTCACTTTAATATGACTTCTATGCCTGGCAGGTATGGAACTGTCTTAGTCAGGTCAACCTTTCTGGTTTGAGCCCTAGTCTTGGGCTAACCTTTGAAAAAGTGGAAGGTTCCAGGCCAGCACTATCAGCAGTTCCCAGCCACGCACACAGGACACAAGGGAAGGCACAGCTGCTCGGAGTCCCTCTACCACTCTGCTCTAACACTACCACACATTCCTCACCACGGAATTCAAAAGACTTATCTCCACAACATACCAAGTGCATCACAATTACTTGATGCCCTGAGCATGTCCCATCACACTTCCTTCTGTTATCTTTCCTTTCTAAACTTATGATGCCTTTACAGGAGCACTCTGCTCTGCAGCAACAACACCCTTCACAACTGTATGGGCTTCCAACCATCCAGCCTCACCACAAAGGATCAAAGAATTGATTCTAGACTCTGTCAAATGAGGGCAATTGTTTTATGAACTCTTTACACAACCAATGCTCCAATAAAACTTTGCATTATGGGCATAAACCTGTACTTAGGCCTGTCTGAACTCCTACAGGACAAGGGTAGAAGTTTGAAAGGTATCTAAATTTCTTCAGACATCACAGGAAAGGAGAACTCTTTTCAAAAGAAATAAACATTAATATGGATCTGGCATCTGTGTTCTTTCTCATCTTTTTTTTTTAATTGCTAGAAAGGAAAAACAAGTGGATCTGTTTCTCAAACTATGATTAACTTCCACTGCATGGACAGTGTTTGATCATGAAAATCTATATAAAAAGCTACCACATTGCTAACTTGAGCAGCCTTGGTTAAGTGCAAGAAAATTGGTCACCATTCACACTGTAAGATAACACCTTGAAGGCTCAAAAAAAATCATTTCCCCTCCATTTCTTTTTTGTTGTTTAATATCTGTAGCATAACTTTGATCCTAAAACCTGTTCCTAATGGGGAATTCTTGGACCAAAGCTGTAAATCCTTACAGTCAGTGATGTACTGATTTGGGCAGTTAAGGGTTCCTTCCAAAAAATTCAAAATCATCTATGGATATTTTCAATATAAAGCAACTTTATACACGTTATTTACCTTACCACTAAGATAGGCTGGAAACCGTTAGAAACCTTTAGAGAAGTTCTATACTGGTACACGAAACATTATTGCAGACTTGCAAAATTATTTTTAACTAAATTAGCAGCTTGTCTAACATTAGACTTGCAATGTTTGCCATAAGAACTTGTCATAATCCGTGTTGATCACTATAAAGCAAAAAATTGTGCTATGATGCCTTCATGCAAGACCAACTTTTCTCTCCAAGGTTTTCAACCACAATAAAAACAAACACCAATATTAACATTTTGTGGAGAAATGACAACTTTAGAAGTAAGTGACTCTTTGTATAGAACTTATGCTGAATTCACTAATGGTACTTCTATATGGTGCAGGGTGGAAAGGAGCACAAAAAGGTTCATTTGGTGTTCAGGTGAGAAGTTTTCCAAGCATGCAAAATACAGATCTAGCCAGAATATATTGAGATGTGACAGCTGCAATAAAGACAGCTGTGTGTTTCCTTGTGTTCCTGGCGCAACAGGAGAACTTCCTGTAGAAATTAGAATCTCTGGAGAACAATTAGTGCAAATCACTAATACAGGTAACAAGTCTCGTTCTCTGGAGGAAACAGTATATATTGGTTTGTTCTGGTTCAAGAAAGACGAAACAAAGAGAAACTGTACAGAAGAATAGAGGAGAGCACATCTTAGGTAGGCACAGGCTCTGCCTGGAAAAAGGGAATTGGCAAAAATAAGCACTTTTTGCTGGAAAACTGAGGCAACCCGGTAGGCTCAACACGTGAGCAAAGTTACTGAATATTTCCTTGAAGCGCTTGTGCTACGTTGCGAGGAACACAAGGAACTGAAAGGGCACTGCTGCTGCAGCTCCCCAGTGGGAAAGAGGAAGGTGAAGTCCAATGGGATGCTGCCTTTGGGAAGAGGCCATGCAAACCCTGGATGCTGAGACCATTGTCTTCCACGGATCTGAGAGGGAACCTGTGAGAAATACTTCATACACACTCCTGTGCCACAGACAGGACTGACAAATCATGGGCTGGCACAGGACAACAAAACCTTAGCAGGTGAATCTGCTCCTCTGGTAGACTGCCTAACTGGTTCTCCTGAACTTCTGGAGTTGCAAAGACTCAGAAACTTGAAAAGCTTTACAGGACACAACACTCATGTTTGGCTGTTCCTTGTTCTTTTAAGGTACCTGTTTATGGTCACTACTGGAAACAGGATAATGGCAAAAGTCACTGGCTGAGTCAGGGACAAAAGAGAACACCACCAGGCTAAACTGGTTTTAAGAACTATTACTTTCAAAAATAAAATTAGAAAAAATATCAGTTTTACCCGAGTTTAACACCAAGTTACTTTGTTTAGTGATGAGAACTCAGCACTGCCTTCCCAGAACTTGATACTAAACAAGAGTTTTTCAAGCCCATTCCATATACGGGGAACCAGACACAACCAGTACTTCTCCCAAAGTGGAAAAGTCAGGATAAGAACCCAGTGTCCTCTCTGCTACCCAGACTGGCATTGCAAGTAATCCTTGCTGTCTTTCAAAAGCCTATTGGGCCAGCGCACCCGAACCAGCAATTTGCTACAACCACCAAACTTCCCTTCCATGTCAACTCTGGCTATGGCAGCAGGGAAACTACTCGAAGTCTTCAAGGAAACACTGCCAGAGAGTCACTGTCTGGGGACAATTGAAACACCAGTACTATCTCACAAGGGCTGAACTCATCCAAATGGCCAAAATAGGGGCTTATTTCTCAGTATACGCTTTAATTGGTCCTCTTAGCTTGGAGACATTTGTAAGTTAAACATGAAAAAAACCAAATGTAGCAAACCCACGTCTGACAAGAGCGGTACCTGGAGGTCTGGCTCCACTACTGCCTTCCAATTTGTGAAGTCACTTAAACTAACAAAGCAGACATAAAACAGCACCCCTCAGATTTGGCAACAACTGCAAAGGTACACAAATGACTCCATGCACTATAAATACGCCGTGAACAAAAACCTAAACTTTTTAATTTTTTTTTTGTAAGTTTCCACCGTCCCCGCCCAGGTACCACGGGGGGCATCACGGGGGTCGCGGTTATTTCGGAACCCGACCCGTGGGACCCCTCCCGGGGCCGCTCGGTGCTGCCCCTCCCCACCCTCTCCCTCAGCCCCGCGCCCCCGCCCGCCCTGGGCCGCCCCCTCCCCTGCCGCCCTC